>VHKM01000565.1:0-297500 GCA_007210695.1 Neogobius melanostomus | reverse complement strand
ATAGAAATTCTGAAAGTGAATTTAACATAATGTATTACATTAAGTTTGACTGTTAAATCTGTTTTTGTAGACAGTCAATGTATTGTGCAATGAATCAAAGCGTGGTGCTCTTGCAAAGTGTTAAGATAAGCAAAGGGACTTGACTTAAAGCTAAAGCCAGATGTCCGTGGGTAAACGATTACCTGTTTTGGTAATCTCAGTTGGGTCATAAAACTGTAATAAACAATGTTTACCAACCTCCACAGAGGAAATGGATTGAGGAGATTGCAGCCCCCCTTTGTGTCCTGTGGGTTCAGGAAAGGGGTTAAAGCCCCCACCCTGACTGAAGGGGGGGCTGGGTTTTGGGTTTTATGATGTCATGGAAAGTTTTGTATTGTGTTGTGGAGGGAAAGATGGGCGTGCTTATTTTTCTATAAAGCTTTGTGGAAAACTTTGTATTGCTGAGTTTGAGGGGAGGCAGGCGAGGCTGCCTGACGGCCTTCCACTCATCTCCCGGATCTGATATAAGAATAAATTCAATGTCTGACTTGTGTGTTTTAATCTGTTTTTTTCTGTGGCAGAATTAACAGAGCGTTTCCAGGTCTGTTGTGTTAAAACTAACCTAAACAGGCAAAATTCCCTAACAGATAGAAAACTTGCTTTTTGCATCAGAAAGAGGAGAGTTAGAGCTTTAAAACGATCAGAGTTTAATTCTACCTTGCCATATGTTGTCCAGGTTGGTGGGTTTCCCGTTGTTGGCGCTGCAGCCGGGCATCTTCTCTCCTCCGTTTGGGTAGAAGTCCACGTGGCCAATGGGCTCGGACACGCCCAGACCTGAGCGTCACACATTTACTCACAAGGACATTTATTATACTGTCTGTAAGAGTTTGTTAGAGTCAGTACCCAGTTTGGAGCTGAAGGGGGCGCCGTCGGTGTGAATGACGTCCACAAACGTAGCGTCAGAAACGTCCAGTCGCAGCTGCTCCTCCGTGCCCTGGAAGTACGGCTCTGTGGGGTCCAGGCCTGAGGCAGAGGGCGACAAGAAAAGCAAGTCCTCAGAGAATCTGGCGATTGAAAGGCTTTAAATGAAAGTCTGTAAGTTTAAATGTTGTGCAAATGTAATAGATTGACCGCCTGGCTCTGAAAGATATAAAGATTATATATATATATAATCCATCTTATTCTCCAGTGAACGTCCATTAGCCAGAACAACAGAGAAGAAGCTTGTGTGGCTGTGCAATTTGTACTTTGTAGTTCCTTTTACAGGAACTACAAATGCAATTAACAGAAAAAGGCAAAACGCTGCTGTACCAAGAGGGATGGAAGATATCGGCCAATAGTCGGTATTGTAAAATATATGTTTGTATTTTTATATTTTATAAAACTTGACACCATCAAAAGCCATCTATTTCTTAAAGGGATATTTCAGGATTTTTGACATTGGGCCTCATTTCCTAGTTATCCAGAGTGTTGTTGATGTCTGGAGATATTTTTTTCTTAAATTCATGCAGTTCTTATATTTGAAGAGTCTAGTGGCGCTAGGCTAGTGCAAGGCTAAAGCATTTCTATGGTATCAGTTAGCCTGCATTAAAAACAGTCTGACCCACTCCACAGTGCACCTGAGGTAAATCACTTATAACACCAGACTAACCATATAAATGTCTGTGTTAATAGAATCATTTAAATAACTTATATTTGAGCAGCATCAGCTTCGTGGCTGTAAGCTAACGCAGCGGCGGAGTGATCTGCGAGAAAATAGTCCCTCAAAATGCGGTAATTCATGTGATACAAGGTCAGTTATATTTCAAACATTATTCTATGAACACAGACATTTATATGGTTAGTCTGGTGTTATAAGTGATTTACCTCAGGTGCACTGTGGAGTGGGTCACACTGTTTTTAATGCAGGCTAACTGATACCATAGAAATGCTTTAGCCTTGCCCTAGCCTAGCGCCACTAGACTCTTCAAATATAAGAACTGCATGAATTTAAGAAAAACAACACTCTGGATAACTAGGAAATGAGGCCCAATGTCAAAAATCCTGAAATATCCCTTTAAGGACGACGTGTACATTCATCAAATTTACGCTGCACTGGGGCCATAGTATACTGATGGTAAATGGTTTCAACTTATATACTTACGCTTTTACGCCTACATTACACTCAAAGCACTTTAGAGGAAGGAACCAGTCACCCATTCACTCTCTCATTCATACACCTGTGACGCAGACACCTCCGATCATGAGACGACCTGCTTTACCATCTGCCCCACTGGAGTAAAGTAAATAAAAAGATCTATTTCCATATGTTTTTTTTGACACGGTATGTTCACATAGTCTAATCTCGTGCAAATAGACCCCCCTGTAATAACTGCACATGTGTAAATAAGTGTGTGTACCTGTGATCCGGAGCAGCCCCTTCACTCGGTTGCCCACGTCTCCGGCGGCGTGAGCCCCGACGCTGTGACCAATCAGGTGGAACCGATCAGCCGTCTGCACAAACTGGGTCTGGACACAAAAACATGACCACAGTTCAAAAACAAACCTCCCTAAAGAACCCAAGAGAGTGTAAGGTTTGCAGAGCTCGTTTGTGTGTCGCTGACCATGAGGAAGGTGATCATGTGAGCCGTCTGCGCCCCCACCACGCGCACGTTATTGGCCGCCTGAGCGTAGGACGTCTGCACCCCCTTCTTCCACTCCACCACCACACAGTTCACGCTCTGCCTTTTCAGCATCGTCTGCAACAAGAGAGAGGCAGGAGTCAGACCCACAACCTCACAGGAATGCAGTAGTAGTTTATTTTTCTTCGGTCATTATGAACGTTTAGATCTTAGGCCACATGATTTTCAAAGATCTTATACATTATACAATAAGAAAAAAGTTTACATTCATAATTTAAGTGCTAGATGATGCCTGAGCGAAAGGGGTTTAGGCTGAAGTCAAACCCCTTTTACAACTGAGACACAATGTCCAAAGAGACACATTATACAGTTCCTCTTATAACAACGATGGAAACATGTGAGCACAAAACTTCAACTTCAACAATCAAAATGATATTAAGCATCCTCGATCAACTTCTTTTCTAATGATCTTCATTCAAGTGTTCTATACATGCTTTACAGTCATGTGACTTTTGTTGTTATGGCCGCCATTTTGAATACCGAAGTAACAATATCTCAACTCAGGACGAGTTATGGCATTTTTACGTCCTCGTAATCATTGCTCAAGAAGATAACAGTAAAAACACGGAACCAGAGACGCACGTTTATGTGAAGAAACCAGTAAGTCAGTGTTTAAGCTGCTCAAGATGTTAGCATGCTACCAGTTAGCATTTAGCTTTAACAGCTCAGCTCTGACCTCTCCAAGGGAAAGCCCTGAACCACAAACATCTAGCCTTGGATCCAACATGTGACAGAGGTCAGAGCTGAGCTGTTACTGTAGTATTTCCTCAGTGTTCATAGATGTGAGACACACATGTGTTTATCGTGTTGAAGCCATTGACAGTTGGTTGACAGTTGCTAACCGGTAGCATGCTAACGTCTTAAGCAGCTTAAACACTGACTCAGACTGAGACTCTGTTGACATGACAAACTGTAAAAATCCCAGAGAAAGGTTTTCTGTTTCCTCTTTGATGAGTTAATCTAGTCTTCAGAGTGAAGCAGATCTTTAGTAAATCCTGCTGTAGCTCCACAGACAGAGCTGCTACGTCTGAGCCACATTAGCTGCTTATATCACATAAACGTGCGTCTCTGGAGCCGTGTTTTTACTGTGATCTTCATGAGCAATGATTACGAGGACATAAAAATACCACTGTCCATCAGTTGTCTTTCATTTTCATCCTGAGTTGAGATATTGTTACATGTTGTAGTACTGCACAATTCTACTTTGGTGCTCAAAATGGCCGCCGGAACTATGCATGATGTCAGTGGATTTGTTGGAGCGAGGTATTCTGCATGGCTGATCACTCTAATGGCTTTATTTTGTAATAAGAAGATGGGTTGTATATTAGTTTTATAGGTATTCCCCCATATTGTTGTTGAATGTTCAAAGTGACACTACAAAAACTAAACATCAAGCAGTAGCTCGCCAAAGTCTTTCTCTATTTCTGCATTTGCTTGATGAGTCACATTTAAATAAGTTTTATTTTTGTTCTGAACATATTGTACACAGACCTTTGGACAGTCCAGTTTCTCTCTTAATGGATCCAGACTGTGGAACTCTCTGCCCACGGATTTAAAACTGCAGAGGTCTGAAACAATGGCTGAAGTCAAGTCAAAGCTGCTCACATGGTAACGCTGTATGAAATGTATACTGATGATGTGTATTGTTTACCTTTTTTAATATTGTAATGTGTTCTGTATTGTGTTGTGTTTTATGAAATGTGTCGCCTCCTGTGGACAAGTGTTGCAAATGAGCAGATTTGCTATAACACTAAAAACAATGTATCTGGTTTGTCCGGTGCAGTTGTTATGTCCATATCAAAAAAACTAATAATAATAATGTTGAAATATCAAGTCTATGATATTTACACGTCCCATCAAGCATAATTTTGTTACATCAAAGTAGCTCACTGAGGACAAAATGTTGGAGACACCTGTAGGACCGAGTGGAGACTAGGTCATTTTATACTCACTACTGCCACCTCAGGTCTAATGTGTAACTGCAGTCTCTATATTAAACTCGTGCATGACGGCACTTCGGACCCGAATGAACACCTTTCTGAGTGACAGAGCGGGATTTTAGAGGCAGTTGTGGTGAACAGACTCTCCTCTCCCCAGACGCCTCACCCGGCAGGTCTCCTGGGCCCAGTCCTCGTCCTCTTTCTGCAGGTATCCGTGGATGATGAAGTGCGTCATCTTCTTCCCGTTGTAGTTCGACGCAGAGATGGTGCTGTCGGGTTTGATCTCCTGAAAAACAAAAGCTCATTCAAAGTCACAACAGCCTAGAGTTTAAAATGGAGAATCATATTGTGGTAACTATGGTAACGGGACTTGGTTTACGGTTAATATCTCATCCAAAAGTGGAGACAATAATCAGAATGATGAAAGGACGTTCAGCCATAAGATGAGTGTGGCAGGTTAATGAATCCAATCACTTCCAATACAAGTCTCTTTCATAGACTTGTATTGGTCCCTCCCTCCATCTGAGATAATGACATCATCAATTTCTACGCAACCAATAAAAGGAGCTGTTTTCACTCAAAGAGGGCGGGACCTCTGCAAAAGTGCCCGAATGCTGCTCCTGTCCTGTAGTCAGGACAGGAGCAGCAAAGTTCTGCTCTGACCCTCCTCTACTCCTTGTTGCCTTGTAGTACCTGGTAGTACTTGTACCTGGTAGTACTTGTACTTGTTAGTACTTGTACCTGGTAGTACCTGGTAGTACTTGTTCTTCGGGGTGAAGAGGAGGAAGCGCGTCCCGATCTGCTCCGGGGTCCAGGGCAGCACTGAGGCCGGTCTCTGGTCCGTCCCGCCCCATGGGGGGAGGTCTGAGAAGCAGCCGAAGTCCCCGATGCAGACCTCGCCTCCTGCAACAGAAAACACTCTTTATTTATTTATTTAGGACGGGACAGGACGGGACGCTGCAGGTGAACAGGAACATAATAAACTTAGAGATATGCTGCAGAGACTGACGTCAATATGAGACAAGAATGTGTTACAGGTTTTCATCTCAAAATAAGGCGTTTGATTCACAAATTGATAAAAATGTACAATATTTTCAGGGATAAATCTAAATAATGGATCAGGTTTATGGTTTATTCAATTGATATCTTAGTTACAAATATTTGCTCAGAGGGATTTTGGATCTTGTAGTTTTTAGTGGAAAAATGTAATGTGTAAAAATTCAAATTTCGTCTTTTTATTTGGATTTAAAGATCTGGGGCATTTTTCCCCCTATTGTATATTTTAAAAATTCCCCTTAATCCCCTCCTCATTTTTTCCTTTCTTTCTTGCTTTTACAACTTGTTCCGCTTTTCTTTTTCTTTTTATCATTTTCCCCACATCTGTTACTACATTTTCTCCCAGTTTTCTTCCCAGTTTATCCTTCTCTCTTGAAATAAACTCATTGTAAATTTGCATATTTTCCAAACAGCAATTTAGAAACAGGTTTCCGCGATCGTGCCAAAGCATCAGATTAGATTCCATCTAAATGTCTTGGTTGAAAAATGAAAGATTATCTCAACAGGGCCGGCCCAAGGCTTTAAGGGGCCCTAAGCGGAGTTTGACCAGGGGCCCTCGTGACATTAGTGTCATTTCTACAATGTTGGGGAAACGTAGACGGAACTCAAAGTAACTCAGCTACATTTTCAAAGCTGTACTAACATAGAATTTATTACAATTTTAAAATAACTTGCCCACACTGCATTTCTATAGGTCATCCATTCCATTGCCCCCCCAATATTAACCTATTCTATTTAAAGGCATTTGTTTTGTTTTGTAGACAAGCCTTGGGGGCCCAGACCCCACTTTGGGAACCACTGCTGTAGGTCATTCATTTTCCACAAACAGTAAAGCCCTCACACTCTCTAATACAAAAGAAAGTAGACCGTCATTTTGAGAAGACACAAGCTGGGCTTGTGTCTGGTGGACTCGGGGCCCTAAGGCTGGGCCGGCCCTGGCTCTCAGTCACATTCAGAGATTACACACAGTTTTTAGCTCGAAAGTTTCCCGTTTGCTTTTGAATGTCACAGTTTCCCCTCATTCCTCTGTTTGATGGACTTTTTGTAAATCCTAATGAATATTTGTGGCTTTAAAAGTCGAGTTAAAAGCCTTTGAGAGCCATTTGCAGAGAACAGGAGCTCAGAAACACCAGCTGGAGATTTCTCAGGTGTAATAATAATAATAATAATAATAATAATAATAATAATACGGACTCACCGTAGGAGGCTCGGGTCAGCGCACACAGCAGAACAGCCAAACTCCACATCTGTCGGAGAAACGTCCAGTTATTCATGAGGAAAACAGGGACGAGTGTCTGGTGTCTTACCGTGTTGCAGACGTGTTGTGTTCGGTTTTTAAACCCACAGTGTGGGACAGACCCAGCTGCGGTGAGTTCAAGGACCTGGCGATTAATGGTTTACAGTCTGCCTATAGAGAGCCACATGTCCCATAACACATGTCCCTAGCAAGGTCTCTAACACATATCAAGATTTCTATTAAAGTGCATATGACAGATTTTAATGCTCTTGAAAATATGACTTATTTAGATGGATTACATCAGTTGCATAATTATCATTTTTTTCAGTAAAGCAGCAATTTTAATGAAGAAATGTTGGGCAGAAAAGTTATTTTTATTTGAATTTTTAAGCTGCTGACAGGAAGTGACATAAAAGAAGGTAACATTCCATAGCAGTTTGACTCATTCATTTCCCATTGACTTAACATGGTTGCACAGCAACAGTTTAAAATTGTTTACCTTCTTCGATGTCACTTCCTGTCGGTGTCCAATAAGGAAGTGAAAACATAAACATCACAAAAATGGTCAAACTACAGAAAACTGGGTATAATTTTTAGCAAAATCTTAAATATAATCGTGTTAACTGTGTTTTAGCAAAAATTGTGTCTAATGTGTCATATGCACTTTAAATTATAAGGCTATAGGGGCATGCATAAAGAAGATTAAAATAATGAATAAAAAACAAAAAGTAAAATATGATAAGACGACAATTTGACATAGATTGTATTTACACAAAGTTGTCCTTTTGTTTACTAGAGTTTTGATACACTGTGCAGACTCGGTCCTCCAGCCGCTTCAGTGTTTTTGTTTCTTCTTCTTCGTGTGACGTTTGACCTGCCCCTGGTATAAATTTTGGGTTTCTTTCGGGCCTCTTCCCTTTGCAAATACGATATACGTTTGTTAAGTGCGACGGGCAAATAAGCGAGGAAAAAAACATAAAAAATGTTTTAATTCTTTAATACCACAATCAATATTTCTGAAACTCAACAGAGAGTTACTGAACATACTTATGTATCAGGCCCATTAGCCAAAAATTCTGCACCTACTGCTATAAAAGTAATATGTCCCAAAATCGGTACAACCGGGTTAGCGAAAAAAATGCTAACGGCGCAGCAGCTACGCTAAAACCGGAAGTAGCGATTTTGGTAAATATTACTTTTATAGCAGTAGGTGCAGCACTTTTGGCTAATGGGCCTGATACATAAGTATGTTCAGTAACTCTCTGTTGAGTTTCAGAAATATTGATTGTGGTATTAAAGAGTTTTTTGTAGTTTCTCGCACATCTGCGGACCCGGAAGTAGAGCTGTGACGTCACCACTTAACAAATGTATCGGGGAGAGGCCAGTCATCTGTTGTAATCCAATGTTTTAAGAGTTCTTTGGTTAATATTTTGCATTTATTTTCTTCTGTAAACATATTTTATTTTCATTTGACGTTAACCTCTTAACCCCTGCATTTTCTCCAGTTCAGCTTTACCCAAAACTCATCTAAACGGATACATTTCCTCGCGTTGTTGCCACATTTTCATCACTTTTTCATCACTTTTCTGCTACTCTTTTGTCACTTATTTATTGCGTTTGTGTCACTTTTTCCATCACCTTTTGTCACGTTTTTGTTGCTGTATTGACACTTTTTTCACTTTTAGATTTGGGTAAAGCCGAACTGGAGAAAATGTGCTCGGTTCATTTGGGGGTTAAGAGATTAAGAAAGACGAGAACACAACAAAAACACTACCAAAATGTGAGAGCGACAAAATTGCGATGAAAAGTGACCAAAAACGTGTTGTCTTTTGTCTTACTGTATACAGCAGCGAGGAGGTACCTATAGTTACATGCATGAGCCAGCAGAGGGCAGCGCCGTTCCACCTCTGGACCTCGCTCTGCTCCAAGGACTTCATCTCCTTTTGCACAAACCCTCATCGGGACCAGGGCTCTCAACTGCAGGCCGGGACTGTTTGTGTTTTAAGTAGTTAATTTAATCAACTCTAATATTTCATCATCATTTCAGTCCAAGTCATATTGTTGTGACTAAAACGAGCCTAAAACTATGACTTTGTCGAAATTGGCAACTGTGGCCCAATCTCAATTCTCTTTTCTACCCCTACCCCTTCCCCTAGCCCTAGCCCTAGCCCTTTCCCTACACCCTGAACCAAGGGCTAAGGGCGAGGGTTGAAAATACCACCCTAAGAAATGGGACAGCCCTACATTTGACTGCATTTACTATTAACACAGATGATTAAGGTTATGTAAAAAAATAAATAATAATAAACAAAATAAAAGCAAGCCTACTTGTCTATAGAGCATGTTTCTACTGAACCAGTTCATCACTTGACTGATGCTGTTTTGTAACACCTAAACAACAGGACTCGGTCTCAGCCCAAACCCTACAGATTTTCATCTATTTCTGCTACATTCTCTTTCCCCCTGTCCGTGTGTTGCTGCTTCTACCGCGGGTCGCTGTGGCTGCAGCCAGAGCTGCGAGAGATCAGCCGATCCGCTGTAGCGCACTCAGCGGGGACAGTCAGAGGTAGACCCGCTCACACTGCGCACAGGGCGGGACAGGCACCTGCAGCCTACGCTCTGAGCCCCGGGCCTGAGCGGAGGCTGCCGAGGTGCGCTCAGACCGGGGACAGACCGCCTCGGACCCGGGCTCAGAGCGCAGCAGCGAGGCACTGAACCCCCTGTGTCATGACAATAGCGACGTATCGAAAGTTTGGGAGCGTTCGCAGCAGCAAAGCGAAAACGTAGAACTGACACGTTTATAGCAATGGACTGTTCTAATTGTTGCACAAAGCGAATAAAGTCGTGAACGAAGCGTTCTGCAACTTTATAAAAGTTGTAAGAGTGCTTATTGATGATATTCGTGAATTCATTTCGCAGCTTATTTCCGTGTTTTGTCAAACTCCTCCTACCCCTTCGTCTGAAGTGTGCATCTGAAAAACCCTCGCTGGAAGGGCTATGTGACCCTCTCCCTCACCCCTACCCCTCACCTCAAAATAGAATTGGGACACCCCTTCGTCTCTCGTGAACGCGCACAACGAAGGGAAAGGGCTAAGCGGAGGGCTAAGGGGGAGAATTGAGATTGGGCCTGTGTCTCAGACAAAATTTCCATGACCTGTGGAGTCCCCCAGGGGTCAATCTTGGGACCCCTCTTATTCAACTTGTACATGCTTCCATTGGGTCAGCTAATAAACATCAACAATGTGTCGTACCACAACTACGCAGATGACACTCAGATCTACGTGTCACTGACGGCAGGTGAACATGGGCCTGTAGATACACTCTGTCACTGCATCGAACAGATCAGTTTGTGGATGCAAAGCAACTTTCTCCAACTAAACTCAGACAAAACTGAGATCATTGTCTTTGGCCCACAGACACAAAGACAAAGTGTTATCAGTCACCTTGAGTCTCTCGCTCTAAAACCAAAAAATCAGGTTAGAACCTGACTCAGACCTGAACTTAAACAGCCACATCAAAGCAATAACATCATCAGCTTTTTACCATCTGAAAAACATTGCTAAGATCAGAGGAATAGTGTCAAAACCAGACTTGGAGAGACTCATCCATGCATTTGTCTCCAGCAGGTTAGACTACTGTAACGGCCTGCTCACTGGCCTTTCTAAACGAGCTGTTAGAGCTGCAGAACATCCAGAACGCTGCTGCTCGAGTCCTGACAAGAACCAGGAAATACCACCACATTAGTCCAGTGCTCCGATCTCTGCACTGGCTTCCTGTCACTCAGAGAATAGAATTTAAAACAGCTCTGCTTGTGTACAAGTCTTTTCATGGTTTAGCACCAAAGTCCATCTCTGACATGTTAGAGCCGTATGAACCATCTCAGGGAGGGGTCTCCTGGTGGTTCCAGAGTCAGGACTAAACACGCTGAGGCTAAAGCTCAAATCTGGAACAGTCTTCATGAGGATGTGAGACAGGCCTCAACTCTGACAATGTTCAAATCCAGGCTGAAAACAGCTCTGAAAGTATTTTATCTGCACTCTTGCCTTTTACTGTCATTGATTAATTTTATGTTGATGTTTTATTGATTGATTTGATCTGTTTTCTGCAACTGTGAAACACTTTAAATTGCCTTGTGTATGAATTGTGCTCTACAAATAAACTTGCCTTACCTTGAATGGGCTTCGCGCTCTACTGGAAGAGTCAATACTAAGCAAAAAGAGGAAAAAGTGGGCGGGGCGGAACAAGGTGAATAGGCTGTAAGCTACAGTCCAGAAGCTTTCAGATTTGGGTAAAATCGAACTGGAGAAAAGGCGGGGGTTAAGAGGTTAAACCAGACTCAGGGATGTCACTGTACGACCTGTTTATAAACTCTAGAAATGTCTTAGAAATGTTGAAGTATGTAACAAAGCATTACTAACTGCCTGAGTGAGCAGTGACCCATGTTAGAACAAAAGAAGTTGAGAGTTTATTACAAAATGCAATTTTATTACACAAATAAGTAAAAATGGTATTACAGACAGAAGAGCACGTTCCAGACGCCAGGCAGCAGAGAGCAAATAAGACACAAACTTTGATCTAGAACTAAAACTTTTAAAACAATCATGTTCATTTGACTGAGGCGCTTAATGCCGATTCAACTCGTGCAAACAATGCCCAGAGAGAGAAGCAGCAGGTTCCTCTGTGACAGCACACTGAACCCTTCCCCAGTTTTTAGTCACTTTTTATTTGACAACAATCGGCCTCATATCCATCAAAATCAGGCGGCGTTTGTGGAGAGAAAAGTATCAAAGTGATCACATGCCGCGATGTGAGTCTTTCCTCGGTATTTCCTCTGAATCCACTGGGAAACACACTCAGGGAATAAATACATAAATATAATAAAATCACTTTTTTGCAGATGATCATAATTTAGCCTGTTGTCTGATTTTTATCACACTGGTCAAAATGAAATATGGTCATCTAAAATGCAGCAGATTGCACTAAATTACACCTGTTCAATTCAATGAACTCTTTCCAAAGCCAAAAAACGGGACGTCTCTATCACTTTCGGTTTGAAGCCGATAGCCGATATGGTCAAATACCCAAATATTGGCCCGATATGTCGGTCGGACCCAGTTCCTCAGAAAGAAGGAGATGTTTGTTCAATGATTGTCCAGAGAGACGTCACAGGCGTCTGAAACACAGAAACATTGGGGAGATTATTATTTTACATACTGTAGTCTCAAGAGATTTGATCAATTCCAGAAAAGACTTGGCGTTCACACATAAAGAGTTTCACGGTCACCATACTCAGGAACTGCAAACGACTCTTTACTCTTTTGTGAATCCACTCGGAGGTTCGTTTATCGATACCACAGGAATTAGGAGTAAGCCCGACCCCGGAGGAGCAGGAGGTGTGCGTGGACAGGAAGGTTTGGCCATTTCTGTTGAGAGGAACCTCCACAATCAGGACGATAAAGAAGGATGTTTTATTAAGTAAGTAAGTTCTTTATTTGTCTTTGTACAAGTGTACAACAAAATAGTATTCAGGTGTCAGTCCTGAGCCGCTGTGGTCGACCTGACCAGCATACTTTTGGAGGTCGGGGAAGCTGTAGCACCCAGAGGATCCTCTGAAACGTGGCACCGCCTCCTGGGTTTGTCCCTGTTTCAGAGCGTGGTGTCCTGCACTGCAGAGGCGTAGCTTGCCATTAAGAAAGACAGGCAGTTGCTTGGAACCCCCAAGCCAGCAGGGGCCCCCAGAGGGCCAACAGATTTGACAGAAAGAGCTAAGAGACTAAAATCACTACACAGCAGCACAAGGTGGAACGGTAATCAGCCTTTCTCTGAAAGGGTCAAAACTCGCCCCTCCCTCACCTGCTTTACAGTGGAGAAGTTCTGCTTCTGGCAGCAAAAACGAAAGAAAAGGAGAAAGAGGAGGAAGGAGATCAAGACAGCAGTGAGTGTTATAAGTTAATGTATATGTATGTCTGTCTGTCTCTCTCTGAAGTGCCTTCTTTTAGCTGCCTTGATTGTTTTCCATGCAAATGTCATCAACAAGCTAACTTTCTAGGGTAAAATAAATGCCATTTAAATATAGTACATTTTCTTTATAAAATGAGTGTTTAATATGACCAAGCAACCAAGATAATAAGATATGCTAAACTGTTTTACTTTCTACCTAAGTGAATACAATAAACGTTTCCGTGCGCATGAACTGTGCAACCGGTAAGTAATGCAAGGCCTATGTAAAGATCTGTTTATTTAAGTATTTTCCATTTGTGAAGTTAATTAGGCCTTGTGTATGATAATAATAAATAAAAATCATTATAAAGTAATGCTATAGGCTCAACGTGAATATTAAGGCAAACCGGGAAAACGCTAACACGGGGTAAACATGCAAACTCCACCATGGGAGTTGTTTGGGTCATCCACTTAACATTTTTGTTCCATAACCCTCAAGATCTGACTGTTACTGCGGCCCTCAGCAGCGATGGTGAGAGGCTCTGCTTATGCAGCTCAACAACCCAACCACCATCTAAACCTTTGCATCCGGACAAAGTCAGGATAGAAAATGATCTTTAAATGCATGTGGTCCTAAACTTTTGATCAGCTGCAAAAACAGACTATTTCAGTTTATTTGATGTTTTCAATAAAAACACTGGTCTTTAACTTTTGATGGGAATGTATGTGACATTAGATAAAACAGACCGTAGGGCATTTGTTTGTACATAAACATATACATAAATAAATATACTCACACTTCCTTAGACCTGGGACCATGAACTATTCTTCAGCATCATTCAGCCTGAAACAAACAACTCCAGATTACTATGGACCAGACCAGGACCAGATCAGGACCTGTCATGGACCGGAGAGTGAGGTCTAAGGAGCGTCTCACCTGAGGGTCTGCAGGGTGCTGTGGAAGCTTTGTTGTAGACTGTTTAGGGCCACAGTGGCAGATCCTAGTTTGTTGTATCTCAGGTCTAACTCTTTCACATTGGAGAGGGTGGAGCTCAGAGCGGCGGCCAGAGAAGCCCCGCCCTCCTCTGAGATCAGACATCCAGACAGCCTAAAGACACACAGGATTTGACTCTAATGAGGCGTTATCATCTTATATTGTAACCTGTAAGAGCCAGATGGATATTACAGCACAACAACTTGATAACGGTAATATTCACCTGGAATCTGCTCCCGTTTAAATCGTTTGTGAATAGGGTCGGGTATCATTGTTTTTTTTACTCTGATGGCACTACTTTAACGATACTTCCTTTCTGTTTTTTTTAAATTTTATTTCAAATTAATTCAAATAACATGGGTATAAAAAAGTATCGTTCAAAACAACAAAGCAAATGTATTAAATGTTTCGTTTTAACTCATATTATTTATGTTTTTTAAGCTCACATTTTTCTAGCGCCAGGCGCTTGTTAAAAGCGACGGCAGGGGCGTCGGATTGGGGGTAAACAACTACGGCTGCCCTAAGTTCTTCACATAAATAGATCATAAAAAAGGATTTGTTTTGGACCATTTGCAGCCTCTTTATGGACGCTTGGTCCAAACCACAGTACAATGTGTTACAATAGTCTAACCGTGTGCTAATGAGGGCATATATCAAATCAAACTTTATTTATAAAGCGCTTTTCATACAAAATGTAACACAAAGTGCTTTACAGTGCTTAAAAAATCATTAAAATAGTCCCCACCAGCAAATATACATAAATAACAACAACCCCCACCTCCCCCTACCCCACCCGCACACACAGACACACAGACACATATACATACACTGCACTACATATACTGCTTTTTCAAGTTCGTTTGGAGGAATGTAAGATTTAACTTTTTACTTAAAAGCTGCTTCTGGAAAAAGCTAGTTCGGACACCTGAACTGATTTGCTTGTGTAATTTAAAAGACCTCTTCCAACATGATGCCAAGATACAGATGGACAAACATAAGGAGATAGTGGGCCAAGCATAGCAATATCTGCAGCTTTACAATTTCCAAATAATGCAAATAATGCAAGTGGCAACATAGACAAAGAAAAAAGGAGGGATCCCAGGATAAAGCCCTGAGGAACATCATTGGAAAGTGGGGCTTAAAAGTTCTGCTGTAAAAAGCTTTCTGTATTACATTTTCCTCATAATCGATATAACAACTATGGGCTGAACGATATGGACAAAGTTTCATATCTCGATATTCATGCCAGATATCTCGATAGCGATACGATGTGATATAACTATGGGTTAGGTGAAAACTAAGCATTTTTCTGGAAAATAAATCAAAATACAAAAGAGTGCAGTTTTATTGATGAAAATCTATATCATTTATATCTTGCTTTTTCAAGTTTAATATTTTGAATGTTCATATCTCGATATAAATACGATATATCTTTCAGCCCTAATAACAACTGAACAAAACCAGGCTGAAATGCAATGGTTGCTAAACAGGATTTTTCCGCTAAGGTAGTTTGTACCCAGGGCCCAGAATTTTGTGCAACGTCTCTGACCAGCGGTTCAGGTTCAAACACATCAGCACGAGACTTCAGCTGACAGACGTCTCACCTGAGTGTCTCCAGTTCACAGGTGGTGCCCTTCAGTTCCTCACACAGCAGCTTCACTCCTGAGTCCCGCAGTACATTGTTACTGAGATCCAGATCTTTCAGGTGTTTGGAGGAGCTGAGGATGGAGGCCAGAGGATCACAGACACTCTGGGACAGGCCACAGCTGCTCAGGCTGAGGAGAAAGAGGATGATTAGAGACTGGAACCATCACAAGTGTTTAAAGACAGAGATGCTGAGAATAGAAGAAGGAGGAACAAGCTCTTCTTTATCTGTCTTTACAGTTCACAGGTGCATACGAGAGTAATCTGAGACTGACCTGAGAATCTGCAGGTGAGAAGAGGCGCTCTTCAGTTCCTCACACAGCAGCTTCACTCCTGAGTCCTGCAGGTCGTTGTTACTGAGATCCAGGTGTTTCAGAGTGGAGGAGCTGAGGACGGAGGCCAGAGGACCACAGCAGGCCTTAGACAGGCCACAGCGGCTCAGACTGAGGACGGAGAGGACGATTAGAGACTGGAACCACAAGTGTTTAAACACAGTCTGGACTCACGTGGCTTTGGTGGAGGCTTTGACGACCGGCAGAAGACCCAGGAGACCCTTCTCTGAGGGACAGAACCTCCTGAGGTCAAACTCCTCCAGGTCTGAGGACAGTAGGAGGAAGGACAGAGCAGACCACTGACCAGGAGACATGTCTCGATCAGAGAGACGTTCTTTTCTCATGAACTTCTGTATCTGCTCCACCAGATCGCAGTCATTCAGTTCGTTCAGACAGTGGAGCAGGTTCAGGCTCCTCTCTGCAGACAGACCTTCTTCATTCAGCTTCTCTTTGATGTACTTCACTGTCTCCTGATTGGTCTGATCACTTCCGGTTTCCGTCAGCAGACCTGTCAGCAGCCTCTGATTGGTCGGCAGAGACAGCCCCAGAAGGAAGCGCAGGAACAGGTCCAGGTGTCCGTTTGGACTCTGTAAGGCCCGGTCCACAGCAGAGTGGTAAAAGAGTGAGCGCTCAGAGGAGTGTCCTGGTGACAGCAGGTTCTCCCCAGAGCTGAAGAAGGTCTCATGGACATGAAGAGCAGCCAGAACTCCTGCACAGTCTGATGTATGAAGCAGTAGACCTTGTCCTCGATCAAGCCTGGCTCCTCTCTAAAGACTCCGGAGAAACGAGCGATCTCTGCAGCGCCCAGCCCACACTCGCTCAGCTCACTCTCGCTGAAGATCAGGTTTCCTTTCTGCAGCTGCTCAAAGGCCAGTTTTCCCAGAGACTTCACCATCTCCCTGGTCTCTGGAGACCAAGGAGAGTCTATCTCGTCTCGGCCTTCGTACAAGATCATCTTACAGGTCTGGACCAGCAGGAAATGGATGTACATCTCAGTCAGGGTCTTGGGCAGCTCTGGTTCCTCTGTTTGCTCCAGATTCTTGTGTAAAACAACATAGAGGGTCCAGCAGAACAAAGGGTTGTAGCACATTCCGTACAGACTGGACGACGTCTTGATGTGGGAGAAGACAGCTCTGGCCTGCTCCTCGTCTCTGAACTTGTTCCTGAAGAACTTGAACAAGTTCCAGTACTTCTGTTCACCGCTGAACCCTCGCACCTCTGTCACCATGGAGACGCACTCAGCAGGGATCTGATTGGCCGCCGCGGGGCGTGTGGTTATCCGGAGGCGAGCGGAGGGAAGCAGGTCCCCCTGATGAGGTTCACCAGCAGCTCCTCCACTGAGGCGCTCTCTGTGGGCTCCGTCAGGACCCGGGTCCGGCTGAAGTCCAGAGGAAGTCTGCACTCGTCCAGACCGTCAAAGATGAAGAGCAGCTGGAGAAGCTGAAAGCTGCAGAGACCTTTGGTTTCACTGAAGAAGTGGTGGACCAGTCCCACCAGGCTGAACCTTCTGTCTCGGAGCACATTGACCTCTCTGAAAATGAAGGGGAACAGCAGCTGGACGTCCTGGTGGGCTCTGCCTTCAGCCCAGTCCAGACTGAACTTCTGAGTCAGAACTGTTTTCCCCATGCCGGCCCCGCCCTTCGTCAGCACCAGTCTCTGGGTGAGGCCGTTGAAAATGTCCTGGCAGTGCCCAGAGCCTCCCTCAGTGTAGCCGTCATTAAACTCCAGCTTCTCATCGGAGCCACAGGCCTCAGGGAAATACTTGAACCTCTCTCTCAGCCTGGATTTCATGTCATTCTTGCACTTTTCAATGATTTCTGTGGAACACACAAATACAGACACATGAGCACTGTTCTGACTTTTTTACAGTCGTCTGAAACAGTGTGTTGTTTCATGTTGTATGAACTGAAGCAGTGTCAGCTGAACTCTGACGGCACTACGACCACTTTTATCAGCGATACTGAAAATTGTCGCCTTGTGGGAGTTTGTGCTGCTGGTCTTTAGTTGCAGTTCAATCAGACTTACCTTCAGGATCATAGTTGGACAGTTTCTCCAATAGATCGTTCCTCTGCAGCTTCTGTAGGACTTTCTTTGTAACGCTGACGCTGTGGACGCCGTAAGCTTTGACCATGGCCTCACTGACGTCTTCCTCTGTGTGCAGATTATTTGTGGGGAACTCTCCCATCACGCTCTGGTCCTTCAGGAGACCCTTGAACTTTTCCAGTTCGTCCTGTGACAAACCTTTAAAAGTTCTCTGCAGCATGCGGTGGGGACTGTTGGTTTCTCCAAGCAACCTGCAAACACATGAACAGACAGAGCATTTACATTTTATTCGACGTAAGTGTGAAGATGGCAGCTGTGATTGGAAGGGCAGGAGAGCAGGGGATGGAGCAACAAAACAACCAAAAGAAGATTTGATTTCAATTTGAAGATGCAGGTAAATGTTGCACACTCACAGCTCTTCTTGTTCTTGTTTTGAAGATCTTATCTGGAAAAAAAAGTATTAAAAAATAAATGAGTAGTCGATGGGATGAAAGTGTAGCTACTTCAACAGCAGAAACTTTGGCCCAACAACAGAGGTGTGTTCATAAAGACTCTAACAATCCATGATGTGTTAATAAGCATTTGTGATCTTTAAGGGTTAGGGGTTAAGGTTAGCATGGTAGTTGATAACAATATCAGGGTTAAATATCCGACAGAAGCAAGTCAAACTTAAAGACACAGACAATAAATAAATAAAAATCATCAAATATATAATTTGTAAAGATTTCATCAATCAGATGAAAGAGAATTGGACGACTTTCTAACAAAAAAATTTGGATTTCAGCCAAAACTGCAACGGTTCATTTTGGTATATTTGATGGACTCATAATAAAAAATGTTAAGCGATGTCATAATTTTCCAAGAAATGTAGATTTAATTCCAGGTTGAATCCAAATTAATGTTTTGTAATGACATTTAAGGCGTTGATTTGGACACAATTCATTCAATGACTGTTTATGCTTTTTAATGCCCCGGGGAAACCCTGTGTTTGTCCCAACTGCAGGACTCTCTCTGGTGTTTGCGCAGCTCGCCGGGCCGTCCCGCCTTTGCTCTGCCCGATCCCGTCAGACCTCGAAGCTAAGCAGGTACGGCCTGGTTTGTGCTTGGATGGAGACCATTAGGGAACATCACAAAGCCTGGGTGAATGTAGTGAGTCAGTGGTTGGTGGTGGTGGGAGGGGCCGATCGCACAGACTGGTTGCCTTGCTTCTGTCAGTCTACCCCAGGGCAGCTGTGGCTACAGTAGTAGCTTATGGAGTATGGAGTGACTGAATACTGCGTCGTTGAGTGTCCAGATAAGCGCCATGTAAAACCAATGCATTATTACGTATTATTATTTATAGTATCACCGGACTCTCTACATCCATTTATCGATCAAAAGACATTTTCCTTTCATGGACAGGATTTTAAAGTTGTGTCGGGATATATTTCAAAAGTCTAAATAATGCAGATTATAACAGTGCAGTGAAGGGATGATGTTTCTCTGTGTGAGGAATCTCTAACCTTTTTCGGGCGTTTCCTCCACATCACAAAGACGATGACGGCAACAACACCCACCAGAACGACAAGACCGACTACGACCCCAATCACAACAGGCGTGACTGCAGAGTCATCTGCAGAGAGACATTATTTACATTAATACCAGCTGAGCATGAATTCTATTGGAGAAGATGTAATGTTTGGGCTCAAACTAGGGCTGGATAATGTTACACAATACTAGTTTGGTATTGAAAAAAAAAGTTTAGGTTCTGATGGTATAGAAAGCAGGTAAAAAAGAAAATCTTTAGATCCAAGTTTCAGTTGTTGGTCCTTAAAAAAAAGGAGAAACATTGGGAAAAAGTAGAAACATTTGGAAAAGTTTGAAAAAAAAGTATAACCATTGAGAAAAAGATTGGGCTAAAAGTGGAACATTTGGCACAATTTGAGGAGAGAAGTGGACAAAAACTAAAACAGGCTAAAAATGGGGAGAGGGTTCTGTGAAGCACTTTGGTCTTCCTGGTGTCGTTTTAAAGTGCTATTTAAATAAACTTTGATTGATTAAAATGGGGCAAAAAATTATGAAAAATGTCGTTAAAGCTTCTTGGTTGTTTCACCTCAAATAAATGATACAAATGTAAAATAAATTCAATGGAAGGAAAAGGAATAAATTAACATTATTAATCTGTTTTCTGGTTCTATAGGACAGATATTTTCATTAAAGCTCCGGTATCAGTAAAAATGTAACGTGCCCAGACCTGACCTGGTTTTCTGAGCTCGGTCCTGCTGGTGAAGGTGGAGTTGTCGGTGTGGAGCTCGCAGACGAACTCTCCCTCCTGCTATAGTTTTTATAGCTTATTTTTTATCTAAATTCTGTTTTATGTTGCACAGTTGTACCGAGAAAAATTCCTAGTTTGTGAACCTGTTCTCAGACCATGGCAATAAATATTATTCTGATTCTGAAAACCGCCCTAAAGTCTCTTGTGTGTATTTCTCCCGTCTTTAGCCGCTGCTGTCTCCCTGACCGAACAGGAGCACACTCACGCTGCAGGCAGTAGGTGGCGCTCTTCCAGCTGGTGTCGGTGCTGATGTTACAGGTGTAGGACTGCTGAGCCTGAGGGTCCAGAGGCAGGGAGCGGCTGACGGAGTAAAGGCCGTTCATCATCAGCTCCACCTGGGTCTGGTGCTCAGAGGGAGGGCTCCAGCTGACTTTGGGCTGTGGGTAAATGCCCTCAGAGCTGCAGACCAGAACATCTCCTCTCTGCTCCACGGTCACAGCCTTCACAGGAGCTGCACAATATCAAGGCCAAATGATTACTTAGGGCTGGGCGATAAATCAAATTAATTCATGCTTTTAAAACAGACGATGTGGTAAATGGCTAAATCGTAAAATCATGTCTGCCTGACGAGCGCCGTGCTGCCATTTAGCGGCGTTTCAGACGCTCCGTAGTGACTCTTTTCGAAGATGACACCAGTGGAACCAGCCAGAGACTTTCTAGAGATCTCTGCTGCTTTACAAAGGCCGTGTGTTGTATTTTCGTTGTGCGCGATGGAGTTTTCTTCACTAAAACAAAGTTTCCTCCGGTCTGCTTCTCTGCCCGTCTCTCACGCTGAGCTGCTGCAGCATTAACTCCGCCCCTTTCCCCTTGAGTCTCCATGGAGACGGTTGTCAATCACAGCTGAGCTCGAGGATGATAAAACTAAAGGCTTATTAAGAAGTTTTACTTTTGAGAGCAGACAAAGAATATTTAAAACAGAAATAACAATTTTGAATGGGCCTAATTGTCGGTTATATTATGAATCTAAACATTAATGAGCAGGACTCTGAGCAGTTTCTACATATGAAAGATCAGAAGGAGACCTTTTTAAATGTATTTCCAATAAAATTGATTAAAATCGTAATCGTCCAACCCGAGTAAAAAAATAAAAATAAAAAATAAAAATATCGAGATTTTATTTTTGGCCATATCGCCCAGGCCTATGATAACTTATTAAGTGATGCAATCTCCGTAACACAAGAGGCCCCTATTTCTTACCTTCCACTGTCAGATTCACATTCTTCATTGTGGTGGAGCTGGTCACGACCTGACACAGGTACATGCCCTGGTCCCGGGGCGTCACAGGCGACAGCAGCAGAGAGCCGTTTCCTCTCAACAGCTGCTCCAGGGATATGGAAGTGCGCCGCCTAAAGGACGTGTCCTGCTTCTCCGGATAGTCTTTGCCGTTCTCGTAAAAAAAGGCCGTACGCTTCTCTTTAGTCTGGATCCACTCGAGCCGTACGAGGTCCCGCTCGGCCTTAAAGCTGCAGGGCAGGAGGCAGGTCTCCATGGCAACGCAGACGACTGAGGGCAAAGCACAGAGTGAAAAACATGGACGTAGCATCGCTATCAGCTGCTCGCTCTCATGGACTCTTTAGCCGTTGTTCCACATAGCGCGAACTGGCCGTGCACGCCACGATCTACGTGCACGTAACGACACAAGCCCGCAGACCTTTCTGTTTCCACCACACACACACACATGCATTTGTTGTGGGCGGAGCCACACGCAGTACAGAACGTCATTCAAAGTTTTTAGAGCCATGATGAGAACAAATGTGGACAAATGCTGCCCTCTGGTGGGAGTTATGGAATCATTCAGAGGAGCCAAGCTGTATTAAAACAGAAAATAAACCACTAAATACAACTATGAAGGTAAGCTACATGCAAATGTTATGCTAACACCAGCTAAAGCTGCGCTAACAGCGGCTAAATGCTATTATCGGCAAAATCCCCTTTTAGCACAGCGGTATGATGTTGTGAAATATTAAATCCGTATGACCTGCGTGTCAATAGTGAGGGCTGTCCACTCTCTCGTGGCCAATCAGAGGCCAGAGTCTGTTCACGTCACATCAGACACGGGTCAGCGCTTTGGCCACAGCCAGAGGTCGGTCCCAAAACCTATACCTGGTCAGACCAGTTTGGCCTTTGTTATGGAAAAGCTCGACAAAGCGGGTGAAAGAGCCATTCGGCTGACACGCGCCTACATGTGGAAAAGAGCCTTTTAAGTCATGATTAAACACAGGCTCATGGGGCAGAGACTGGAGTGTGGGCTAAACACAGAGGCCTACTTTGAAACAGACTGAAGTAAACAGTGAACTATGCAGGCCTGTCTGTGTCCCTCTGATATTTGTGTAAAATTACAATAAAAGCAAACCTACATTAATATAAATAAAACATTCACTGCAGCTTAGCAGCTTTTATAAAGTAAACATAAAGTTAGAAACATTTGTGACATTTCAGTGGCTTCTTTCACAGTCAGCAATACAATGAAGCAACTCAACATACAACAAAAATAAATCAGATAAATATATATATATATATATAATATATA
Organism: Neogobius melanostomus; assembly: GCA_007210695.1. Taxonomy (NCBI): domain Eukaryota; kingdom Metazoa; phylum Chordata; class Actinopteri; order Gobiiformes; family Gobiidae; genus Neogobius; species Neogobius melanostomus. Next base: position 274,810 of record VHKM01000565.1, on the reverse strand, counting down.
TATATATATATATATATATATAGCTATAATAATAATTCATAGAGAGCCATTACAAGTACTAGCCAAATAAGGCACGAACAGGTGTAGTTTTTTTTGTGTGCTAATAAGTAATAAGTAATAACAACTCCAAACTGATCAAAGCTAAAGCTAAAGAAGTGGCTTAGCAATAAGTTAGAAGCCCGAGAGCAGTCAGCGTAGGCCGGCGCTGGTCCACATGGTCAGAAACACCTGCTATTGTACATGTTTTTAGTGGTAAGGGAAACCGGAGTACCCAGAGGAAACCTGCAAACTCCACACAGAAAGGCCCCGTCCAGGTGGGAATCGAACCTGGGACCTTCTAGCTTTAAATAAGTTTATGTTTAGGCCTAACTGTGAATAAACAAGTTTGACAGTAAAATAGTTTTGTTTGTCCCTGAGCAACGTCTGCAGGAAAAAGTAAAAAGTGTCTAAAGTAAAGTGGGATATTTGTCACATCAAACCTTATGTCATCAATTAATCGGAAAAGTCCTGGCCCTATCTGTATCTGTATATATGTATCTTTATGTATATGTATCTGTATATGTATCTGTATATATGCATCTTTATGTATATGTATCTGTATCTGTATATATGTATCTTTATGTATATGTAGCTGTATGTATATGTATCTGTATATGTATCTGTATATATGCATCTTTATGTACAGTGAGGAAAATAAGTATTTGAACACCCTGCTATTTTGCAAGTTCTCCCACTTAGAAATCATGGAGGGGTCTGAAATTGTCATCGTAGGTGCATGTCCACTGTGAGAGACATAATCTAAAAAAAAAAAATCCAGAAATCGCAATGTATGATTTTTTAACTATTTATTTGTATGATACAGCTGCAAATAAGTATTTGAACACCTGTCTATCAGCTAGAATTCTGACCCTCAAAGACCTGTTAGTCTGCCTTTAAAATGTCCACCTCCACTCCATTTATTATCCTACATTTAGATGCACCTGTTTGAGGTCTTTAGCTGCATAAAGACACCTGTCCACCCCATACAATCAGTAAGAATCCAACTACTAACATGGCCAAGACCAAAGAGCTGTCCAAAGACACTAGAGACAAAATTGTACACCTCCACAAGGTTGGAAAGGGCTACGGGGAAATTGCCAAGCAGCTTGGTGAAAAAAGGTCCACTGTTGGAGCAATCATTAGAAAATGGAAGAAGCTAAACATGACTGTCAATCTCCCTCGGACTGGGGCTCCATGCAAGATCTCACCTCGTGGGGTCTCAATGATCCTAAGAAAGGTGAGAAATCAGCCCAGAACTACACGGGGGGAGCTGGTCAATGACCTGAAAAGAGCTGGGACCACCGTTTCCAAGGTTACTGTTGGTAATACACTAAGACGTCATGGTTTGAAATCATGCATGGCACGGAAGGTTCCCCTGCTTAAACCAGCACATGTCAAGGCCCGTCTTAAGTTTGCCAATGACCATTTGGATGATCCAGAGGAGTCATGGGAGAAAGTCATGTGGTCAGATGAGACCAAAATGGAACGTTTTGGTCATAATTCCACTAAACGTGTTTGGAGAAAGAAGAATGATGAGTACCATCCCAAGAACACCATCCCTACTGTGAAGCATGGGGGTGGTAGCATCATGCTTTGGGGGTGTTTTTCTGCACATGGGACAGGGCGACTGCACTGTATTAAGGAGAGGATGACCGGGGCCATGTATTGCGAGATTTTGGGGAACAACCTCCTTCCCTCAGTTAGAGCATTGAAGATGGGTCGAGGCTGGGTCTTCCAACATGACAATGACCCGAAGCACACAGCCAGGATAACCAAGGAGTGGCTCTGTAAGAAGCATATCAAGGTTCTGGCGTGGCCTAGCCAGTCTCCTTTTTAGATTATGTCTCTCACAGTGGACATGCACCTACGATGACAATTTCAGACCCCTCCATGATTTCTAAGTGGGAGAACTTGCAAAATAGCAGGGTGTTGTTTGAGTTTTTATTTCGAGCTAAGGCACAAAATCCAAGAAAAAAACAGAAAAATATATATACACAATAAAGAAAAAAGAAAAAAAGAAAAATAATAATATACATTCTAACTCGAAAAGGAGTGGGAAGAAGACAAGCTTATTGACTCCCACCCCTGTTCATAAACTTAAATAACAATAACTAACAACACTGCATATTTCTTACCATCTTACAAGACAACTATCAACCGAGTTGGTTACATTTCAACAGATGCCATACTGCATTATACCAGGTCAACACTCACAGTATCTCACACGCTACAACCAGTGTATTATTTCTGTTTCCCATACCGAATTCATTACCGTGTTGGCATTATCGTTATTCATCATCACCATTACAACCCATATAACATTACTCTGTATCAAAATGTTTGATACATAACATACTCCACATTTATTCATGAAAGGTACATTAATCGCAGACCGATTGATGCTCATAATAACAAGAATGATCTTAATGATGTGTGTTACAAGGGATTCGTTTTTTGTTTTGTTTTTTTTGTTTGTTTGTTTTTTCTCTGTGACTGGACCTGCTGCCAGAGGGGAGCAGCCCCCGAGTAACCGGACCATCCTTTGTTGAGTGTCCTATACTATGCATTAAAAGAGACAAATGTTTAGGAGTCTGCTGCCAGAAGAGGGTTTCCTCGAGCTGCCGACCCCCACCTGTCTGCCCTGTACTATGGGTTATGTTGAATGCGGAGTACATAGATATGTGCATGATTTACTTCTAAGAATTTAATTCCTTTATATTACCATCAGCATCAATAGCAGTACTGCTGTCTGAATCGATTAAGTTTGATTCTAAGAATAATCCACAGATTGTTAGGTATTAATCCTAGACTGTTACATTTAAAGTTTAAAGTTAAAATAGTGATGATAACAACACAACAGCAACAACAATAACAATGGCAATAACAACTGCAATAGTATATTAGTAACAACCACAATATACTTCATTATTAGTTAGATCTGACCTTTAAAGTATACAGCACTTTGTGACACCCATTAGTAAATCAAGTACCCATTTCCTCCTTCTGGTACAATGACCATACCATTTTTTTATATCTTGATTTGAAATGATGAATATTTGGACATTGTTTATATTCTGCCCCCAATTTGTTCCAGAGTTTAACTCCACATACAGACACACACATACTTTTCCTAGTGGAAGACACTGCTTGAACCTTAAAGTTATCACACCCCCTCAGGTTATATCCCCTTCTGTGCGTGCAAAAAGCATTTGTATCCTTGCAGGTAGCACATTTTTGTTGGCTTTAAACAGCAGTTGGGCAGTAGATAAATCAACTAAATCATGCATTTTTAACAGTTTAGACTGCAGAAATAATATATTAGTGTGATCATAATATCCTACTTTGTGAATAATTCTTACAGCCCGTTTTTGGAGTATAACAAGGGGGTGTAATGAGCTATTGCCCCATAGTTATTGCCCCAAACTTCTACACAGTAGTTTAGATATGGCAAAACGAATGAACTATATAACAAAAATAATGCATTGTAATTTAAGAAAACTTTGCTTTATTAATGATTGAGATACTTTTGGAGACTTTACCTTGTATGTGTCTTATGTGTGGTTTCCAGCTTAATTTACTGTCAATGGTGACTCCTAAGAATTTAATTTCTGAGACTGTATCTAAAACTACACCGTCTATAATTACTGGGTCTGGTTTTCCATTATAATTACCGAAAAACATTACTTTTGTTTTATTTAGGTTGAGAGACAATTTGTTAATGTTCATCCATGTTTTTAATTTCCTTAATTCACAGTTTACGTTAGTTACTAAAGTACTATAATTGTCATTGGAATAGAAGACGTTTGTGTCATCTGCGAAAATCACTAATTTTAATAGTTTAGACACGTTAAAAATGTCATTAATATATAAATTGAACAGCTTTGGGCCTAAGACAGATCCCTGTGGGACCCCACAACCAATGTCCAAATATCCAGATGTAAACTCCCCCATCTTCACATACTGTTGTCTCCCAGTTAAATAGCTTTGAATCCAGCTCAAAGCCACTCCCCTTATGCCATATCTGTCTAATTTTTTTAATAATATAGAATGATTTAGTGTATCAAATGCTTTTTTCAAGTCAATGAATATTCCAGCTGCATGTTTCTTTCCCTCTAAGCTATTAGTAATCTCTTCTATTGCATCAATGATGGCCATTGAAGTTGACCTTGCTGCTCGAAACCCGTACTGACTTTCATTAATTAGTTTATGCATATCTATGAAATTATCCATTCTACTGTTATAAAGTTTCTCTAAGATTTTGGAGAACTGGGGGAGCAGAGAGACAGGTCTGTAGTTAGTGAAGATGTGTTTGTTCCCATTTTTATGTATAGGTTTAACTTTTGCAATTTTCATTTTATTTGGAAATGTTCCTGTTTGAAACGATAAGTTGCATATGTAGGTTAATGGTTTCACGATACTGTATATAATTTGTTTAACCAGTGTCATATCTATATCAAAACAGTCTGTAGACGATTTGTTCTTACACCCGTTAACGACATCTATTATTTCTGCTTCAGTTACTCCAGACAAGAACATTGTTTTTGAGTTAATGTCTATCAATGACTCCATTTTGATGCTACTACACTCCGGAATCTCTGCTGCCAGATCCGGTCCAACATTTACAAAAAAAGTATTAAAATTTTCCACAATTTCATTCATTCTATGATTGTCATTGATCCCATCAGTGAAATAGTTTGGATATGAATTATTTTTTGCATTACCCTTGATTATAGTGTTTAGTATTCCCCATACCCCTTTCATGTTGTTCTTGTTTTTATATAATAGATTGGTATAATATAGTTTCTTAGCCTTCCTTAATATATTGGTCAGTTTATTTTTATATGTTTTATATCTACTTTCAGATTCAACTGTTCTTATTCTAATGAACTGTTTATATAAAGTGTTTTTCTTCTTACAAGCATTTTGTAAACCCTTGGTTAGCCACGGACATTTTGTCATTTTGCTGTTTTTACTGAATTGCCGAATTGGACAGTGTTTATTGTATGCTACACTAAAGAATTCCATGAATGTATCGTAAGCACTATCTACATCATTCTTGTTATATACCTCGTTCCAATCTTGTTTTGTTAAGTCACTATAAAGTGAGTAAATTGAGTCCTCAGTTTTTACACGTTTATAAGAATATTTTTGAGGTGATTTTTGATCTAACTCATTATCATCATACACCGTGAATACGGGCAGATGATCCGTTATATCACAGATCATTAGACCGCTGGTATTTGTGAACTGCATATTATTAGTAAAGATGTTATCAATGAGGGTAGCACTGCTCTTTGTTATTCTGCTAGGTCTTGTGATAGTTGGGTATAAACTCATACTGTACATGCGATTAATATACTCATCAGTTGTCTTATGTTTATTTGGATTTATCAAATCGATGTTGTAATCCCCACAGATAAATAATACCTTGTTACTCAATTCTGAGAATGTTTTTTCCGCCCAATTTGAAAATATTTCCACGCATGAGCCTGGTGACCTGTATAAACAACTAACTATTATGTTTTTCTTTTTTTCATTGATAATTTCTATTGATAAGCATTCAAGCAAATTATTTATTGATGCGGTCATTTTTTCTAATATTTTGAATTTAAATTTCTTGAGGACGTATATAGCAACTCCTCCTCCCCCTTTATTGGTTCTGTTTACATAGTTTAACGTATAATTGTTTAACTCGAAAACAATGCCTTTATCCTCATTAAACCATGTTTCTGATATTGCAATGATACTAAATGGATTCTCAAACTGTTTTAGGTATTCTTTGATTGCGTCAAAATTTGCGTACATGCTTCTACTATTGAAATGGATAATTGAGAATTTCCCTTCTGTTTTAACAGAGATGTTAAATTCATTCTCAGTGTAGTATTTGCAATTACTTGCGTTAGATGTTAAGAACAGGTTATCTGGGTCTAACTGATCTTCCAAGTCCAGTGCATTATGTTCAGTGTACTCTGAAGCTTTCAGCTCCAAGAGCTCACAGTCCAAAATCCTATGTTGTAATAATCCCAGGTCACTGCCGTCAGCAACATATGAAGTATGATTGGACATCATTGTATGAGTATATGTATTACAGGACATGTGAAATTATGTTTTTTACATACCAAAATCCATATGTTTTTCCCGGTGTTTAAGCTTTCTTTGGTGTGCTGGTGCGCGGACGTACAATGAGTTTGTCATGTCGCAAAAAGGCTATGTCCCCTCGTTCTCTGGCTGCTCTCAGCTCCGGCATTAGATCTTTTCGTTTCCTTTTGATGGTGTCCGTGTAGTCCTGGTTTATGTAGATTTTGGTCCCTTTAAGATGTTTGGCTCGCTGCAGTATTTCTTCCCGATCCTTCCAGCGTAGTAGTTTGGCGATGATGGGTCTCGGCCAATCTCTCCCGCTGTCTGGTTTGCCTACGCGGTGGGCTCTTTCGACCTCCACCGGATGTTGTAGATGTAGCTTCTCCTTTAGTAGATGTTTGATTTTTTCCTCTGCGTCAGCCCAGGTCTCCCCAGGCGACTCCAACACTCCCTCAAAGACCAGGTTATTTCTGCGGCTCTGTCCCTCCAGATACTCCAGTTTGTCCGTGATGATGTGCAGATTTCGCATACTTTATAGAAATCGTTATGTTCAAATACTTATTTTCCTCACTGTATATGTATCTGTATATATGCATCTTTATGTATATGTATCTGTATCTGTATATATGTATCTTTATGTATATGTATCTGTATCTGTATATATGTATCTTTATGTATATGTATCTGTATATGTATCTTTATGTATATGTATCTGTATCTGTATCTGTATATATGTATCTTTATGTATATGTATCTGTATATGTATCTTTATGTATATGTATCTGTATGTGTATCTGTATATATGTATCTTTATGTATACTGTATGTATATGTAGCTGTATATGTATCTGTATGTGTATCTGTATCTGTATATGTGTATCTTTATGTATATGTATCTGTATATGTATCTTTATGTATATGTATCTGTATATATGTATCTGTATATATGTATCTGTATATGTATCTTTATGTATATGTATCTGTATATATGTATCTGTATGTGTATCTGTATATGTATCTGTATATGTATCTGTATATATGTATCTTTATGTATATGTAGCTGTATATGTATATGTATATGTATCTGTATATGTATCTGCATCGAAACCCGAATCAGGCACACGTAAATACCACTGAGCGACAGGGGAGAAGCTCAGGGGGGCTGTGGGGCTGTGGGGGGGTGGGGGGGCTCTGCTGTGGGCGGGGGGGGGGGGGGGGGGCTCTCCTGTGGGGGGGGCTCTCCTGTGGGGGGGGGCTCACCTCTGGAGAGGTCCTGTCCTCCTGAAGGCGTCCACAGCAGCATCAGCAGCAGCAGCTTCAGAGTCTCCATGTGGATCTGAAACAGAAACGTGATCAACATCTGTTAAAGTCAGGTCTTCATTAAAGGATCAGAAATGTTTTTTTGTTTCCTCCTTCAGTAAAGTGTGGAAGCAGACACTTGTGAACAGGCTAACGGTCCGAATCGTCAGCTGGAGGATGAACCTATTGTGCATGTTTTTTGGGTGAAGAGAGGATCATACAAACGCCACACAGAAACCCACAAATAAAGCCACATTTGCTGAAGACCCAGAGGTCGCCATCAGCAGGACTGTGACCCTGAAACCTGCGGATCAGCTCGACTCTCTGAAGAACCGGGAAGATGCGCCAGTGCTGGGATAAAAATTAAAAAGTGCAGAAATATGATCTGAGATGACCTGTACCTTATCACAGGTTCATATTTCTTAGTTTAACAACATTCTTGATTTTTTTGTTTCATTTTCAGGGGTGGACAGTGCAGAGACAGGTCTTTGCCCATAATTTGATAATGACCCATTAGTCAGAAGTAGTGACCCAAATAATTACAAATGACAACAACAAAAAGTACCTCCAGAAAAATGTACAGTACTCGAGTACTGTAAATCATGACAAAATAACCTGAAACCCCAAAATGAACGAGCGAGCTCACCTTGATCTTTATTCCAGTGACTGTCCTCCGTTTGGTTTTTCCCTAAACTTCTGTCCGCAGTGCGCATGCGCCTGCACCTGTGATTGTAGAGTTTCCCCAGGAGTTCTTATTCCCTCATTATGATGTTGTTTGTTTGTCACGGTTACACTTAATGACACGGTGTCTTTAACCAATAGGCTCACAGCACGTGTGGACCATGTACTTCATTTAACAGATGAAACATGTCTGCCCTGTTACACGGTGTAATAGTTTAGTAATAATCATATTTTAAATGTCAGGGATCAAACTGAGCCCTCCTCCTTCTTTAGTCTCTATTGAAAGACTCTAATGAGGTTTGTTTAAATGTGAAGCAGAAACCTGACAAACACGTACAGTTAAACACCTGTAGCTACGACAGCTCTCGCGCACCTGTCCTCACCTGTGCACCTGTCCTCACCTGTGCGCCTGTCCTCACCTGTGCGTCTGTGCTTCGGCCGCTCAGTCTCCTCTGAAGTGTCCGGTCCGTGTCAAAAACCCCAAACTCCGCACTTTTAACTCCGGTTTCTCCTCTAAAAGCGCGAGCTCCTGCCCTGAGCGCGCGCTCCTATGATTGGACACTTTTCTTTCATTTCCTGGTTTGTGTCAGCTCATCTGTATACCTGCTTTACTGATGCTGCCTTCATGGGCCCTGGTAAAGAAGAACTTTTCCATATGTGAGGCTGTAATTACCAGTGCATTGTGTTCAAATAGCAAAGTGAAACATTAATACATCCACACACCAATGCACTATAAACAAATACATGCACGTGAGAAAGTTCTCTATAAACTGCTGAACAACTGCGTCGATTGAAAAAAAAAATAAAGTTTTTTTTTTTTTATAAGACGATGTGTGTGTGGAAAATGAGATATTAAAACTGCGTAACTAAATAGTAGAATGCATAGTAACAATCAGCTATTAGACATAAACACGTATCATCGCTGCTCTCTGCTGTGTTGAAAGGTTATCTCATAAAATACATAATTACGAGAGCACATGAAGGCAGCATAAGCTCCGAGAACAGTCACAGCAGCGCCCTCTGCTGTTTGCACATTTACAACAGGACACCTTCAACTTTGATCAGTTTTGTTGATTGTTTAGAGAGTTTTATGTAAAGTAAATCTAAAGTCGTGTGTGTTTCTTTTACTTTTAGATAGTTTTAAAGTAGTAGAATAAAATGTCAGTCACATTCAGAGGTGGTTAGAGCAGCCAAAAAGATTAAAGAGTAACATTACTTTAAGATACTCAAGTAGGCTGGAAGTAAAAAGGCCCAAATATTTAGTCCAACTCAGCTAAGAGTAAAAAGTACTTGTAGAAAATGTTCCTAGAGTGAGTACTGAGTAAAAGTTTGATTCATGTTTCAGCCATGACATAAATTTTGAGAAACAAAACATGAAATTATGTGGAAATGGTCACATTACCAAAGAAAACACAATTAAACATATAAAGAGTGAAGTAAACAAAACACTAAAAGCATCTATTTGACGTCAAAATGCAGATTTTGCCAACAGAGAATGCCAACATTCTTTATGTTCTAACACATTTTGGAAGATACTCGGCATTTAGGCAAGGCAAGGCAAGGCAAGTTTATTTGTAGAGCACATTCATACACAAGACAACTCAAAGTGCTTCACAGTTGCAGAAAAATTACAAGAAAACAGATCAAATCAATCAATAAAACATCAACATAAAGTTTAGAGTTTCAAACATACTCTCTAAAAAACAGGCCGGATCTTTGTGATGATCCCTGGGGACCTTTTGCTTAACTCTGACTCTAACTGTGACCACCATATCCTATAACAGTGTACCAAGCACCAATATACGTAGTTTTTACTTTTATTTGTTTCAATAATTTTATTTATTAATATTATTCTTTTAATGATTATTTTATTCTTTATAGTCTCTGAACCAAGCACGCTTTCTACTTGTGGCTGCGTTGTCGTTACTTTTTTTGTGTGTGTGAGTTTTTTCATCAATTTTTTGTCATTTATTTACTTATTTTTCTGGTTGTGTTTTTAATCGCATTTATCATTGATCTTTGTTAAGGTTTTGGCCAATTTTTGCCAAGTTTTTTGTGGCTTTTTTGTCATTTTTTAGCCACTTTATTGTTGCGTTTTGTCACTTCTTTTGCCACTTTTTTTATTGTTTTTTAAATGTTTTTATTTTTTTGTCACTTTTGTCATATTTTTGTCGCTCTTTTGTTGCATTTAGTCACTTTTATGTTGGTTTTTGTGGCTTTTTGCTTCTTAATTCATCGCATTTCTTGTTGCGTTTTTGTCTGTTTTTTGTTTTTTTGTCGCTGTTTTGGTGTTTTTTTTTTTTTCTTTTTCCAAGAGGCTTTTGGATTTGGGTGGAGCTGAGCTGGAGAAGGTGCGCTTGGTTGGGGCGGGGCTTAGGAGGTTAACCAATAGGATAACTGAATAATATTGAGGTAAAGGTTGATCATTGTTCATATTTTGGTTCTATTACAGTCTGCTGTTCCGGTGCCTAATGTAAATATCTTTATTTTTATTATTAATTTTTTCTTCTTCTTTTTGTTTTGTTAAAATTTTGTAATGTAACCCATTGGATCATACTATAAAAGCAACAATAATTAAAAAAACTTTTTTTTTTAAATGCAGATTTGTCACTTAAATATTTACTCAAGTGAGACACACAGATACTTCATTTACTCAAGTCGAAGTATAAAGTAGTGAATGAAAAGTACAGTCGTCAAAACTTGGGGGGGAAAAGTGGACATGGATCCAGACTGGCCCTAAAGACCTGAACTCCTCAACAAGATCAAACTCTGTGTCTCCAAGGAACCAATTCAACCTCCTAAACCCCGGCTTTTCTCCAGTTCGGCTTTACCCCAATCTAAAAGCTTATGAGATGCCTCCTCGGTTGCTTTAGCAGGAGTAAAACTTACAGCGTCATCTGCAGGCAGGTCGTTGATGTACACAGAAAATAGTATAGGCCCTAAAACGGAACCTTGTGGGCTACTATGGCTGAGATGTTGATTGAGCACTTTTGAGTTTATTTATCATATCGAGCGTAAAAGAAGGACAGGGGACTTTAGTTCATTTCAAATACACAGGTTTTTATTGGTGACAGTGACAGACCTGACTGAGTGAGTACATCATAAACCAAACAATTAAAACAAGAAGAAGTGAACATAAAGCATCTGCATAAACATTTATAAAGTCTGATATGTGGATCACTGCTAAGCGTTTTTACAGCCGGCTCCTATTGTTCACATTATAGTTAGGCTATTTCTGCTGCCAAAACATTAACGTTAGATTAATATGTTTCAAATACGGTCGGCTGCGTCTCAGCCCCACATGTATGCTTTTATTCTTAAGGTAAGAAGCTTTATCGGCTCATCTCCGGGGCCAGGAGACTCAGTCAGACTTCATGACGTCACAGCCTTCTAAAGAGCCTATAGTTTAACATTCAGGTGGTGCAGGTTTATGGTAACTGTCTTTATTTCTAGTTTTAGTTTGTGGCTAATTTCTCTGTAATTTATTTATTTATCTTATTAGACTGTCACAAAGTTCAAAGTCCTCTCTTCAGCTCTCCTTAAACATTTTCTCTTTGGAAATTTCTAACAAAAACAGTTTCTCTAAAATGTCTAAATGTTTCCCCTGATCATTATCTGACAGTGACTGGATTCATAAACCTGTCACATTATTCTGATTCTACTGATCAACATCACACTCATGTTTCTGAATAATGTCTCCACTTTTAGACGCCTTTATGAGGGAATAATCAGACTGGATTTTACAGGTGCTGACAGAGAAGACACTGAACTTTCAGACAGTTTTTGTTTCATGTAGATTCTCCCAGCAACGAGTTACAAAAATATGACTTTTTTCAGTAACTGAGGAATATACAAAATATGGTAATATATTAGTCATTACAATTCAAGTAACTCAAGTTACAAGTGCACGGTGGCACAGCGGTTAGCACTCATGCTTCACAGCTAGAAGGTCCAGGTTCGATTCCCACCACTTTCTGTGTGGAGTTTGCATGTTCTCCTGTGTCTGCGTAGGTTTCCTCCGGGTACTCCTGTTTCCCCTACCACTAAAAACATGTACAATAGGCCAGGATGAATGAGTGTGTTTGAGAGTGCACATGGGGGACGACGGATGGAAATTAGCCCAAGGCTACAATCCATTTTGGCTTGTTCATTAACTTGCACTGTCCCGACCAAATAAACCAATAAATAAAATAAATAAAAAATGTATGTATGAAATAAAATGCAGCACCAGATCAAGACAGAAGTTGGTGTGTAAGATCTGCAGTTGTAGTGAATGTCGTCAAAACAAAACTGTGGGAAAGTAAAGGAAAAGGAAATCTTTGACTTTTGCTCAGTGGTTTTATTACTACAGGCGACTGCACATCTTACACCAGCGTTCAACTAGATTTGGTGCTGAATTTTATTTGTGGGGAGTTTGGTTTTTACTCTTCGTTCGTGCATCAATACAAACCAATGCACTTGTAACTTGAGTTACTTGAATCGTAATGACTAATATATTACCATATTTTGTGTAAATAATATGTATTATTCCTCAGTTACTGAAAAAGTCATATATTCGTAACAAAGATATTAACCATAAACCGAGTCCAAAATTCAGCTTTTTGACCGTTACCATAGTTACCATAGTTACCATAGTTAACTACAGACTGTTTATAATGTTGTGACGTCATGTGAACTCAACTTATTGATTTGTTATTCATATCATTGTTATTCATTTAATTCATATATTTTTCTGCCGGCTCAAAAGTGCAGCATCTAAACTAAAACGCTCCGACTCTCCCGGTTACCCATTGCCCGATTATTACAAGTGAGTTTTAAAAAAGTGTATATTTTCTCCAAACAGACGTGAGTGAACTGAGACGCAGCTAACGCTAAAAGCTGCTAACACTTTTGTCACGTCGTTGTTCAAGTTTCACCAAAAACAGAGAAAAAACACCACATTTCAGTGAGAACAAACATTCTGCATTTCCAGTTTATTGTGTTTCTAGCGTTAGCCTCGTTAGCCTCGATAGCTAACCACGTTTATCTCGTTAAATGTTGTTTTTTAGTAAAAGCCGTTATCGTCCGCGCCGCCGCTGTACAGTCAGTGTCGGAACATGCCAAAGAACGTGCAGATAAAGTGCGGAAACCGAGCGAGAACTGAGCGACTTTTACAGCGAAACAGAGAACACAGAAAACTCCCTCCAGACTAATATTGTCCATCTTCAAAAAAAAAGCACAAGTCGTTTAATATCTGCTACATCTCTGTTAGCCGAACAAGCTATTTCACTGGCTTCTGGACGAGTTAGCGATACAAGGTTTTAAAAGTTTAGCTATTAAGGAAACATATTAAAAACAAAACAAGGAATAAGGTTTAGCTTCGTGTCGGCGAACGTAGAAGCCGACGAGACAGTCACAGTGTTGCCCCTTGAAATCCCAAAGCAAATGGAAAACGGTTTGTTTGGAAATGTGAGATTTGAAGGATTACGAGAGGAGGCAACGTTGGGCAGAATGTGGATCTGTGTTGACTCTTCTGCTGCTTTGACGCACAGTAGATACAGTTTATTCATCCTTCCATTTCACGGAGGCAGCAGTCGGAGCAGAGACTTCCCAGATGATCTTTATACCAGTCGCTTCACACTCGGGTTTAATTATCATGTTCCCTTTTAGACCTTGTCCCTCATAGAGCTCAACAGTCCCGGCCCAGAAGTAAAAATCCCATTCCTTCCCTCTTCTTTACAAAGACGTGTATCTGGGATCGATGGGCGTGATTGACCAGCGTATTGACCGATCAGAGAAAAGCCCGATATGATATAAACGAGGAAGTTAGTGGTTTTTACGAAGCAGAGACTAACGTTAACGATGTACAAACCCAAGAGGAACAAGCCGTCATTAGCAACTGTTTAGATTTTAAATGGAGGAGAATTCAGCCAGATTGATTCGTTGCACAATCAATGTACATTAAGAACGTGCCAAATATACTATGAAGAAAATCCTCTTAAAGGAACAGGCCACCGTTTCCAGAGATCTGTTCTTACCTGAGCTTAGACGAGTTGATGCGTACCTGTCAAAGATGTTGTTAGCATTTGGCCTCCCCTAGTATATTCCTATAGCTCCAAACAGGGGTGAAGTTAGAAGCGACCACGCTGTTCCACGGGCACAAAGACCAGACAGGTACGTATCAACTTGTCTAAGCTCAGGTAAGAACATATCACAGTATGGAGAAACACTGGCCTGTTCCTTTAAGGGCCTATCTCACCAGAGGAGAGTTGCAGAGACGTTGCCGTGACTGGCAGTCTTAGCAACTCAGATTGTTTGCGTCTCAGTGCTCTCCCAGGGCCACCGCCTGCTGTACCCTCTTAGGGCTTTTCCACCAAGGTGCTGCTTCAGAGCTGGTGCCGGGTTGGTTCCGTACTGACTTGGTTTTCCACCAAATTGAGAGCTGGTATTCTGCCTATTGCCATAGCAACGCTTTGGGAAGTCAACTGTCACATAAAACATGGAGAGTAACATCTTACTACAGCCATGTCTGGTTATAAAATACACAACAATAAGTTTACGTTCCTGTCACAGCAGCCGTTAACAGTTTGATTTCTTCTTTCTAACTGCTCCCTCTTGTTTTAGCTGGAGCTAAAGAGCATAAAGCAAAACAACAGTTATTTGCTTCACAGAGACTGTTCTGGTTTCTCCAGGAAGTTCTAAGCACTAACTAACTAATATTGGTTGTTTGTCAGAAGAGAAAGCCACGCCCCCAGCCACTGACATCACTGGTGCTCGTTTCTTGGTCCAGCTTTTAACTGGTTCCCAAACGGCACCAGTTTTTGGAACCAAGAGCCAGCATTATTTCAGTGGAAAACGAAAGAACTGGTTCTGAAACTGGAACCAGAACCAGCTTGGTGGAAAAAGGCTATGAGAGGCCACTGTGATTGAACGACACTGAACGGTATTTGCGTCGCTGTTTTATTAATGCGGTTGACAAACAAAACGGCCCTAAGAGGACGATGAGGAGTAAAAGAAACGGGCCAGACACGGCCATCGATCAGGACAGACTTTACGCACAGGCATCGGGCACGAAGTCATTCATTAGGCAAATCGTAAGTGAGCGGGACAGTTGAGCTCTATTGAAGACATCCAGTCAGAGCAGTTCATTGACATTTAAATGCTTAAAACTGAGGTATTTCCTATGATTCAAAAACATAACATTTTCCAGATCAGATGCGGTAAACGTGAAGTTGTGAATGAACGAACTAACATGAAGCAAACGCTGGTGATGTCAAAGCAAAGAAGCTCAAACCGATGCTAACGCTGCGGCGGCTACGCGCTAAAAACCTGTACAACCTTTAAATATACGTATTTACAAGAATTCCCTTTCTCCTCCCGTCACAGCCAGATCAGAAAACAATCAACAAAATAAACACAAAAAATGGCGGCTCTGAGGTCGAACTGTTTCACATTCCCAACTTTTCAAACACTTTTCCAAGCAAGTTACGAACTCTGTGAGAATTACCCGCACGGGATTAATTCCAACTGTCATGATTGTGATTCCCCGTGAAGAAGAAGCCTCGTAGTTACTGTCGAGCATTAGGTTTCAGAGCGGAAAGCAGAAAATCATA
Source organism: Neogobius melanostomus (assembly GCA_007210695.1). Lineage (NCBI taxonomy): Eukaryota > Metazoa > Chordata > Actinopteri > Gobiiformes > Gobiidae > Neogobius > Neogobius melanostomus. The sequence goes on along the minus strand of VHKM01000565.1, from coordinate 259,122 downwards.
AGCTACAAAATCAAACTTCACATGTAAAAGGTAAATCTCGGTTGCTACAGTCGCCTGAAGGTCCAGCTTTACTCTGCGTTCCATTCGGCGTCAGAAGTCGGGATTTCCAAAAGCTCCGACCGGGACATTTATACTAGACTCTGTCATTATGAATTGGAAAGTCGGGTTGGAACTATTACAGGTTCTCCGAGTTCTGACCTCCGAGAACCAAATGGAACGCAGGTTTAGTGTTGAAGTGATTATTGAGACGGTCACAAAGCAGCAGCCCCTCGTGGACACTTAGAAACACACGTGTAAAAGTGTCAGGTTATTGTCCAGGCTGTGGTCAAAACAGACGGAAAACGGTTTGTGTTTTAGTGACGTGAAGTTAGGCCGAGGAAAGCCAGGGTTGCCAGGTTCCAGTAGGAGCTTGAAAACCAAAACCAAACGGTGAGCAATCCAAAGTGTAATCATAGACATTCATTTTAGGATGTCTTCAAACTGTCTGCATCGAGAAATATTCTGGAAACGTGGTTTAAATCCGGGTACTGACAATCACTTCATCATTTCAAAAACGTAGGAATGTGATCTCTAAACATTGTGCAGCGTACGCCGGGCTGTGGAGAAACTGACAGTAGAAGAGACTTTTCTAAGTGTCAGAACCACCAGAAATTATTTTAATGTGTTCCATTCGGGACGTTATGCAGGAAAAAGATCACAATTGATTTATTTCCATTTCTGTTCACATGCTCCATACTGATCTTTCATTGCTTTCATTGCAAAATCAGGAATTAAGGGTCGTCCTAACCATGGACATACGGGTGCTCGTCACATAATTGACTTAAAAGGTCCTAGGTGACGGGTCAGACAAAGAGCGGTTCAGAAGCCCCTTATGAGAGACCAACAGGCCCGGTTAGAACCATGAGGCCGTCCTTCTGTGGACCCACCACCTGCAGGAGGAGCCATAGGGGCTGGTGCAGCTCCAACAGCTGCCCCCACGACCCGGCAACGGACAAGAGGAAGAAGATGGATGGATGGATGGATGGACTGAGCCATAATAATCCAAATGATAACATATGTCACTTTACATGTAATGAGTCTATATCATATATTAGTTTCACAGTTTAAGTTGAATTACAGAGGTGAAAGCACTTTTTCATGATATTCTAATTATGTGACGAGCACCTGTAATATTAACAGACTCCGCCTCCTCACTCCTCCCTGTTTGCAATAATAACCACGCTTGAGGGGGAAATCATGGCGGATTTACAGACTCCTCCTCCCCTGCTGTGACGGAGCATGTTCCTAAAAAGGGCATAAGGGCGGGACCTTGACTGTAGACTCCGCCTTCACATGAGGTGTAGTTCAGTCGTAGCCGCGCCAACACCATTAGCTCTAATGCTAACGGCCTGTCAGTCAAAGTCCGGCCCTCATTAGTATACGAGATTTCTAAAATGTTTCTTATGAAAACGAGCCTGGTTTCTTTAATTGTTACTAACCCAGCGTTATCACAGGAGGAATATCTATCTAAAAAATAGAAACCAGGCTTTACAGTTGCTTAAAATGTGTGGAAAGTGCAATGCTGACTAATGGAAAACTAGCTTGTTTTGCTGCCCACGTATGGAGGTACTGCAGCAATGGCCGCCCCGAACGTTCCAATTTTTCAAACAGTTTCTCAACTTTCATGGTCACAATAGTCTTTTCACAACTGTCTACATTTACGATTTACTGAAAATGGGAAAATAATTACGGCGTTGAAACCGGGGAACAACACAGACCTGGCAACCCCGGTGGGAGTCGGGAACTCAGACTTGGCGAACTCAGATTTGAGCTTAGGCACACTTTAAACCAGCGAGTTTCAACGCGGAAACAAATGCACGTTTTAGGACGGAAGACGGCGCTGCGTTCGTTTGTGTGAGAATCTCCCGCTGATCAATGTCACGAAGCACCAAGGACAGAGCGGCAGGTGGAAAACCCCGGGGAGGACTGGGGAGGGACTGGGACCAAGGGGAGGGACTGGGACCAAGGGGAGGGACTGGGACCCGGGGAGGGACTGGGACCCGGGGAGGGACTGGGACCAAGGGGAGGGACTGGGACCCGGGGAGGGACTGGGACCAAGGGGAGGGACTGGGACCAAGGGGAGGGACTGGGACCAAGGGGAGGGACTGGGACCCGGGGAGGGACTGGGACCAAGGGGAGGGACTGGGACCAAGGGGAGGGACTGGGACCCGGGGAGGGACTGGGACCAAGGGAGGACTGGGACCAAGGGGAGGGACTGGGACCGGGGAGGGACTGGACCAAGGGGAGGGACTGGGACCAGGGGAGGGACTGGGAGGGACTGGGACCAAGGGGAGGGACTGGGACCAAGGGGAGGGACTGGGACCGAGGGAGGGACTGGGACCAAGGGGAGGGACTGGGACCAAGGGGAGGGACTGGGACCGAGGGAGGGACTGGGACCAAGGGAGGGACTGGGACCGGGGAGGGACTGGGACCAAGGGAGGGACTGGGACCAAGGGGAGGGACTGGAGGGACTGGGACCAAGGGAGGGACTGGGAGGGACTGGGACCAAGGGGAGGGACTGGGACCAAGGGAGGGACTGGGACCGGGGAGGGACTGGGACCAAGGGGAGGGACTGGGACCAAGGGAGGACTGAGAGGACTGGGACCAAGGGGAGGGACTGGACCAAGGGGAGGGACCAGGGAGGATGGGGGGGGACGGGACCAAGGGGAGGGATGGACCAAGGGAGGGACCAAGGGGAGGGACTGGGACCAAGGGGAGGGACCAAGGGGAGGGAGGGAGGCCGGGGGGGACCAGGGGGGACGGGAAGGGGGGACAGGGACCAAGGGAGGGACTGGGACCCGGGGAGGGACTGGGACAAGGGAGGGACAGGGACCAGGGGAGGGACTGGACCCGGGGAGGGACGGGACCGGGGAGGGACTGGGACCAGGGGAGGGACGGGACACGGGAGGGACTGGACCAAGGGGAGGGACTGGACCAAGGGAGGGACTGGGACCAAGGGAGGGACTGGGACCCGGGGAGGGACTGGGACCAAGGGAGGGACTGGGGTCGAGTCATGTCGGTGCTTAATTGTTTATGCTCGTGTAAGTTTAAGGCGAGACACTGCAGGAGAAAAGTGAAAAAACTTCCAAATCAACACGGAAAAGAAGAATCTGTTCTTAATGTTTAGGAAGATGAAATGACGGATAAATAAAACGAACTTCTGCGGTAAAATACGGACAGTTTATGTGTAAAAAGAATGGACAAAATTGCAGATATTTATGGACAGAGTCAGATTCTAATTGATGGTATTTTGCAGAGATAAGATGTGAACGAAGGTGTTATAAAGAACTTTATAACTAACTAATATGTCAACAAAATAAAAGCCTGGTTCCGTCCTTTAATTACATTTCATCGCTGAAAATATTGTCAGTTTATATGAGAACATGTGGTGGGTTAATGATGGCCTTTGTAATTAATTGATTTATTTCGGGGTTGTATTTATTTTTAGAGGTAGATTTTCGATGCTTCTTTGTATTTTCCTACATTTGAACTTTGGTGGAGACGTGAGGCCTGATCGTTTCAAAGACAGTTTGATCTGTTTTGGAGAACGATCTTTTTAAATAAGTTTATGTGTCTTACATCGTGAAAGTGGGATTCATTTACATTAATATTTTAATCGCATCAAACGTAATGTAAATAATTAATCAAAACTAATCGAAGAAAAGTCCGGCTTGAGTTTAAAGCTTGAAAACACATCCAGCTTTTAGGAATCAGACGTCAACAAATGAAAAGACTCTATATGAAAACCTCACATTTATGTCAGTAATCTGCAGCAAACGTTCCAAACTGACATCTCTACATTTAATAATTTCCCCCTGCAGCGTCTCGCCTTAAACATTCATGTCATGAATGTGTGTTGCTGCGTCATGTACGGCTGCGATGGCGTGTACATGACATGTTGCTGCGTTATCAGTGTTTCCCACAGGTTTGAAGGCAATGTGTGGCGGTTGGGGCGGGGCGCTGATGGGGGAGGAGCGCGCAGAGAAACACGTGCACAGACTATGGGTTTTTACAGCATGCAACGCAGCCGTCCCGCTGCAGCAGTGGGATAAATACGACTCTCCGTCCTGTGAAAGCATTAAGGTTGTGATGAAAACTCGTGAGGCTGCAACGCCATGAGCTTTTGGAAGAATTAGCGCGAGCTGAGGGGAAAGAGAGAGAGCAGACGCTTCTGCTGACAGAAAGACGTTGGAGCTGCGCGTAACACATTCAGCTGCACGAGGCTGCGCTGACTCTGTAATAAAACCAGATGAACTCCAGTCCAAAGGATTTGTAGGGAGACTTTCTATCAGGAGTTTCGTATATACGAGCTAATTGGCCTGTGGACAGGCCAAAGAGACATAGGACAAAATGCTCTCTGGCCCGGTACCGGTCCCCGGCCTGGTGGTTGGGGACCACTGGCTTATAGGGCCGCCGCATTTTAAACCCCCCTCCCAGCAGTCAAACTGACCGCTGCGGCGGTGCTATACGATGCGTGTTTTAAATAGCGTTTTAAAAAAAAATGAAACGGAAAAAAAAATTAAAATACAAAACGCAATATGTGGTGGGCGATGTTGATTCTGTGGCGGTGCGCCAGAGAATAGTTTATGTGTGGGAAACACTGGTCATGTACGGCTGCGATGGCGTGTTGATCATGTGTTGCTGCTGCGATGGCGTGTTGGTGCGTCACATGTTGCTGCGTCACATGTTGCTGCGTCACATGTTGCTGCGTCACATGCGTGTAAATGTCTAATGGCTTAAGAAGTCGATGCTGGCGCGGACACTGCGCCCCGTGGACACGTCGAGGGCCATGGCTCTGATCTCCGTGTCTCCAAACTGCAGCAGTGTCTGGATCTCCCTGCGGGGGGCGCTGCTCTCCGTGCCGCTCACGTCCAGCTTCAGCGTGCCGCACTTGCGCACGCCCGGCTCGCTGATGAAGGCCACGCCCTCCCGCTCGGCGCAGTACACGTGGATGACGATGACCTGCTGCGAGGGCTTGGCGGGCGTGTAGCTGCGCTTCACCGCCTCGCCCAGCGCCACCGACTGGTCGGCGCAGATGAAGGTGTCGAAGACGTCGGTGCACCAGCGCGTCCCGTCCTTCACCAGCAGCTTCTCCGGCGGGTGCTTGCCCTCCACGAAGCGGTTGAGCACGCCCACGCCGTACGTCAGGGGCGAGCGCCGCACCTTGATCACGCTGGGGTCCAGGCCGAACAGCACCGCCCCCTTCAGGATGGTCAGGCCCACGTCGTGCGGGATGATGATGCGGCTGCGGCCCTGGAGCATGTCCTGCACCGCGGCCTGGAGCAGCGGCGACTCCGCGAAGCCGCCCACCAGGAACAGGAACTTAATGTGGGACACTTCGGGCTTGGAGAACAGCTCCTCTGGTGGACACACGAGAGAAGACACGTGTTTACTATTAGCTTTTAACCTCTTAACCCCCGAGTGTTTACCCAAATCTAAAAGCTTCTTGCCTCATTTGAAAGCTAAAGTGATGGTAACTTATGTGTCGTGTTGTTGCCAAGTTTTTGTCACATTTTGAATGCGTTTTGTCGTGTTTTTGTGTCGTTTTTGTCGCATTTTCATTGTGTTGTTGCTTTCCCGGGACGTCCTTGTTGCTCTTTTGTTTTGTTTGTTTTTTGGGTAAAGCCAAACTGGAGAAAATGGTTGGATATGGCGTGAGCGTGCCAACCTGGAAGTTATTTTTGAAGAAAATAATTCCTACAGTTGCCAGCAGGAGGAGCTCTTTCTCCTGCATTTCAATGTTACTACTGTATTTAGGGGGATATTTCAGTATTTTTGACATTGGGCCTCATTTCCTAGTTATCCAGAGTGTTGTTGATGTCTGGAGATATTTTGTTCTTAAATTCATGCAGTTCTTATATTTGAAGAGTCTAGTGGCGCTAGGCTAGGGCAAGGCTAAAGCATTTCTATGGTATCAGTTAGCCTGCATTAAAAACAGTCTGACCCACTCCACAGTGCACCTGAGGTAAATCACTTATAACACCAGACTAACCATATAAATGTCTGTGTTAATAGAATCATTTAAAATAACTTATATTTGAGCAGCATCAGCTTCGTGGCTGTAAGCTAACGCAGTGGCGGAGTGATCTGCGAGAAAATAGTCCCTCAAAATGCGGTAATTCATGTGATACAAGGTCAGTTATATTTCAAACATGATTCTATTAACACAGACATTTATATGGTTAGTCTGGTGTTATAAGTGATTTACCTCAGGTGCACTGTGGAGTGGGTCACACTGTTTTTAATGCAGGCTAACTGATACCATAGAAATGCTTTAGCCTTGCCCTAGCCTAGCGCCACTAGACTCTTCAAATATAAGAACTGCATGAATTTAAGAAAAAAATATCTCCAGACATCAACAACACTCTGGATAACTAGGAAATGAGGCCCAATGTCAAACATCCTGAAATATCCTTTAAAACTTAAAATATCAAATCTGAGGCTCCAAAATAAGGTTTTTAAGGCTGTATTTAAGCTCCATATCTGCAGGACATGTCCAGTTTAATGTATTGCAAACTCTTCCATCTCAAACAAAACATGTGTTATGAATGTGCAAAAGTTCAGTTTTAGTTACATTTAGTCTTGTTTTGGCGCATTTCCTAATAAGTTTAGATGGTTTAGTAAAATATCGGCCTAGTCTGCAGACACTGACCCGCCCTGCGTCAGAGTCAGCTGCACCCACACACTGACTCTGCAATGAGGCCGGAGTAAAATAGGACTGAAACAGGTTTGGTTGGGACCGGTCCCTCGGACAGAGACATTTATCCTGGAGGAGGAATCTGGGACAGGAGCGGCTAAGAATATCACATCAAATATTCAAGCTTCCACAGGAAAATGAAAGAGGAAGTGCTGAGTATATTTAATGAATTCAGTAAATGTAGCAGCAGTAGTAGTAGAAGTATCAGTAGTAGAAGTACTTACTCAGATGTTGAATGATGTGGTCGATGGTGGGTTTAAACAGAGAGTTCATGGCGTCTGGGCTCATCCGTAACATCCCCTGAGATGACCACTTCACAAAGTCCACACTGAGGACGAGAGGAGACGAGGACAGAGGAGACGAGGACAGAGACGAGGACAGAGACGAGGACAGAGACGAGACAGAGGAGACGAGGACAGAGGAGACGAGGACAGAGGAGACGAGGAAACAGGAGACGAGGACAGAGGAGACATGCTTTAGTAAATCAATCAACAGAAGAAGAAGCATCTTTCATTCTTTGGCTCCTGTATGTGTAAGCCATATTTAGTCTGGGGTTGTACCTGTACTGTACCACTAGATGGCGCCCTGTTACAGGAGATGCTGACCCGTGTAAATGACTGGAGGTTATTTGTTCAGTTGTTGGAGTGAGGAGGTGCTGTATATGCCAAACCTTCGCCTGTGGCTGAACTCTCGTGGTGAGGTTACAAACACACGAGAATCCACCTTGTTTTATGAATTTGACTAAATATTATTATGAACTCTGAACAGTGCGCTTGAAAAAGGGCCGTGCGTTAAATGACTTGAAATCCTTGAATTAAGGGACTTTATGTTGAATTTGAGTCAGTTTGAACTAATCTAAGATCAGATCAAAATGGTAATGCCAGTGGAACGAGCAGAAATACCACTACAAATCAGACAAATTCACGTTTAAAAAATGTGCTTGTTCCATTGGCGATCAGAGGGTTTATCTGATCAAAGACTAGATTGATGTAATTTCTTCCTTAAAGAGTACCTAAACGGCCAAAAAGGCGGTCTCTGAAGTTTGGGGTGACATGCGGGGGGTGAGTGTGTGGGCCTTTGCATTGGCACAATCACAGCAGACAGATTACGTGGGAGGGACTTGGTTATAAACCACAGGTACAGGGGCAGGATAATGGGCAGCACCTGATGACGATGTGTGGAGCTGGTGCGGCTCATGTGGAGGCCGTGAACACGTCTCCAGCCAATCAGGAAATTCTAATTTAGTAGCAGAGTTTACCCTGAAGGGGGCGCAACCCATTCGTTTTCAGGCCAAAGTTAGGATTTAACACATGTTTGCGCTATAATGTCAGAATAATGTCAGGGACCAGTAGACAACACTATGAGACGCCCATTGAGACAGTTTATCAGTAAAAAAAAACTTGATTTGGTGTTTAGTTACTCTTTAAAGAGGGGTATTATGCTTTTTTCAATCACATAGCACCAGTCTATAGCATACTACAATGATGACGTAACCTTCTGTTGGTCTGTATATGCAGTAAATTAAAATAACTGCCTTGAATAAAATTGCTCTCTCAAAATGGCTGTACTGAACGTCTTGAAATAGGCCTCTGTCTCTTTAAGAAGCTTTCCGACACGCCCCTTTCAGCACACTGCTGTGGCATCTAAACAACACTACTGTGCGGGGAGGGGGCTCTGCTGAGCTGAGGAGCAGTGGTTGGTGGCTTGGCTGGTGACGAAAGGTCCAGAGGCGTCTCCAGGAGGTGGGGGCGTTCCTAGGAGGACTGAGGCATAGCTACACCTAAAATGGCTGCCGTCTAAGTTTTTACTGATTACTCAAAAATATGTGAATGAGCCAAGGCAACACTCCAGGCATGTGTTTAATGAGGGAATGACATAATAACATGATATAAAGCTTGAAAAAGTCCATTTTACATAATACCCCCCTTTAAGATGATTCTTCTTTTTCCAGTCTGGGTCAAGCTTCAAGTCGCCCCAAAAGAGACGATCAATTGAACATTGAATCAGACCCAACAGTTACATGTGCAGGGGCATGGAGCGCCATCTACAGGAGGTTGCGCCGAATTACGCTTTAATGGTTTAATTCTATGGGTTCCACGTCCCGCCATCCACAACATCGCTGACTCTTTCACATAAGTTTGGAGCAGAGACGTTCAGTCGACAGCGTCTGAAACTGGAGCCTCCAAATAAGAATATTTCACCTCATTGACAAGACATATTTTGTTTTGTGGAAATAAACTGGAACCAAGTCCTTAATGAGGCTCGAGCGGTTTCCAGTGATCAGACTTTATAAATGTACTTTATAAATCTGAAACAGATGAAGACGTTTGTCGAGACGCGTTGGCGTATTAATAAAGGTCTTTTACTCTTTTGCATATGTGCCTCGGACTTCCTGCTTCCTTGAGAGCACGTCTTTTTTATTTGAGCCTATTGAATCACTCACCTCCTAATATTTACCACCTTTAAAGGTTTTTTTTTTTTTTTGAGTAATCAGTAAAAACTTAGACGGCAGCCATTTTAGGTGTAGCTATGCCTCAGTCCTCCTAGGAACGCCCCCACCTCCTGGAGACGCCTCTGGACCTTTCGTCACCAGCCAAGCCACCAACCACTGCTCCTCAGCTCAGCAGAGCCCCCTCCCCGCACAGTAGTGTTGTTTAGATGCCACAGCAGTGTGCTGAAGGGGCGTGTCGGAAAGCTTCTTAAAGAGACAGAGGCCTATTTCAAGACGTTCAGTACAGCCATTTTGAGAGAGCAATTTTATTCAAGGCAGTTATTTTAATTTACTGCATATACAGACCAACAGAAGGTTACGTCATCATTGTAGTATGCTATAGACTGGTGCTATGTGATTGAAAAAAGCATAATACCCCCTCTTTAAGATTCTCGTTTTATAGAAAAGACGAGAAACGCTTCAGCAGAGGTCGAGCGGTGGGGCTGACAAGTAGAAGCTTCAGTTCATCTGACTCACTGGAGCATTTAGACAGTGGAAGGGAGAGAGTTCATCCTCAGAGCTAATGACTTCGTACAGAGACAGACTTTATCACAGGAACAGGCTTTAATGGGCCATGAATTATACAAACGTCTGACCTCAGCCTCCAGCGCCGCCCCCATGTGGCTGCGTGAGGTCATGGCGGCTAATGGTCAGATCACCGTGGTAACGGCGGCAGGGATCAGGTTACAGCAGTGATTTCAGACGCTTTATTGGTTTAAAAGCCCAGGGGGACGGGAAATTACGCTCATAAAGTGTTCGACTTAAGACCGAACAAGGACTAGACCGGCTACCAGCTACTTATCGTTCATTTCAGGTTTATTTTCTGATATACTAGTTACATTTGCTCAGAGGGATTTTGTTTAGTTTTTGAAAGTTAGATCTATTGTTTTTTTTAAAGCTCAATAAATCAGGCAGGAATTAGATATTGAATAAATGTAGGGATGCACCAACTCTGGAATATTTACAATATAACTTTCAGTAAGTCATTTAAAAGGCAGAACCTGGAGAATTCAATAGCTGAGTTAGTTTTAACTTCCGCAAACAAACATTTTAATGACACGCAAAATGGTCAAACTAACCTAATTGACCTAAACTAAACAAACAGCCTGTCATGTTGCCAACTATATTTAGTGTAGAAAAGTCCAGTGATCCTTTTGCATTCATATTCAGTAGTAGGGCTGTAACTACCGATTATTTTTGGCTGTGAATGGTGTATGAAAATTGTATTTTAATTTTTAAAGTGGCGCCACTTGAGGACGTGTTGATGGAGTAAACTTAAAGCAGTACTAAGTAACGTGTTTACCTTAATAAATCCTTCCCGTAGTCCCTCTGGGGGTAATACAAGTGTTAATGGGATGATTGGAGGGTCTTTCATCTCCCCCTGGTGTCTCTGGCCAGAAAACCATGCTTGCAACTTGACTGCCACCGGGTCGGAGCAACCAATACACACTAATGGAATCACGAAGAAGAAGCTAACAGGCTAACGGGCAAAGCTAACTGCGGGCTAGCGCCACTTAAACAGTATTTACAGCCAAGTCTGAGTGAAAAAAATGATCTCCATTGTATACCTGGATGTAAACACCCCTCTCTCCCTTCACCTCTTCTGTCAGCGTAGTATTTACTCTCCAAGACATTTAATAAGTTAAAAAATCGTAACTCGCTACGACACCTGCAGTTGCGCTTATGGCCTCTAGGGGCAAGAGTTACTTAGTCCTGCTTTAAAATGAGTCTTTGTTGGAGGCTCTTGGTGCTAATTCTGTTTTCTGATTAGATGAGACACAGATGGATATTAATTATTCTTGTTGCTTTTTCATCACTCTTTAGTTTTGTTTTTGCCACTTTTTTTGCTTTTAGATTTGGGTGATGCCAAACTTAAGCGTAAAAACATCAGAACATCATAATGGGAGAATTTCATCTGTTTTTTTTACTCTGACATTTAAACCTGGCTCGGTCCATTATTCAGATTTTCAAAATCTCTACATCAATATTCACCCCTGTTCCCTGCAGCGTCTGGCCTTAAAGCAGCTCTGTTTGCAGGTCCTGATCTCGTATCGATCGTCTCTGAGTGAGCGCAGACCGAGGAGGCTCCAGTTTCAACATAAATCTGTTTAATGCCTCCACCGAGAGATAAAGCCGAATGTGGAAGAGAACGAGGAGAAAGAGGAGGCAGAGGAGAAAGAGGAGAAAGAGGAGAGGGGGAGGTTCTGTTCACTCTGAGCAAAGAATCCGGAAACTCTATTCATTACCGCATATGATCAATTATTTCAATAAGAAACACAGACGACATTTTAGGAAGGCGCCGCTTTGAGCCTCAGACTTTTAGACTCGACAGAAGTTTGACGGTGGTTTAAGGATCACGAGCTTCATGATAAAACCACAGATATTACTGAAGTGTGGGTGAGACTTCAACCACAGCTTTAATTGCATTTGAAAGGTCTCTCTCTCTGGGAATACTGGGCAGTGCTGTAGGTTGTTTGTGTTTATGAACGCAGCTTAATACTGTCTAATGATTCTTTTGTACGGGGGCGATATCTCAGTGATGTCAGCGCCTCGTCATGAGGACCAAAGAGAAGTGCTGTCCTCGGATTAAACACATGAGCCAAACTCACACCACAGACTCAGCAAAACCCGCTCCACAAACCTTCTAAACCTGTTGTAACCAGAGGTCGACCGATATGGGTTTTTCTAAGGCCGATGCCGATATACTCTGGCCTATAATCTTGTAAAAAACACTTGGCCGCTCCATCAGGGGCCGATTGTCTTCCATCATAGTTTCCGTCCCAGCTTTGATTCATTGGTGTTAGCATTAGCATTCTACCTTTAGCATTAGCATTTTACCTTTAGCGTTAGCATACTGCCTTTAGTGTTAGCATGCTGCCTTTAGTGTTAGCATGCTGCCTTTACCATTAGCATGCTGCCTTTAGCGTTAGCATACTGTCCTTAGCGTTAGCATACTGTCTTTAGCATTGGCATATTGCCTTTAGAATTAGCATACTGTCTTTAGCGTTAGCATACTGTCTTTAGCATTGGAATATAGCCTTTAGAATTAGCATACTGTCTTTAGCGTTAGCATACTGTCTTTAGCATTGGCATATAGCCTTTAGAATTAGCATACTGTCTTTAGCGTTAGCATACTGTCTTTAGCATTGGCATGTAGCCTTTAGAATTAGCATACTGTCTTTAGCGTTAGCATACTGTCTTTAGCATTGGCATATTGCCTTTAGCATTAGCATACTGTTGCTAGCCGTGGCATTTTGCGCAACAAGCAAAAATACAATTGCAGAGGTTCAAATTAACTCAATGACTGAATTCTCTGAGCTTCAAAATGAAGCAGCAGGAGGTCCATACTGACTGAGGTTTAGTGAAACTTGTATTTAACAAACTTGTAGCTAAACAATTTTCATTGCAATGTTTCTCCGTTCCCCTGATGCTTAGGATGTTTTGGGAGGACTCGTTTTAAAGCCCTGACTTCGCTCTTCTGTATCTGTCTGTATCACTTTCTGTCCCGGAGGAAAAATTCCCACATATTGGCCGGCCGATATATCGGTCAACCTCTAGTTATAACCCGCTCTAACACACTCTATTCCGCTCTAACCCGCTCTAAAACCGTCCGCCCGTCCTCACTTGCTCTTCCTCAGCGCGTGCTCCACACTGTGGCCTCTGAACTTCTTGTAGTAGTCGATGAAGGAGAAGGGCAGGTTGATGTTGAGGGGGTTGGTGCGTTCCGGGGCGGCGGCTCGTTTCCTGGACTCAAAGGCGATCATCAGGTCGACCCAGGCCGCGGGACGCTTCAGCTTAAACTGGTCCACGAAGTCCTGCCCGAAGATCCGACACAGAAGCTTCTCGAACTCGTAGTCGATGCCGATGGAGCCGTACGGGCCGCCTGCAGGCACGGGACAGAGGAGTTTAGTCTGGGTGAGTTTAGGTGAGTCTGGGTGAGTCTGGGTGAGTGAGTTTAGATGAGTCTGGGTGAGTCTGGGTGAGTTTAGGTGAGTCTGGGTGAGTCTGGGTGAGTTTAGGTGAGTCTGGGTGAGTTTAGGTGAGTCTGGGTGAGTCTGGGTGAGTTTAGGCAAGTCTGCGTGAGTGAGTTTAGATGAGTCTGGGTGAGTCTGGGTGAGTTTAGGCAAGTCTGCGTGAGTGAGTCTGGGTGAGTCTGGGTGAGTCTGGGTGAGTTTAGGCAAGTCTGCGTGAGTGAGTTTAGATGAGTCTGCGTGAGTGAGTCTGGGTGAGTCTGGGTGAGTGAGTCTGGGTGAGTCTGGTGAGTGATCTGGGTGAGTCTGGGTGAGTCTGGGTGAGTTTAGGCAAGTCTGCGTGAGTGAGTTTAGATGAGTCTGGGTGAGTGAGTTTAGATGAGTCTGGGTGAGTCTGGGTGAGTTAAGGCGAGTCTGCGTGGGTGAGTCTGGGTGAGTGAGTTTAGATGAGTCTGGGTGAGTCTGGGTGAGTCTGGGTGAGTCTGGGTGAGTCTGGGTGAGTCTGGGTGAGTTTAGGTGAGTCTGGGTGAGTTTAGGCAAGTCGTACCTGAGGCCTTGTACAACTCCTTCAGATGCCCTTCCGGGAGCCTGATCTGGTGAACCGTGAGGTCGACTGTTCCTCCACCACAGTCCACCACAACGTACCGGTCTCCTACAGAGACAAAACACCATCAGCTTTTCTAATCGTGAATAAAATGTCTGTGAATAAAGACCTGTTCTTCTCGTTTTTGTGACAGCGTTGCTCTCAGAAAGTGCTGGAACGCGCTTCGAACAAAAAATCCAATAGAAATAAATCAAAAGAAAAGCCACACAAACACAGGTCGACATCAGCTCAGGGATCAGAGACAGAGAGAAAGACAGAGCTACACAGTTCTGACTTCTGTGGTCACGCTGAGTGTTGTAAAGGGCTCTATAAATAAATGTTGATTGATTGATTGACTATAACTCTCTTCTGTCCTCTCTTTGCTCTCACACATCCTTGTGCTATATTTAGTCTGGAACACGACTGCTTTATAGCTACGCACAGAGCTTTGTCCATATTAACGGCAGAGACTGACTGGTTTCCCATCTCCAGTGGTGTTCCCCAGGGCTGTGTGGTTGCTCCTGACCTCTTCAACTGCATCATTGACCATCTGATGTCCAGGGTTTGTGAAGGAGTCCTCAGAGTATCCTTCGGTGACTGACTGACCTAGAGTACTCCTTAGTACATCCTACAGTCAGCTGAGAGACGCTCTGGGTATATACAGTGAAGAAGCAGAAACCACGTTCATGTATGGCGGCGATGGACCGGATTCACCTCCCCTTAGGCTTGGTAATGTGGACATATTATTACACAATGTGGAAATATTTGTATACATATTTTTATCATGAGACTTTAGTGATTTTTATATATAGAACTGTGTTGATGTAATCATGTGCTTTGGGTTTCAAAATGAGACTGGAGTTTGAAGTTGTTGTCCTTTCACGTGGGTGCGACAGTCTTCTGTGTTTTATTGCTTCGCCTCTGTGAAAAGTTATGGGGGGCAGAGAGCTCAAGGACAATAGGAGGAGTCAGATCATGAAGCGGAAGTGACAACAACCAAGAGCGCTGATTGGTTCGACGACAAGGACACGCCTACTACTTTTTGTTCCTTTAACTTGTTCGAACACAGGAAGTGCTCTCTCCCCCGCCAGTTTAATCGTTTAATCGATCGAGCCTCCGTCTTCTGTTCCATATAATAACGAACACGTATTGTATTGTAGAGCCTGTCAAGAACTTTGTGTATCTGGGGTCCATAGTGACCGACAACGGGGACCCAAAACCAGAGATTATCCGCAGAAGAGCCCAGGCTGCATCAGCTCTGCAGTCTCTCTGGAAACCACTCTGGCGGCACCAGAGCATCTCACGCAAGAGGAAGCTCTGGATTTACAACCCGGCAGTCCTCTCCATCCTGCTTTATGGCCCTTATACAAGACTCTGGCTGAAAGAATAGATGGCTTTAATAGCATTGCTCTCAGAACCTTTGAAAACATCCGGTGGTCCCAGCGGGTTTCCAACGAAGTGCTTAGAGCCCGCAGGTGCCAGTCCAGAGCATCCTGCCTGGCTGGTTCGGTCATGTCCTCCGCCTTCCTCCTGACCATCTGACCAGAGCCATTCTCCAGTTTGACCCGAGGGCTGGAGACGAGCAGAGCAGCTGCACAAGACCGTCAGCACTGGAAACAACTGGTTCATCTGGTCGGCTCAACGCACAGAGACGGGACGCTCCCCTACCCTTCGCAGGAGCCCTAAGTAAGTACACGACTGCACTCCGGATTTCAGGCGGTCACCCTACATTAGCCACTGGGTAAATATTCAAAGGTAATTACCAAATGCAGGGATGCTCATGGACTTGCAACATAACCACATCACCAAAGAGTCCCTGGTCTGAAACAGTCCTGGCTCTCCTCTGTCTGAAAGCCCGTGGCCCTAACCCGGTCTGAAAGCACTGGCTCTGAAACAGCACTAAAAGAACCCTGACCCAGTCCATAGTCTAAACCAGGTCTGGTCACTGGCCTAACACAGGTCCCGGCCCGGAGCAGAGGACAGTACCTTCTTGGAGCTCGGCCCACAGCTCTCCGATCACATTCTCCACCAGAAAAGTCCTGCTCTGTCTGTTCCTCCGAACGTGCTCCTTCCCTTCAGAGAAAAGGATAGAGGCAGAGGAACGAGTGAAGCAGAGGAACGAGTGCGGTGTCAGAGAGAGAGAGGGGGGAGAGACAGAGAGAGAGGGGGAGACAGAGGGAGAGACACAGGCGCAGGGTCAGAGGCAGGAGCAAGGCCAGCGAAAACAGAGCAACAAAGTGGGGCTGCAAAATGATCGCAATTATCACACCTCAGAAACCAAACGTCCCGTGTCTCTGTGGGGTCTGGTTGTGTCTGTGAGGGCACCGTAAAAGCCGCTGACTCTCGTAAGTTGAAATGAGTGCCCGGGCACACGTGTGAGGGCCTGAGTGACGCGTCAGTGGTGTTTGAGGCAGAAGTCTCCAGGAAAATGCAGCGATAATGACACAAAATGATCAGATGTAGGGCTGGGTACCGTTAAACGATAGAAAACAAGTTTAGGTTCTACGTGTATTGAAAAAAAGTATAGTATTTTCTTGGGATGGGCCAAGATCTCGTGGCACGAGATCTCGCGAGATCAAATTGCCATGATGTAAAATTATCTCGTAATATTTTTTTTCTTCTTTTATTTTTTTGTATAGGCTGAAATTTAGATATAGACCTTCTTCCTGTAGACAGCTTATAGGACTCATGGGAATATTTAGGCAATAGTTCTCTAATAATGTGTACTGTATATTGATTGGAACTTAAAAAAGAAAGAAAACTTTGACTTTTTAAGGTCAGTCGCTTGGAACCACCGCCTCGGTGTTCAAACCTGCAGATCCACACTCGCACCTCATTAGTTTCTCTTTCATTTACGAACTAAAGGCTCCGCTGTTGGAAGCTACGTTTCACCGCTGCACGCCGCGGCGAGTCCGGGTGGATCCGTCGTCTATTTTGTGATCGTACACGCGCATCTACCGCGCACGGAAAGCAAAACAACGCGGATGTGACAAAGAGGGAGAGGCCAGCGCGCAGAATATGAAGGGATGATTACAGCGGGACATTTAAGGAAGAAAGAGGTCGGTCTAACTACAGTAGAATCACTCTCTGTTTAATGTTTAAAACCTCCTGTGCGTCAGTGTCTGGCACAGACTGTTTAGATACTAAATCTAAACCTGTCTCCTCCTCCTCCACCTGAAATCAACTTTTAAGCTTCAAATTATATCTAATTATTATTCATAATTTGAAAATGTAATCAGATACACCTGTCAAAAGAGCCAAATGTATTAGCCTTGTTCTAATATTAAACTGTATGCACACAAATGGAGCCTGATGATATCGGTAAAATCTTATCTATTCCCATCCTTTGTTCATTTTGTTACAAACAATACAATACAATGGCTCCATACAAAGGAAACATAACTGCAAAATATTATTTATTATTGCAAATTATGTAAAAGTCTCGTCTCGTGGGATTTGTATCTCGGCCCACCACTAGTATTTTCCCCAATTTCTTTTCATAAGTGTCAGAATAAGTTTTGGGAAAAGTATCGTTCAGGTATCTGTATCGAAAAACCAAGTATTGTTAAAGTACTAGTATAATATAACGGTACCCAGCCCTACACAGGGGTCAACAAAACCCTTTTGGAATTTTTTTGGGGGGATTTTGGGGGAAATTTTGAAAATATTTTGGGCAAATTTTGAAATAAATATGGGGGATCACCAGGGGAAAAACATGGGAGAATTTGAGAAAATGTGGGGAAAAAATAGAGAAAAAAATGAGGGGAAAGTTTTGAAAAAATGGGGGAGAGCATTGTAAAAAAAAAATAAATGGGGAAAGGGGAAAAATTGGGGGGAAATGTGGAAAATATGGGGAAAGTGTCCTTTTGTAGATGTTTGCAGATGTTTGCAGCACATCTTTGTATATTTCTGATTCTTTACAACAGTATCGCTTCATCGTTATCGAGAAAGTCCAAAACATATTGAGATAGAAATATTTGTAAATATCGCTCAGCCCTAACTGATTGCACCCCTGAAGTCCCTCGTAGTTTCATGTTTCACAGCGCCCCCTTATGTGACGGTGACGGTGTGGAGAACAGTGAAAGCGGCTCCAGGTTTCGTGTCGTGCTGCAGAAGCAGGTTTTAGTGCCGGGACAGACGGTGCTTCATGCATTTAGAGACAAAGGAGCGGTATTTACCTGGAGAGACTTTCACACAAGGTTCAAGGAGAAGAAAACAGCGTCAGAATGATCTCAGCGGACGAGTCAAAGAGCTTTACCTGCGGCTCTCAGGCGTGTTTGATCACTAACCCCTAAGGCATGCTGACTGTAACCTGCTGAGTGACTGATGCGTGTCTGTACCTTGTGCCATCTGTGTGCCCACGTTCTCCGTCGGGCTGACTCCGTTCTGGGTGCTCTTCTGCGCGTTGAGGTCGACCATCTGGTGCAGCCTCAGCTTCCTGCAGTAGATGGAGGCGGCCTCCGGCTCCAGCGAGATGATCAGCTGCTCCGGGTTTTCACGAGACACGAGGCCCGACTGCAGAGACAGGATGAGGCTTTTACAGGTGTTTGAAACGGCTTTAATGTTAATAAGGAAAAATGACACTCAGAGAAATCAATTAGAAACTATTTACTGATGTAAACGAGGATAGAAATATTGATGTTTAGTTACTCCCTCCTGGAACCGCCATGGTCTCCCAGGGCAAACAGGTCCGAGGTGACGGGTCAGACAGAGCGGTTCAAAAGCCCCTTATGAGAGACCAACAGGCCCGGTTAGAACCATGAGGCCGTCCTTCTGTGGACCCACCACCTGCAGGGGGCGCTATAGGGGCTGGTGCAGCTCCAACAGCTGCCCCCACGACAACGGACAAGTGGAAGAAAATGGATGGATGCTTAGTTACTGAATAAAATGGTAAATGGCGAGAAAACCTGATTTTTTTTTTTTTTTATTGGATATAAACTGGTATTAAATCTACATTTATTGGAAAATGATGACATTGTTCAAAAACCTTTACTATATAAGTTCATCGAAAATACCAAAACAATGGTCTAAAACTGTAAAAAATATTGCGTTATTAACGTGCAAATTAATTTTAACAGTGTTCTTTCCTTTATCACGTGATTAGTGTTGTATGTGACCTATAGTGAACTAGTCAAGTTTTTTATAAGCTGTGCCGAGGCTGAGCACAGACTATGGGGTCCACACACGACTGGATTTTTGAAGAAGAAAAACTGACCCCAGATCAGCAAAGGCCTCCGTTTGCGAGCGTGGGAAACACCGGATTGGTCAGCAGTGTCATGTGATCAATGTCGGCACAAACACAGTTCAGAGCTGCAGGTTCGAGTCCTGAACTTGTTTATATGTAGTTCACACAAATGGAAATACAGTGTCTTGTGAAAGTATTAATACACCTTGAACTTTTGCACATTTTGTCAAGTTTACAAACGTAAAGATTTTATTTAGAATGTTTTACTGAAAGTTCACACACAAGTAACAAACAACTGTGAAGTGAAAGCAAAATGATACATGATTCTGTTATTTTACAAAAGTGAAAAGTGGGGCGTGCATAAGTATTCATACAGCATGACTTAATACTTTGTGGAACCCCCTTTTGCTGCAATAACAGCAGCAAGTCTTCTGGGCTATGACTACAAGGTTTGCACATGTAGAGACTGACACTTTCAGTAAAAAATTCAAAATAAATCTTTACATTTAGGGTTTGTAAACATGACAAATGTGCAAAAGTTCAAGGTGTATTAGTACTTTCGCAAGGCACTGTAAAAGTCACGAAGCGGGACGTATTTCAGTGGATTTAATTAAGTAGTATTGAGTATTAAAATGATAATTCAAGGGACATTTAGAAAAGATAAACCATTTTTATCTTTTCTAAATGTCCCTTGAATTATCATTTTAATGTGCAATTAACTAATTCACTGACATTCATGAGATTAATCGTGATTAAATATTTTAATCTGTGTTCTGTGTATTTTATAGACCCTTTAACTGCTTACATCACAGCAGTTGATTACTGCAACTCACTTCTGTTCGGTCTTCCCAACAAATCCCTCCAGAAACTGCAGCTCCTTCAAAACGCTGCAGCACGAATCATCACACGGACCCCTACCTCTCACCACATCACTCCCGTCCTTCAACAACTCCACTGGCTTCCCATAAAACATAGAATCAACTTCAAAATCCTCCTCCTCACATTCAAAGCTCTTCATAACCTGGTCCTCCGTACATATCTGACCTCCTCCACATCGCAACTCCTGCCCGCACACTCCGCTCCTCCTCCACTCTCAAACTCTCCGTCCCACCGGCCAAACTCGTCACCATGGGGCACGGAGCATTCAGTCGCTCTGCTCCCCAGCTGTGGAAGTCCCTCCCCCCGACCTCCGTAACATAGACTCCCTGCCTCTCTTTAAATCCAGACTCAAAACTCACCTGTTCAGACTGTCCTACAACACCTAGCTCTCAATATTGTACTCTGTTTTATTCTGTCGCTCTTGTTTTTATTGTTTTTAATGTGTCCATTGTACAGTGTTCTTGGGTGTTCTGAAAGGCGCTTCCAAATAAAATGTATTATTATTATTATTATTATTATCATCAGTGACATCATCAGTGACATCAGCTGGAGGCAGGAAGTGATCAAGAGAAATAAGATTAAACTAAAACCAGCGATTTTAAGTGTAAAACTACAACTGAAACATGTGGTCCTGTTGTGGCTTAAGGAGCCAGAATGAGAGGAATGACATTTGAGACGATAAAATAAGGTTTATCTGATATTTCCTAAAACAGTTAGAGATTTGTTTATCGTTACTATGACAACAGCTACAATGGAAATAGATAGGAATGGAGCTTCCCGCCTCCAGCTAAGCCCGGAATGTTTACAAACAACTAAAGGGTCTATATATGTTGTGGACTGCTGTATTCCCTTCATGTTCCTGCGGGTACTAATACATTTCCCGTTTTGTCCAATTCTCTTTCATTTGTTGGATCAAATGTTTGCAAAGCCCTCAAAATGCTAGAAAAGTTAACACGCCTATATTTTACTTGGCCAGCTTAAAGAGGGGGTATTATGCTTTTTTCAATCACATAGCACCAGTCTATAGCATACTACAACGATGACGTAACCTTCTGTTGGTCTGTATCTGCAGTAAATTAAAATAACTGCCTTGAATAAAATTGCTCTCTCAAAATGGGTGTACTGAACGTCTTGAAATAGGCCTCTGTCTCTTTAAGAAGCTTTCCGACACGCCCCCTTCAGCACACTGCTGTGGCATCTAAACAACACTACTGTGCGGGGAGGGGGCTCTGCTGAGCTGAGGAGCAGTGGTTGGTGGCTTGGCTGGTGACGAAAGGTCCAGAGGCGTCTCCAGGAGGTGGGGCGTTCCTAGGAGGACTGAGGCATAGCTACACCTAAAATGGCTGCCGTCTAAGTTTTTACTGATTACTCAAAAATATGTGAATGAGCCAAGGCAACACTCCAGGCATGTGTTTAATGAGGGAATGACATAATAACATG
This sequence comes from Neogobius melanostomus, assembly GCA_007210695.1. Taxonomy (NCBI): domain Eukaryota; kingdom Metazoa; phylum Chordata; class Actinopteri; order Gobiiformes; family Gobiidae; genus Neogobius; species Neogobius melanostomus. The sequence goes on along the minus strand of VHKM01000565.1, from coordinate 237,837 downwards.
ATATAAAGCTTGAAAAAGTCAATTTTACATAATACCCCCCTTTAAGTAACTAGTTTGATCCCTAAAGGCACCAAAAGGATGTGATTAAATCTTGATTTGACAATTTCCCAAATAAATCAACTGAGAAACATTGATTGAAACGCCTTATTCCGAAGCCTGAAAATGAACAAAAGAAGATTCTGCTACAGCTGCAGACGACCGGATCAGACTGACATGAAGATGAATTTATCAATTTAACATATGCAGGTTACACTCTCCCTTTCGTCTGCCCTGTTTCTGAAGCTACGACAGAACAATCATTCCTTAAAATAGAGCTCCAGAGTGGAGTACAGTAGAGCAGCCTCATGGTCCACAGGGAGACGCCATCTTTAATTCATCACCTCCACTGCCCTTCATCACCGTCTCTCTCCTCTCTCTCTCTGCGGACGCCACGCCCGGATATATTTAGTCTCTGCTCACAGCCCGACATCTCCATCAGCCTCAGCAGATGTGATGAAGACGAGTGGAAGGACTGAAAAAAGGAGCAGAGCCTCCCCCTCTCTCGTACGTGTCTAAAATCCAAACCCGGGCCTGTACCTTATACGCCGCTTCCCTCATGAACTGCTTCGCCGGCATTTTCCAGATGGCGGGCACCGTGATGACCCACCGCACGTCGTTATTGTCGAAGTCTCCTCCGGTCTGGTCACTCAGCTCCTGCAAACAAATACGATTAACGGTAATATCACCATCACACAACGCTGTAGTTTAGAGCTGCACAAACATCCACAAACAAAGACGTCACTGCAGGAAAACGTGCAGCGTGTGGCGTGTGCTTAGTCATGTTTAGAGTCATGTTTGAGATCTACGTGTCACTGATACAGGTGAACATGGGCCTGTAGATACTCTCTGTCACTGCATCGAACAGATCAGTTTGTGGATGCAAAACAACTTTCTCCAACTAAACCCAGACAAAACTGAGATCATTGTCTTTGGCCCACAGACACAAAGACAAAGTGTTATCAGTCACCTTGAGTCTCTTGCTCTAAAACCAAAAAATCAGGTTAGAAATCTCGGAGTAATCATGGACTCAGACCTGAACTTAAACAGCCACATCAAAGCAATAACATCATCAGCTTTTTACCATCTGAAGAACATTAAGATCAGAGGAATAGTGTCAAAACCAGACTTAGAGAGACTCATCCATGCATTTGTCTCCAGCAGGTCAGACTACTGTAACGGCTGCTCACTGGCCTTTCTAAACGAGCTGTTAGAGCTGCAGAACATCCAGAACGCTGCTGCTCGAGTCCTGACAAGAACCAGGAAATACCACCACATTAGTCCAGTGCTCCGGTCTCTGCACTGGCTTCCTGTCACTCAGAGAATAGAATTTAAAACAGCTCTGCTTGTTACAAGTCTTTTCATGGTTTAGCACCAAAGTCCATCTCTGACATGTTAGAGCCGTATGAACCATCTCAGGGAGGGGTCTCCTGGTGGTTCCAGAGTCAGGACTAAATTCTCATTAACTACAGAGGCCTCAAATACTTACCTCAACACTATGATTGTTCCACATTTTCTGTATTACATGTCTAGTTCGTCTCAGGCGTGTAAAACATCGTTAAAATCACTTGAATCATCATATAAAAGGGCCATAAAAACTCATGATAAAAGCCTCGTAAGGACCATCACTGTAAAGTACAAAGTAACATTCTGAGTTTCGAAAACCTTATTACATATATCAAATTTCTGCTGTGTAAAGCAGTACTAAGTAACTCTTGCCCCTAGAGGCCATAAGCGCAACTGCAGGTGTCGTAGCAAGTTACGATTTTTTTAACTTATTAAATGTCTTGGAGAGTAAATACTACGCTGACAGAAAAGGTGAAGGGAGAGAGAGGTGTTGTACATCCAGTTATACAATGGGGAAAACAAATTTCACTCAAACTTGGCTGTAAATACTGTTTAAGTGGCGCTAGCCCGCAGTTAGCTTTTCCCGTTAGCCTGTTAGCTTCTTCTCCGTGATTCCATTAGTGTGTATTGGTGACTCCGACCTGGTGGCAGTCAAGTTGTAAGCATGGTTTCTGGCCAGAGACACCAGGGGGAGATAAAAGACCCTCCAATCATCCCATTAACACTTGTATTACCCCCAGAGGGACTACGGAAAGGATTTATTAAGGTAAACACGTTACTTAGTGCTGCTTTAAAATAATCCATAACATCGCTGCTCCCCCTTTGAGAAAATGTTTCACACTCAATTCGGAGAGAATCTCTAGAACCACACAGTCAGGAGAGTGCAGCGTTCCGAGACGCAAAACTGCATATGGTCAACAATCATTCTCTTATAAAGCAGCCTTTGGAACACTCTTCCAAACTAATTATTTCATGAACAAACTATTGTACATTTATACGCCTGACCAAACAGTGGTTATTATCAAAGCAAACCTGTACGCACTGAATGACTGTGATATGAACGCTGTAAACTGTGAGTGAGTGAATGATAGAAAGTGCTTTTATGATGTGAGCTTCTATGTATTATTCTGTATATATTTTTTTGTAAGTATAACATCAACCTGTCCAGGGACTGCGGGTGGAAATGAGCATTTTTGCTTTAACCTAGCACATGACATCTCTTCTTTTTAGACTAATGCTGTTTGTGCATTGTCCCTGATCAAATAAATAAAAAATAAAAATAAAAAATAAATAAACACGCTGAGGCTAAAGCTAAAATCTGGAACAGTCTTCATGAGGATGTGAGACAGGCCTCAACTCTGACAATGTTCAAATCCAGGCTGAAAACAGCTCTTTTTACCCGTGCATATGAAAACTGAAAGTATTTTATCTGCACTCTTGCCTTTTACTGTCATTGATTCACTTTATGTTGATGTTTTATGGATTGATCTGTTTTCTTGTAATTTTCTGCCACTGTGAAGCACTTTGAATTGCCTTGTGTATGAATTGTGCTCTACAAATAAACTTGGCTTACCTTGAGCGCCTGCTCCCTGAAGAAGGCCAGGGCGTAGGCGAAAATGTCCAGCGCCTTCACTCTCTTCCCATTGGCCGCCAGCAGCTCCGTGTCGATCGACAGGTTCTGATTGGACCACAGACAGGAAGTGAGGTCAGAGTAAACAGATCTGACCGCATTGTTTCAACACAAGAATTACATTATTTTTTTCCATCGAATTGTGTCAGAACAAGACTTAAATGAGGAAACATCCGCACGTTTAAAGTTCTGCGTGTTTCCTGTTCGCAGCAAATGTGTCAATGTCAGTCACATGTAGAGCTTTTCCACTGAGGTGCTGGTTCAGAGCTGATTTGGTGCCGTATTGACTTCCACCAAAGTAAGAGCTGGCATCGACACAGAAAACATCTTTGGGATTGCCCATATACTACACAGCTGTCATCGTATTTAACCCCATCTTATTTTCAAATCCAAAACTTGACAGGTATAAATATATGGTCCTGTTCCGTCCACACAGGCGCTGGGGGAGGAGTCCAGGATGGGAAAGGCCACATTTGATCAGGGAGGGCCTGGCCTTTCCCATCCTGGGGAAAAAAATATCATGACCAGGATCCAATCAGAGAGGGTTAGAGTAGCCAAAATAATGACTCGAGTAAAAAAGCACTTCACTTGAGTTCTGTGATGCTGAGTAACTATTCGAGCGTAAAAGTTAGATTCATGTTTCAGTCGTGACATAAATGAGCAGAAACAAAACATGAAAGATGAAAATAGTGACATTTCAAAGGAAATACCATAAAATATAAAGAAAAAAAGAAATAATTATGAAGATTTAAGCAACAAACACAAAATCTATGTTATGTCAAAATAAAGATTTTTTATTTAAACTGCATATGACACATTAGACACAGTTTTGCTGAAACATAGTGAACACAATTATATTTAAGATTTTGCAAAACATTTTACCCAAATTTGTTTAATTTTTTTGATGTTTATGGTTTCACTTATTTGACACTGACAGGAAGTGACATAGATAGAGGCAAACAATTTTAAACTGTTGCCGTGCCGACCATGTTATGTCAATGGGAAACTGAACTTTACCTCACTTCCTGTCAGCAGCTTAAACATTCAAATAAATCACTTTTCTTCAGTTATTTCCCACCTCTGGATCCAGGTCATTCAAACAGCTTTAACACTTTAATTTCATACAGTATTTCTCTAAAATGATGCTAAAACTCTGGGGTTAGATTTGCGTCTGTAAAGACCGAACCAGCCGTTTAGCTGCAGTGCAGAGGCAGCAGCAGAGCATCATGGGACGTGTAGTTCGGGCCAAACAGAGGCGCCATGGCAACGGAGAGAAGAGCTGCGTCAGGTTAGAGGGAATCTGCTGAGTCATGGTCAGAGGAGGATATGAAACCGAGACAGAGCTGCAGCGGAGACTCGAGCAGAGAGAACGTCTGAAAACAAGAGGAACAAACGAGCACCGGACCTCCTGCTTCAGTCTGGGTCTGATTCAGGAGTCCAGGACCTCCTGCTTTAGTCTGGGTCTGGTTCAGGAGTCCAGGACCTCCTGCTTTAGTCTGGGTCAGGAGGTCCGGTCTTGCTTTAGTCTGGGTCTGATTCAGGAGGTCTGGGTCTGGTTCATGAGTCCAGGTCCTCCTGCTTTAGTCTGGGTCTGGTTCAGGAGTCCAGGACCTCCTGCTTTAGTCTGGGTCTGATTCAGGAGTCCAGGACCTCCTGCTTTAGTCTGGGTCTGATTCAGGAGTCCAGGACCTCCTGCTTTAGTCTGGGTCTGGTTCAGGAGTCCAGGACCTCCTGCTTTAGTCTGGGTCTGATTCAGGAGTCCAGGTCCTCCTGCTTCAGTCTGGTCTGGTTCAGGAGGTGGTCTCCTGCTTTAGTCTGGGTCTGGTTCAGGAGGTCCCAGGTCCTCCTGCTTTAGTCTGGGTCTGGTTCAGGAGTCCAGGTCCTCCTGCTTTAGTCTGGGTCTGGTTCAGGAGGTCTGGGTCTGGTTCAGTCCAGGTCCTCTGCTTTAGTCTGGGTCTGGTCCAAGAGGTCCAGGTCCTCCTGCTTTAGTCTGGGTCTGGTTCAGTCCAGGTCCTCCTGCTTTAGTCTGGGTCTGGTTCAGGAGTCCAGGTCCTCCTGCTTCAGTCTGGGTCTGGTTCAGTCCAGGTCCTCCTGCTTTAGTCTGGGTCTGGTTCAGGAGGTCCCAGGTCCTCCTGCTTTAGTCTGGGTCTTGTTCAGGAGTCCAGGACCTCCTGCTTTAGTCTGGGTCTGGTTCAGTCCAGGACCTCCTGCTTTAGTCTGGGTCTGGTCCAAGAGGTCCCAGGTCCTCCTGCTTTAGTCTGGGTCTGGTTCAGGAGGTCTGGGTCTGGTCCAAGAGGTCCAGGTCCTCCTGCTTTAGTCTGGGTCTTGTTCAGGAGGTCCCAGGTCCTCCTGCTTTAGTCTGGGTCTTGTTCAGGAGTCCAGGACCTCCTGCTTTAGTCTGGGTCTGGTTCAGGAGTCCAGGTCCTCCTGCTTCAGTCTGGGTCTTGTTCAGGAGTCCAGGACCTCCTGCTTTAGTCTGGGTCTGGTTCAGGAGTCCAGGTCCTCCTGCTTCAGTCTGGGTCTTGTTCAGGAGTCCAGGACCTCCTGCTTTAGTCTGGGTCAGGAGGTCCGGTCTTGCTTTAGTCTGGGTCTGATTCAGGAGCTCTGGGTCTGGTTCAGGAGGTCTGGGTCTGGTTCAGGAGTCCAGGTCCGCGGTCTTACCGCGGTGGTGTGGAGCTTCATCTTGAACTTCTCGAGGTAGAGCCACTGCTTGGACTCCTGCGGGTCCAGGTCGTGGTAGAAGTCTCGCGCTGCGTAGCCGAAGCTGTGGAACTTCCTGTCTGGCGTCAGGAGGATGGTGGTCGGCGTCTTCTGGTTGGAGACGCCCGGGTCTCCGCCCTCCCACCGCCTGGGGGAGAGAACAGGGGTCAGAGCCGGGGGAAACAGCGCCCCCTCTGCTCACATCCCGCCACCCTTTTTCAATTCCCACTCCTACATGGTAAGGCTGAACTCTCCCCCTCCTCTCACCTCATGGTATGGATGCACTCCGGTTCTTTGGTGAAGGCGTAGGCGTATCCACTGGACGTCGTCCCAAAGTCGATGGCCACCACCACCACAAAGGACGGCCTGTCGGGGACTTGATCCGAGTCATTCTGGACCAAACCCGGAGCAAAACCAGACCAGATGAGACCAAACCGGACCAGAGGAGACCAAACCGGACCAGAGGAGACCAAACCGGACCAGAGGAGAGAGGAGACAAGAGGGTTTAGTCCAGTGAGTGGTTAAAGGTGCATTAGGTTAATGGGGCAGTTAATGTGGTACAATTGTGGAATAATTTGGAGATGGAGATGAAACAATGTCCAAACATCAACCTGTTTAAATATAAATACAAACAAAAGACTTTTGAAAAATACAGAGAAGAAGAAACTCATTGTCACTAGGGGGAGCTGTAGGATTAATTTGCATTCAATTAATTAAGGAAGAGTGTTGTTGCTCTGAACAGTTGTCATTCTATTGCTCAAAATCTCAAAAAGAGAATTAGGGTAGGCGAGCTCCAAATCTGTTGAGAGGGACCCTCCCAATGGGCTCATATACCTTGTCTTTTAACGCACAACACAGTATGGGAACATCATCTACCAAATCAGCCAGTTAGGGCAGCTGGGTGGGGGTTTGTTGATTCTCTCTTGGTTCTCTATGACTCTCCAGGATCGATTGTTTTGAGGGTTTCTGGTAGGTTTGTGTGCAAATGTTTTGTTTAAAGCAATTCTGTTGTGTTTTCATTGCTTTTTGTTGCTTTTCTATTCTGTTTTCATCACGTGAAATTTGAAAGCTAAGACCTACAAATCTTTTTCCTCGCATTTTTGCCGCTTTTTTGCCACTTTTTCAGCGATTTTCTTTTCTCATGTTTTGTCGCTCTCTTGTTGCATTTTCATCCTCGTTTTCGTTTAATTTTTTTTGCTATTTTCAAACTCTTTTTCAGGAAGCTTTTAGATTTGGGTAAAGCCATATGTGCTCGGTTCAGGCTAGGGGTAAGAGGTGTTAAAGGGATATTTCAGGATTTTTGACATTGGGCCTCATTTCCTAGTTATCCAGAGTGTTGTTGATGTCTGGAGATATTTTTTTCTTAAATTCATGCAGTTCTTATATTTGAAGAGTCTAGTGGCGCTAGGCTAGGGCAAGGCTAAAGCATTTCTATGGTATCAGTTAGCCTGCATTAAAAACAGTCTGACCCACTCCACAGTGCACCTGAGGTAAATCACTTATAACACCAGACTAACCATATAAATGTCTGTGTTAATAGAATCATTTAAAATAACTTATATTTGAGCAGCATCAGCTTCGTGGCTGTAAGCTAACGCAGCGGCGGAGTGATCTGCGAGAAAATAGTCCCTCAAAATGCGGTAATTCATGTGATACAAGGTCAGTTATATTTCAAACATGATTCTATTAACACAGACATTTATATGGTTAGTCTGGTGTTATAAGTGATTTACCTCAGGTGCACTGTGGAGTGGGTCAGACTGTTTTTAATGCAGGCTAACTGATACCATAGAAATGCTTTAGCCTTGCCCTAGCCTAGCGCCACTAGACTCTTCAAATATAAGAACTGCATGACATCTCCTGACATCAACAACACTCTGGATAACTAGGAAATGAGGCCCAATGTCAGAAATCCCGAAATATCCTTTTAATAAATTATAGAAAAGCAAAATATAGAAACTAACTGAATAATGTTAGTGTGATAATATTGCTACTAATGGTGAGACAGAATTCCCCACTGGTCAGAGATGCCGCTGGTCTTTTCAGAGCAGAGAACGGGGATTGTTTTTGTTCAGTCAAAGTGCATCAAAGATCGTGGACAAAGGCAGAGAGGCCCCGATCGGGTCAGATCGAGAGGGTGACCCAGGACCTGGAGAGTGAGCGGAACAGGGAGGCCAGAACCGAGAGGAGGACAATACACTGTCTACAAGATCATATATAAACTGCTGCTCAGAAGGTAAGTACATTTACAATATCCAGTTTGTCTAGAAATGTGGGGAAAACATGGACACATTTAGAAGAAAAAATGGGGGACAATTGGGGGACAGAGGGGTGAGTGTGGGGGACAGAGGGGCGAGTGTGGGGGACAGGGGGTGAGTGTGGGGACAGAGGAGCGAGTGTGGGGGACAGAGGGGCGAGTGTGGGGGACAGAGGGGCGAGTGTGGGGGACAGAGGAGTGAGTGTGGGGGACAGAGGGTGAGTGTGGGGGACAAGAGGGGTGAGTGTGGGGGACAGAGGAGCGAGTGTGGGGGACAGAGGAGCGAGTGTGGGGGACAGAGGATGAGTGTGGGGGACAGAGGGTTAGTGTGGGGCACAGAGGCCTGTACCTGGATGTGTGTGGGGGACAGGGGGGTGAGTGTGGGGGACAGGGGAGTGAGTGTGGGGGACAGAGGCCTGTACCTGGATGTGTGTGGGGGACAGAGGGGTGAGTGTGGGGGACAGAGGCCTGTACCTGGATGAGTGTGGGGGACAGGGGGGTGAGTGTGGGGGACAGAGGGGTGAGTGTGGGGGACAGAGGGGTGAGTGTGGGGGACAGAGGCCTGTACCTGGATGTGTGTGGGGGACAGAGGGTGAGTGTGGGGGACAGAGGGGCGAGTGTGGGGGACAGAGGGGCGAGTGTGGGGGACAGAGGGGCGAGTGTGGGGGACAGAGGGTGAGTGTGGGGGACAGGGGAGTGAGTGTGGGGGACAGAGGCCTGTACCTGGATGTGTGTGGGGGACAGGGGGGTGATTCCTGGGTCTCCGATGCTCTTGGCCGGAGACGGATTCGCCATCGGGTCTGAAACACGAGAGAGAAACATACGATTAAAATTCACACAGAGTAAAACAGTCAAACAGAGAGGCCCAACAGCTCCGCTTGTTAATGAACATACGCACTCTCAAACCTCCTGGCCTATTGTACATGTTTTAGTGGTAGGGGAAACCAGAGCAAACCTACGCTGACACGGAGACGACATGCAAACTCCACACAGAAAGGCCCCGTCCAGGTGGGAATGGAACCCGGGACGGTCCCGCTGCGAGGCAGTGCTGGGCCTTTGTCTGGGACAGCTGTCAGTAAATGCCTTTGACATTTCGGATTGTGTTTTTGTTCACGTCGTCCCTTTTCAGATTCCCCGACGATAAACTCCGCCCCCCGCCGAGAGGATGAGTGCCGCTAAAACCACTCCGCCGCAATTACCGCCGGGAAATGGGCCCGCGGCGAGACGGACCGCCCGCCGAGCACAAACCCGCCACTCCCTCCACAGTCTGCCCCCGTCCGCCCCGAGGGAGGACTCACGCCGTGTGTTTACGCCGGAGCGGCTTTTACCAAACGACAGAACGATTCGAGACGGACGGATTTTACAGGGAAATGTTTGTTCTGATGTTTTTAAAATGGCTTCAATCCTTTTAGGGCCTTGTTCAAAACCAAACGGCTCAAAGAAAACTGTCACCAAACAATCCACAAAATGAGCTCTACATGAGGAGAATCAGAATGATTTTTGTCCACAGCGTCCCACAAGAGCCGCACTTACATTAAATAAAGCTTAAACCCTCGTCTCGCTTCCTTCGTTCTCTCTTAGTTTAGTTTATTAGTTCATTTGAGAAACATTCTGCTCAAAAGGAGTGTGCTGAAGCTAGAGCTTATAAGCCCCACCCCCAAAATCAATACAACATTTACAATATAACATCTACATAAAGACATGACAGAACTATAATAACTTTATCCTTTTGCAATTACATTATCAATCATACAATCAGCAGCATCATATTTTGATTTTCATCAATGTCAAAGGAGAACCAGTTACACTTCAAAGCGGCTTTTTTAACACAGACCAAATGACAAAGCATTGTTTGAAATGTTCAGATAGAAACAGAAACGAAGCACAACGACAACCACGGTCTCGTTTCATGTACGATGTTTAGTACAAAGCAGGTAACAAAAGGCAAACCTTAATATAATATATTTCAGCATGTTACCAATGCTAACCCTTAATATAATATATTTCAGCATGTTACCAATGCTAACCCTTAATATAATATATTTCAGCATGTTACCAATGCTAACCCTTAATATAATATATTTCAGCATGTTACCAATGCAAACCCTTAATATAATATATTTCAGCATGTTACCAATGCAAACCCTTAATATAATATATTTCAGCATGTTACCAATGCCAACCCTTAATATAATATATTTCAGCATGTTACCAATGCCAACCCTTAATATAATATATTTCAGCATGTTACCAATGCCTAACCTTGGTAACGTTACCGGAACTCACTATTTTTATGTTATAAAGGCACTTTACTATGCAGTACATATTATACTTCGAGATCTTGCTACTTCCCAGTTGTCATTACCATCCTCAGTATATAATATTAATTTGTGTACAATTTCCTCTTTTTTATTTATTTATTTTTTTCATGTATAATGTATTATGAAAGCCCATATCTATGGGGTTTTTGCCGTTATGTATTTGTTTTGGTCGGGACAGTTGCATGTTAATGAACATACTTGGGATCATGCATGTAAACACGGCACGCCGGATTGTAGCTTTGGGTTAATTTCCATCTGTCGTCCCAAACTCGCTCTCTGAAACCACAGACAGACTATGGGGAGAGTGGGGTAAGATGAGCCACTTTTTGCTTTGGTGGTGGTTGTGTAAAAACAGTAAACAATAGATGCAAAATTGTACTATTTAAACACATTTTGGGATGTTTTCTATTCTTTTGCATCTTCAAAAATCATCTGAAGTATATGGTTTTTAAGATCTTTGTCTTGTGGCTCATTTTACCCCCAGTGTGAGGTAAATTGAACCAGATCTTGGGGTAAATTGAACCACCAGATTTAAAGGTGAAATTAATACTAAACATCATGAAGGCTCATTTTGTACGATTCACTGTTTCCCATTAGCAATTTTATTCCAAAAACATATTATAACAAATCTTTTTTTTTTCATATGCTACTTCTGCAGATTATGAGATTTTGTCTCTAAAAAAATACCAAATAATTTAATGTAAAATCTCATTTTAATTTGCTCGTCTCTACTAGACCCAGAACCACCAATAAACAAAAACTATAGAATTGTACATTAACATTTTCTATAATTTGTCATTCATTGTTTCTTATGGAGCAGAGGCTCAATTCACCCCATTGTTTCTTCTTTGAGAAAACCAAGAGAGTTGTGTTTATTTAAGAAGAAATCTTCCTAAATTATTAATCTGCTTTTATACCGAACTTAACGAGCAACCAACATCTGGAAAAAAAACTAACCTGCATGTTTTTGTTTGTTTGTGACGATCGTTTTTGGGATCAGGCCAAAAATTTACTCTGAACAGCGAAAAAAAGCTTTTTCATAAAAAGTGGGTTATTTTACAGCCACATTTTCCAATTTGTTGTCTGTCAAATTCAAATCATGTAAAGATTAAATCTATAATCTCACATTTCAAGAAAATTGATTTATTTTACAAAATTTAAGGTGGTTCATCTTATCCACTGGCTCCTCTTACCCCACTCTCCCCTGCTGTAATATACAAGAGATCAGGATGACAAAAGTAACAAGTTACAAAAACATCGGACCTTTTTCTGTAACTGAGGAATATAAAATATTACTTACACAAAATACACTAATATATCAGTCATAACAATTTAAGTAACTCGAGTTACAAGTACATTTATACAAGAACTAAGTAACTCACGCCCCTAGAGGCCATAAGCACCACTGCAGGTGTCGTAGCATGTTGTGATTTTTTACTGAGGCGCAGTTGCGGGTTGTCTCATGATCGGAAGGTCGTAGGTTCGAATCCCATGCACACTGTTGTCGTGTCCTTGGGCAAGACACTTCACCCATTTGCCTCCAGTGTCTGCGTACACTGGTGTATGAATGAGAGAGTGAATGTGTGACTGGGTCCTTACTGTAAAGCGCTTTGGGCCTGATAAAGGTAGAAAAGCGCTATATAAGTTGAGTCCATTTACCATAATTGAAGTCCGTGAGAGTAAATACTACGCTGACAGAAAAGACAAAGGGACAGAGGGATATTGTTCATCCAGTTACACAATGGAGATCATTTTTTTCACTCACACTTGGCTGTAAATACTGTTTAAGTGGTGCTAGCCCGCAGTTAGCTTTGCCCGTTAGCCTGTTAGCTTCTTCTTCGTGATTCCATTAGTGTGTATTGGTGACTCCGACCTGGTGGCAGTCACCAGAGGGAGATGAAAGACCCCCAGTCATCCCATTAACACTTGTATTACCCCCAGAGGGACTACGGAAAGGATTTATTGAGGGAAACACGTTACTTAGTTCTGCTTTAAATGTTTTTATTGAAAAGCCAAACTCCCCCAAATAAAATGCACCAAATCAAGTTGGACTCTGGTGAATAAGATCTGCAGTTGTCGCTTAATGTCGTCAAAACAAAACACAGAGAACGAAGAAAGTGAAGTCAAAGGAAATCTTTGACTTCTTTGAATCTTTGAAGTAATAACGTCACCACTTTGGCTCGGATGCATTATTACTATTTTCTAGGTCTGAACGATTTTGGAAAATAATCTAATTGCGATTTTTTTCTTCAATATTGGGATTAAATATGCGATTATTGTTGCAAGGTCCTCTTCTCATGTATTTTTCACCTACTGTAACACAAGCAATAAATTAGTCTGTTTCATAACAAACAATATTAGATTAATTTGAAGTGAAAATTGCAACAATAAAGCAAACAAAATTGTTGCCTGACCTATTCAAAATGTGTGAACATGTGGACTGCACTTCTTAAACTGTCTGAACCTAACAGTACAGTCTATAAATAAATGAAAAAGATCAATTATATAGATATAGATATTTAAAAAAAAAGATAAAACTCACTGATCCAGTCAGTAACATCAGCCATACTAAAGTGCAGGAAAAGTAAGAACAAACGTCTGCTTTAACAGGTTGGAAAAGTTTTAGGAAATAACACTCCCAATTAATACAAAATAAACTATTTATTATTTATTATTTCGGCCAATCAAATCCCTGTCTGAGCTGCGACTCGTAGTTGCTTCAGATGTTATTGATGGACACGGAGAGGCCAGATGGAGCACACGCCAAAACACAGTGGAATTAGGAGCAGCATTTTGGTTTTGGGATGAAACTTTGGACAATATGAAGAAAGAGCAGAACAGTGACACAAGGAGACGGAGACATGAGGAGCCAAACACAGACACTTTACTTTCTCTTTGACTCGCAGCCATTTAGTGACATTTCAGCTTAAACAGCACATTTCCTCAGCAAAATAAGACCTGACACGGACTCCTGCCTCGGATCGTAGTTTCCAACACTTTTCATACAGCAGTTTAGTGTTTATATCCAGCGTCTGTACCTACGGAGGCATATGCGGTAGATGCAAAGGAAAATAAAGGCACATGGCCTCCGCGGATACTTTATGGTCATGAACCGTCATTATGCTTTGAGATAAGTTCTTTATCCACAACATTCCCAAACATAAGCCTCCTAAACTGAGCCACAAACCACTCTTTACTCTTTACAAGCAGCACAGGCTCACCTATATCTCTGTGGAGGCAGAGACGTGTGAATCCAGAGGTGAGGGAGATTCTGTGATCATCAGAGCGTGTAGTAGCAGCAGTGAGAGAATGGCGTTATTAGCGCTGCAGCTAACGCAATGCTAACGGAGAAGAAAGCAATAGTCCTTGGCGGTGGCTGCATGATAAACGCTGATATTTTCACTGTACATCCACAATCTACCGCGCACATTAACTAGACTGAGACGTAAACAAAAGCATGCGGCGGAGCGGACTTTGCTGCTATATCTCGCTGCTTCATTCACTTCCAAAATCGTGTGCCCTGCGATAATCGCGTTGTGTAATATCGCGATAAAATTGCAAATGAATTAATCGTTCAGCCCTAATATTTTCAGTTGATATTTTGCCTTAAAAATATGACCCAGCCCAACGTTGTCCCAGTGTTGGGTCATAAAAAAAAAGAAAAAAGACACTCTTTGGAGCCAGGCTTTAAGCAGTGTTTGGGAGGTGCAAAGTGTCCATTGGAATCTGTTTTACAAAGAGAGTTTTGGAGTCGCCTCTGGCCACCAGGGGGCGGTATTACAGCAATGTCAGCTCCATGAGGACCAAGGAGAAGGGCTTTCTTCACCCATTGTCTCAAACACACTCTCATTCATCCAGTAGAAAGCACAAATCAGTTTAAATAAGAGTTAGGACAAATAACTTTGCAGCTTCAAAAGATGCCTGAACTCCCCTCATACGGCAACACCATGGGGACAAACCCTCCTCCTTGTTGTAGATTTACTCCAATCCTGTACTTAAGTAGTTTTTAGGATCTGTGTTTTACTCGAGTATTATATGTGCTGCACCTTGTGATAAATATAACACTTTCAACCTGAATGAAACAGTCGCTGGAGGCTTTTTGTCAGCGATTTAAAATAGACACGTTAAGTTCCGAAGCGTTTTGTGACGACGGCTTGTGTTTCATTGATTCTTTGACTTTGGGAGCGTCTCTGTGGAGCAGGTCTGGGATCAGTTTCAGCCCCAGAGGAAGCCGACGTCAGAGAGTCGACCGACAAACGGGTCACGCATCGATTCAAGAGGCAGGAACAAGAACGACTGGAGAGCGATTACAATACTCTCTGCAAACAACCAAACGCCCTGTCTCTGCGTCACGTCGCTCAACTGTTTATACTGCAAACATTCGTCAGACACAAACTCTAAAACTAATTCAGCTGCGGTTCTTACACAACCTTTGGCTCTAAAGTTTTAGTTTTGCATCAACATTTCCCCGTTTGATTGAACGTTTATAAATCTTACAAAATGAAATATGCACAAACTCTAGCTGTAAAAGCACGTTCTGAAAGTCATGGGATTCTTGGTTTTGTTTTGTAGGTGCTCAGTCCCTACAAAACAAAACATATGATCAAAATAAGATACGATCGTGTCGGACCCACAGCCTTTGTGATCTGAGCTGTGGGCCATACATCATGCACAGTCACCGCGGTGTGATCCACTGTTACCATGGAGATCCGCCATGTTTGTGGCTGTTAGCAAACATTTTCCATTGCCTCACATGAGCTGAAAACAGTATAAAAAGTGGAGAAAAAGCCGCGGGACAAGTGCGTTAGCTGCAGAGTCACTGATGGTGAATACGTCTAACTCGTAGCATGTCAGTCTGGTCTCTGCCAAACTGGACAATTCTGCAGCGGAAATACAGTATTCCACATAGAGCGGACTTTATCACAGACTAGGGCTGAACGATATATCGTTATCGTATCGATATCGAGATATGAGCATTCAAGATCCTAATATCAAAAAACAACAACATATAAACGATATAGATTTTCATCAATAAAACTGCACTCATTTCTGTTATGTTTTTATTTTTCTGAAAAATGCTTGGTTTTCACCAAACCAGTAGTTATATCGTATCGTATCGATATCGAGATATCTGTCCATATCGTTCAGCCCTATCACAGACTACACTAGAGCTGGAAATCTTTGCCCGAACCAGACGGGACCCGACTGGACCTGGCGGGTTTGGGTCGGGCTTCAATATTCTTTTTTAAATTATTATTATTCTTTTTTTTTATTAATGTCATTAGAATTTCTAACACATTTTTGGGCCCCTTTTCCAGCTCTAGACAACACTCCCTAAATCAGAGTCTGAGCCGGGTTTAACCAGAGCTAAATGTTGTCTCCTCAGTGCTGCCGTGTTTACAAGACCAGCCGCTAATGTTGCTAACTAGTGTTAGCGGCTAACGAGTCTGGCGATTCTTAAGCCGCTCGGTTCTTAGGGGCTGAATGCATCTGGAAAACTAACCCGGAGACTAAAAAGTACAAAATAAAGAGATACAGCATGAGCGAAGATTCAGCTGCAGCAAAACTATTGAAAATGCTGTGGGCTAAGTTGCTCTATGTAAACGCAGATGGAGTAGTAGCCTAGCTAAGCCAGCTAATGCGTAAAGAGGCCGATCTGACAGCCCTTATATTTAATACAGAGGGATATCAGTCTGGGAGCCACGCCCTCGTTGGCGGCATCAGAAAACTCAAACGAGCCCGTGAGAGTATCAGATTAGTTTATTTGTGTCTCGTGTTGTTCGTGAACAACAACAGTCGATCAATAACAATCTACAAACGAGAGAGAGAGGAAGAGCTTTTCCCAATCGGTGGTAAATGACCAAAACCACAAACAGTTTCATGATTCATAATCCTGTGCAAATATCAGTGTAGGGGGTATTACAAAAGTAACAAGTTACAAAAATATATCACTTCTTTCAGTAACTAAGGAATATAATCTATTATTTACACCAAACTGAAGTTTTAGTCATCGGTCCTGAGGCCCAGAGAGAGAAACCTTTACCCAAACTACAGTCACTGTCTTTTAATCCTTCCTCACAGGTGAAGAACCTGGGTGTGATTTTTGACTCTGAGCTGACTTTTATTCCACATTAAGAATATCACAAAGGTTTTTACCATCTAAAGAACATAGCCAGAGTCCGCCCCATTCTCTCTCGGGCCAACACGGAGACGCTGATGCTTTTATCACCAGTCGTATCGACTACTGCAAAGCCCTGCTCTCTGGTCTTCCCAAAAAGAGTATCTCAGGTTTACAACTTTTACAAAATTCAGCAGCTCGTGTCCTGACGAAGACCAGGAGGCGGGACCACATTACACCGGTTTTAGAGTCGCTGCATTGGCTCCCCGTGTGTTTCAGGATCGATTTTAAAGTTCTCTTAATGGTTTTTAAATGTCTTAATGGTCTTGGTCCTTCTTATCTTTCAGAACTGCTTTTACCTTATGAACCTTCACGGTCCCTTCGCTCCTAGTTATTCCTAAAGTCAACAGAAAGACTCACGGCGAGGCGTCTTTCCAATATTACGGCCCTCGCCTCTGGAACGACCTGAGGAGGAGCTCAGAACCACAGAGAACGTTCATGTCTTTAAGAGCAGGCTCAAGACCCACCTTTTTAGCTTAGCTTTTAACTGATATTTATTCATTTAGTCCTAATTATATGTTGTGTATTGTATATGTATGTGTGTATATATATATATGTATAAAGCAGAGCACGTCAGAGCTTCTGTTGCACATGTGCCTGGATAACTCTGGAATTTGTAATGTGAAGTATATATTTATATTGTATGAAATCATGAGATGCTGCTTGTATCAATGCAGCCGGACACATGCGTTTCAGTTATGTTTATTCTCAGTGTTATGATGGGCCTTTTCTTTTGAAAGGACTTTCATTTATGTTTTGTATTTCTTGAATTAATTTGAAATGCATGTAAGTAATTACTTTGAATGGGGGGTCAAATAAACAAACTAAACTAAACTAATATATACAGTATATATATATATATATATATATATATATATATATATATAATGTGTGTGTGTGTGTGTGTGTGTATGTGTGTGCGTGTATGTATATGTATGTATATGTGTGTATATACACTCACCTAAAGGATTATTAGGAACACCATACTAATACTGTGTTTGACCCCCTTTCGCCTTCAGAACTGCCTTAATTCTACGTGGCATTGATTCAACAAGGTGCTGAAAGCATTCTTTAGAAATGTTGGCCCATATTGATAGGATAGCATCTTGCAGTTGATGGAGATTTGTGGATGCACATCCAGGGCACGAAGCTCCCGTTCCACCACATCCCAAAGATGCTGTATTGGGTTGAGATCTGGTGACTGTGGGGCCATTGTAGTACAGTGAACTCATTGTCATGTTCAAGAAACCAATTTGAAATGATTGGAGCTTTGTGACATGGTGCATTATCCTGCTGGAAGTAGCCATCAGAGGATGGGTACATGGTGGTCATAAAGGGATGGACATGGTCAGAAACAATGCTCAGGTAGTCCGTGGCATTTAAACAATGCCCAATTGGCACTAAGGGGCCTAAAGTGTGCCAAGAAAACATCCCCCACACCATTACACCACCACCACCAGCCTGCACAGTGGTAACAAGGCATGATGGATCCATGTTCTCATTCTGTTTACGCCAAATTCTGACTCTACCATCTGAATGTCTCAACAGAAATCGAGACTCATCAGACCAGGCAACATTTTTTCAGTCTTCAACTGTCCAATTTTGGTGAGCTCGTGTAAATTGTAGCCTCTTTGTCCTATTTGTAGTGGAGATGAGTGGTACCCGGTGGGGTCTTCTGCTGTTGTAGCCCATCCGCCTCAAGGTTGTGCGTGTTGTGGCTTCACAAATGCTTTGCTCCATACCTCGGTTGTAACGAGTGGTTATTTCAGTCAAAGTTGCTCTTCTATCAGCTTGAATCAGTCGGCCCATTCTCCTCTGACCTCTAGCATCAACAAGGCATTTTGGCCCACAGGACTGCCGCATACTGGATGTTTTTCCCTTTTCACACCATTCTTTGTAAACCCTAGAAATGGTTGTGCGTGAAAATCCCAGTAACTGAGCAGATTGCGAAATACTCAGACCGGCCCGTCTGGCACCAACAACCATGCCATGCTCAAAATGGCTTAAATCACCTTTCTTTCCCATTCTGACATTCAGTTTGGAGTTCAGGAGATTGTCTTGACCAGGACCACACCCCTAAATGCATTGAAGCAACTGCCATGTGATTGTTTGTTTAGATAATTGCATTAATGTGAAATTAAACAGGCGTTCCTAATAATCCTTTAGGTTTTTTATTTTATTTATTGGTTTATTTGGTCGGGACAGTGCATGTTAATGAACATACATGGGTCTCATGCATGTAAACAAGCCACACCGGATTGTAGCCTTGGGCTAATTTCCATCCGTCGTCCCCCATGCGCACTCTCTAACACACTCTCATTCATCCTGGCCTATTGTACATGTTTTTAATGGTAGGGGAAACCGGAGTACCCGGAGGAAACCTACGCAGACACGGGGAGAACATGCAACTCCACACAGAAAGGCCCCGTCCATGGTGGGAATCGAACCCAGGACCTTCTAGCTGTGAAGCACAAGCACTAACCGCTGTGCTACCGTGCCGCGGTAGGTGAGTGTATATTTGTATATACTGTATATATATATGATGCAGGGCGTATTGTTTTAAATGTTGTAATATGTAAAGCACTTTGTGATATCTTTTGGTATGAAAAGCGCTTTATAAATAAAGTTTGATTGATTGATTGATTAAACAAAATACGGGAATATATTTCATTACAATTCAAGTAACTCGAGTTAAAAGTGCATTAAAATGGTTTGTAAAATGCATGAACAAAAAACTCCCCCAAAATAAAATGCAACACCAGATCAAGTTGGACACGTTAATAAGATCTGCAGTAAAAACACGAGAGAATGAGGAAAAGAGACGGAAAATTAAATCCTTGACCGCACTTTTCCTCAGTGACGTTATTACTATTTTCAGTTTAGATTTTGCCAAAAGTAACTCAGAAGTAACTCAAAGTAATGTAACTCAGCTGCATTTTTAAAGCTGTAACTACTAATATAGAATATATTACAATCTGGCAAATATTAACACAGAACCTCTGCACATGTTTCACCAGACTCAATCCAGGAAACAGTTTGTTTCTGTCTGCTCTCCTCAGCAAAGAGGAGGAGGTATCGGGACCACATTGATGAGTATCGGTGCATGTCTAACAGATCTAACTGCAGACGGTAAACAGCTGTGAGGATCTGAGCGTGTTTCTGAACGTTTGAGGGGGAGTGTGTTGTTGTTACTGTGCCCAGATTCCAGAGCTGTTTGTCTTTTATCTGAGCTCTTTTGACGAGCTGCAGATCTGGAGCGGAGCCAGAGACGACCCCCCCCCCCTCTCCTCTCACTGGGAGGGCATCAGACACAGGAGGAAAGAGGGAGAGTCTGAGGAAGGGAGAGACGCTTCCTTTAAAACACACAAAACGCCACATTCTTTCTGACGTGCTTCTGTCAGTCTGCCCCAGGGCGGCAGCGGCTACATGTAGAGTGGCGCTGCATGAATAACTTTCCAGCTGCACAAATAAATAATACCTGTAATAAACGCTGCAAATGAATCAACAAAAGTGGATTTGTGATTGTAAAGTTAGAAATCAGGACTTTTCCAGAGAAAGAGCAGGAAATGGGCGGAGCCAGGATTTATATATGTAAACAGGAAGTGTCTGTTTCCTCTCATTTTAAAACTGTGTCACTGTGAACGACCCAGACGCCTGTGACCATGTCTGTGAAAGACTAGACTCTCCTACACAACAAGGAAAAACTCCAAACCCCAGTGGGAGAAAAGAGAAAGCACAGAAGGAGAGATCCACTCCCATGGACGGACAGGAGACAGACCAAGGACCGATGGGAGTCTCTCTGCAGACAAGGCCAAGCATAGGAATAAAAAGGAGAAGCGTCATTCAATCCTTACGCATGCAGACAGTTAGCAAAGAAGCTACTCCGGTATACTTTTCAGATTCCATTAGCCCCTCAATGTATTTTCCCTATAGCTGTTAGCATTAGCCACCAAACATCTCAAATTATGAACGATTCAGATGTTTTCAGCTGTTGTCAACCCATCGACCACATTTAGGGGAGGCCAAAGCCTCGTTAGAAATCATTAATAAATGTACAGACCTTTGGATAACTTATTTTAGATAGAAATGAGCGTCTAAAAGTGTCCTCCGAGTTACATGCTAAATGCTAAATCGCGTTCAAGTTTCGGCTTTTCATGGATCTGATTCATAAATACACATCTAATAAACATCATCTTATGACATGTACATGATAAAGAAACCACAGAAAAGTATAAATACTGTGAAATATATCACACTTAGCCGTACTGTAGCTGCCTTCACCCTTCATATGTAGTTAGCGTTGTTAGCATCGTTACTATGGGGTTTGAAGCAGGAGGTTTACGGCTCACGGAGCAAACGTTCCTGTGCAGTTTGAGACTGTTTTAATCCAAGGACAGTCACTACGAAACAGCAGAGAATTACCTTTCTCAGGTGTGAATGATAATTTAAAGTTTATATTGTTATTTTGGTCACTTTATTTGGTTGTTACAATCAGTTTGACAAAACGTTTAATGGCAGTTTGTGTCACTGGTATGTTTACTGATAAAAATATAATAGATAGTAGTAAAATGATAGACTTTATACCTGCTATAGATATTTGGCGGGGTGGTGCTACGGCAGTGGCCATCCCGTCACACCTCAGAAGCTAAGCAGGAAGGGCCTGGTCAGTACTTGGATGGGAGACCGTTTGGGAAACACCAGGAAGTTTAGGTGAACGTAGTGAGTGAGTGATGGGAAAAACTTAATTCAGACAAAGTTAGCAGCTGCTAGCAGTGCTTAGCGTTTGTTTTGCGTTGGTTCTGGTACTTCTTACTTGGATGCAACTGACAGTGGCAAATATCTAGTCTATAATCGATCAAAAAGAAACACGTCACTGTGCGACACACACTAGCTAGCTTAGCGGTTAGCCTGCTAACAGTGTTAGCATAACTGGAGAAATGAGCGGCCTGGGGGAGAAATCCTTTTTGCCTCTCATGATTTTGAACAGGACGAACATGCAGCTCAGGTCACAGGGCTCAGGACTAACACCTGATCTACATCGCTGTACAATTGTATAATGACAATGAAGTTCTTCAGTAAAAGAAGTTTTCATGTCGGATCAGTGTGATGCATATTCATCTCCATGTTCTGAGCTCGTGTGTAGATTTAAGGTTTGATCCTTCTTTAGACTGGTCTGTTACTCTTGAACCAAATCATTAACATTTGTTAATGTTCAAAATGAAATCATGAAGCTGTACTGTTATACATGTAATAATAATAATAATAATAATACATTTTATTTGAAAGCGCCTTTCAGAACACCCAAGGACACTGTACAATGGACACATTAAAAACAATAAAACGAGAGCGACAGAATAAAACAGAGTACAATATTGAGAGGGTGCGCGCATAACTAGGTGTACAGGTGAGTTTTGAGTCTGGATTTGAAGAGAGGCAGGGAGTCTATGTTACGGAGTCGGAGGGGAGAGAGTTCCAGAGCTGGGGAGCAGAGCGACTGAATGCTCTGTGCCCCATGGTGACGAGTTTGGCCGGTGGAACGGAGAGTTTGAGAGTGGAGGAGGAGCGGAGTGTGCGGGCAGGAGTTGCGATGTGGAGGAGGTCAGATATGTACGGAGGGACCAGGTTATGAATAAAACACTTACTGTAAACTAAACATGAAAGTCCTAAATATAAAAGCTGCTCCTGCCGTCACAGTTTAGAAGCGTCGAACACAGAACGATATTCAGTTCATTTATTACGTCAGGAAAAAGGTAAGGGCAAGTTAAGTTACGACTGCAATAATCTTGTTTTTTATTTCCTGAAATGAGAATCAGCTCGAGCTCTGAATGTGCGTCTGTTCTGAGTTTATTCAGTGATGAGTCGATTGTGTCTCTGAGTAAAGAAGCTTTTTGTTCCTTTTGTCCCTCTCTCTCTCGCTCTCGCTCTCTCTCTTTCTGAATCCTCTCTTCTGTTCGTTCAGTCCAAGCCTTTAAAAACTCTAATGTACGGCGGGCCTTTAACGCGTCTCACAAACAGGACTCTGTCGATGCTTCTTCGTGAACTACAAATGTTCAGCAAAACCATATTATTATTTTAAACTCCTGGAGCAGAAACGTCGAGCATTGTCACCATTTTCAAATAACTTGAGTCTGTTGGAATCCTATATTTAAAGCTTTTCCTTAAGCACTGACTCTGATCTGAGGGTGTGAAGGCGCGAAGAGGAGCTGAGCCTTTCACACCCGGGCGTGACCCTCATCGCACTCGGCCGTGAAATCACACGCACTTTCAGCTGGTTCTGGAGCCCAGTGTTTGCTCAAGTCTTGTTTGGACATATGGCTGATACACAGATTACTATTAGGGCTGTGTGCGATATGGACAAAAATGAAGATATGTTTGGGACTTTATAAGGCAAGGCAAGGCAAGGCAACTTTATTTATACCGCGCATTTCATACACAAGGCAACTCAATGCACCTAACGATGATGAAACGATGTTATGTACAGTAAATGTGCTGGAAAATATCTAAATTCACATCGTTTTGTCGCTAAAAAGATAACTGTCGTGAGCAGACTATAAAAGGGCCTAACAAAAATCTTTTTTCTTATTCCCCCCCCCCAAAATGTTCCCCATTGTTTTCCATATTTTTCCCCATTATTTCTCCAACTCCCTCCCATTTTCCCCTATTTTTTACCCTCAATTTTTTCCCCATTTTCTTTCTATTTTTTCCCCAATCCCCCTTCATTTTTGTCATTTTTTCTCCCAATTTTCCCCCTTTCCCCCTATTTTTTCTAATTTTTCCCCATTATTTCTCCAACTCCCTCCAATTTCCCTCTAATTCATTTTATTTTATTTTCTCTCTATTTTTTCCCAATCCCCCTTCATTTTTGTCTTTTTTCCTCCCAATTTTTCCCCAGATTTCCCCCCATTTTTCCTGCACTTGTTGACGCTTGGATATAAACTGGATACTGTAAATGCAGATCTTCCAAACAGCTCATTAGATCGGTTACTGTATTGCCCTCCTCGTGTGTAAATTCATGGGACCCTGGAAACTGTTGAGTGAAAAATCAGATTTCTCTCTGTATTTCCTGTATGTGGCTGGTGAGTATTTCCTGTATGTGGCCGGTGAGTATTTCCTGTATTTGGCTGGTGAGTATTTCCTGTATGTGGCTGGTGAGTATTTCCTGTATGTGGCTGGTGAGTATTTCCTGTATGTGGCCGGTGAGTATTTCCTGTATTTGGCTGGTGAGTATTTCCTGTATTTGGCTGGTGAGTATTTCCTGTATTTGGCTGGTGAGTATTTCCTGTATTTGGCCGGTGAGTATTTCCTGTATTTGGCCGGTGAGTATTTCCTGTATTTGGCTGGTGAGTATTTCCTGTATGTGGCTGGTGAGTATTTCCTGTATTTGGCTGGTGAGTATTTCCTGTATTTGGCTGGTGAGTATTTCCTGTATTTGGCTGGTGAGTAGTATCTGTGTTAATAGAATAATTTTAACCATTTTGCATTTAAAATAACTTATATTTGAGCAGCATCAGCTTCGTGGCTGTAAGCTAACGCAGCGGCGGAGTGATCTGCGAGAAATAGTCCCTCAAAATGCGGTAATTCATGTGATACAAGGTCAGTTATATTTCAAACATGATTCTATTAACACAGACATTTAAATGGTTTGTCTGGTGTTATAAGTGATTTACCTCAGGTGCACTGTGGAGTGGGTCAGACTGTTTTTAATGCAGGCTAACTGATACCATAGAAATACTTTAGCCTTGCCCTAGCCTAGCGCCACTAGACTCTTCAAATATAAGAACTGCATGAATTTAAGAAAAAAATATCTCCAGACGTCAACAACACTCTGGATAACTAGGAAATGAGGCCCAATGTCAAAAATCCTGAAATATCCCTTTAAATCCAACTTTGAACGGTTTCCACGGTTACAGGATTCAAGGTCCGCTCAGACTACACGATTGTTATGAACGCCGCCTTCATGTCAAACTAAAGGCCGTTTAGATCTTTGTAACGTCAGTAAATACAAACTCCAGTGTTTTGATGTGGAGTTCAGGGGATTCAGATATTTTCAGGGGATTCAGATATTTTCAGGGGATTCAGATATTTTCCAGATGTCTGTCCCTAAAATCGAAGGTTTCTGAACCGTCTGCCAAAGTGCAGCTTTAGGAATACTCCGGTGATGCGTTTGAGTGTGGACATAAATAACCGGAGTGACACTGACCGAAACAACAGCACGTTTCAAAACTCTTTTTACCCCAAATAACCGTCCCACCACAGACGGATATTCATGAAATTTACAATGTACAAAACACTACAGACCCAACTATAAAACAAAGTAGGTTTTCATCAAAAATACAAAAATACAGCGATCTGATCCAGCCTTACCGCGCTGCTCGGGCTCTGAGGTCTGTGGATCAGAATCTGCTAAAGGTTCCACGAGGTGACCGATCCTTCCTGTTGCTCCCAGGCTTTGGAACGATCTTCTACTGACTCTGCTGATACTTTTAAAGGGGGGGGGGGGCATTATGTAAATGGACTGTTTCAAGCTTTATATCATGTTATTATGTCATTCCCTCATTAAACACATGCCTGGAGTGTTGCCTTGGCTCATTCACATATTTTTGAGTAATCAGTAAAAACTTAGACGGCAGCCATTTTAGGTGTAGCTATGCCTCAGTCCTCCTAGGAACGCCCCCACCTCCTGGAGACGCCTCTGGACCTTTCGTCACCAGCCAAGCCACCAACCACTGCTCCTCAGCTCAGCAGAGCCCCCTCCCCGCACAGTAGTGTTGTTTAGATGCCACAGCAGTGTGCTGAAGGGGGCGTGTCGGAAAGCTTCTTAAAGAGACAGAGGCCTATTTCAAGACGTTCAGTACAGCCATTTTGAGAGAGCATTTTATTCAAGGCAGTTATTTTAATTTACTGCATATACAGACCAACAGAAGGTTACGTCATCATTGTAGTATGCTATAGACTGGTGCTGTGTGATTGAAAAAAGCATAATACCCCCCTTTAAAAGCAACCTTAAGACACATTTATTTGTTCAAGCCTTTAATTAGCTACTTTTGGGCTGCTATGATTTCTGTGTTGTTTTGATCCTTTTTTATATTGTGTGTAATTTCTGATTTTTAACTGTGTTGTGAAGCACTTGTGGCCTTTGTCTGTGAAAGCTGCTATACACATAAAGATGACTTCCTTACAACATTTTCATGACATTTTTGCTCTATTTGAGTCAAATCACACGCACTTTCAGCTGGTTCTGGAGCCCAGCTGGTGTTTGCTCAAGTCTTGTTTGGACATAGGGCTGATAAACAGATTACATTATGGACAAAAATGAAGATATGTTTCAGGACTTTATAACGATGATGAAGCGATGTTATGTACAGTAAATGTGCTGGAAAATATCTAAATTCACATCGTTTTGTCGCTAAAAAGAAAACTGTCGTCAGCAGACTATAAAAGGGCCTAAAAAAAAAATCTCCCCAAATGTTCCCCATTGTTTTCCATATTTTCCCCCATTATTTTTCCAACTCCCTCCCATTTTCCCTATTTTTTACCCTCAAATTTCCCCCCATTTTCTTTCTATTTTTTCCCCAATCCCCCTTCATTTTCATGACATTTTTTTGCTCTATTTGAGTCTGTGTGAACCAGAAAACGATTAATCGATGACTAAAATAGTTGTCGACTATTTCCATAATCGACAGTCTGTCATGTGATCAGCGGTCAGTCTGGTCAAGAAAGTCACTCAGGCTGTACTATTTATCTGATGGAGGATTATGAAAAACGGCAAAATGCATTTTGTTTGTCAGGTGTGTGTGTGTTGTGTTTGTCAGGTGTGTGTGTGTGTTGTGTGTGTTTGTCAGGTGTGTGTGTGTGTGTGTGTAAAGCTCTGACGGTATAAAAGAGTTTCTCAAAGACCTGACCAGTCTCTCTCTCTCTCTTTTAAACAGACTGATGCTGACTCTCCTCTCCCTCTCTCTCTCTCTCTCTCTCCATGATGCTGACTCTCTCTCTCCATCCTGAAGCTGCTGAGTCACTGTCCTGCTCTTCCTCCTCCTCCTCCTCCTCGCTGCACCTGAACACCGCAGTCCCCCTTACGTGGCCGCGCACGCCCCACACGCACGCGGACGCACGGGGGTCTGGCCTCGCGTCACGCTGCAGGATGGAGCAGCACGAGGAGGAGGAGGAGGAGGAGGAGTAAAGAAAACTTGTGTGCATCGCCATTTTCCCCGAGTTCACTGCGGACCCTCGCGCACGACACGCGCACGCCACGCACACGCACGCTGCGCCAAAGAAACACACGCGACGGAAACGCGCTCGAGACGCAGCGAACACGCCCCGAGATCCCGGAGGAGGAGGAGAAGACTGTGGGGAAAGTCACTCCGTTCATTCATTTCAAAACCAAACTGACTCCACCCAGCACATTCTCTGCAGTTCAGCTTTACCCAAACCTAACAGTTCACAGCCTACAGGCCAGAGTAACGCCTCATTTGAAAGCTAAGGCCTACAAAACTCATGCAAATGGATCTTTTTCATCCCCGTTTTTTGTCGCTATTTTGACGCTTTTTTCACTAAGCTTTTTTAGATTTGGGTAAAGCCAAACTGGGGACAGTGTGCTCGGTTCAGGCGGGGGTTAAGAGGTTAAACCCAGGCTAAAGGATGAGACACAAACAGCTCAAAGCACGGAGCACAGAAAGACCCAAACAAGTCTGAAAGTAGCGCGCTCTAAACCGGGCTAAAGCTGCACGAGAGTCGGCTCCAGGTCCGGTCCGAGCCAAGGACACGCCGTCCCGGGGAGACATCTGCAGGAAACCGGGGCTAAACCGAGCCCAGAGCTCCCCCCACCCCCACGGCCTGGTCTAGTCCTGGGTTAGTCCTGGTCTAGTCCCGGTGCTGGTGCGTACCTGGCTCTGAGAGGATCTTGTCGGTGTCGCTCATGTCGCGCTCCTCTCGCTGCTCCGCGACGCAGCCGCACCACGCGCTGTTGGCCAGGGGTGGGACAGGGCGAGGGGCTGCAGCCGGGGGGGTGGGAGGAGGCGCCTGTCCCGCGGGGTGAGAGCAGGGGGTGGTGTACAGATCCAGGTCCAGGAGGCTCGGGCTCGGAGCAGCAGTGAGGCCGTGCGGACTCTGCAGGACCCTCCTCCCTCTGCAGGAGCGCTGACGGGACAGGGAGAGGGGTGTCCGCGAGGGCGCCCTCTACAGGTGTCCGGAGGGAGTGTAACACTGAGAGGGCGGGGGGGAGAACTTGTACTTTTACTCCAATGCATTTCTATAAAGGCTCCAAAGAGGAAGGTCAGTTTGGTTTATTAACCTCTTAACCCCCGCCTGAACCGAGCAGCTTTCTCCAGTTCGGCTTTACCCAAATCTAAAATGGTATGAATAGAATGGTAATATATTCTGTATTACTGATTACAGCTTTAAAAATATAATATGTTTGTATTACATATTACTGTTTCAAAATGTAGCTGAGTTACATTACTTTAAGTTACTTCTGAGTTACTTTTGGCAAAATCTAGTAATAAAATATAAAGCCACAGAGGAAAAGTGCGGTCAGAGATTATATTTTGTTTATTATGTTATATTCCTTAAGTTACTGAAAAGGTCGTATATTTTTGTAACATGTTTCCCACAACACTGACAATAACACAATAAAAAAGCGACAAAAACACTAAAGTGTAATGAAGAAGCAACACAAAAAAATCAAGAAAGAGCGACAAAAATGTGATGAAAACGAGACCAAAACACGACAAAAACGTTACAATCAGTTTTGTAGGTCTTAGCTTTCAAATGAGGCGTTACTCTGGCCAACAGGCTGTGAGCTCCAGACCAGAAGCTTTTAGATTTGGGTAAAGGTGATGCATCAGGAAACATGGGCCACATTCAGGTGTAGGTGACAGCAGTGTCCGCTAGAGGGGGCTAAAGCATTGACAACATTTACCAATAACACTTTGTGGATGATTTCAGCTCGGGACAGATGACGTCACAGAAAAAAATCTCCCATAAAGCATCAGGACAAACTTGACCTGAGTCAGTTCAGGGCAGTTTTCTTTGTGTTTTTGTCCATGATTTTGGCGCGAGTGTTAGAGCAGGTTGTCTCGTGATACATTGTCGATGTGTCTTTGGGCAAGACACTTCACCCTCCTCATCTCATTTTTTTGACAAACAATGACTACATAAAAATAAACTATTTCTTGTGGTATATATAAAAAAATATGGTCAGAGTCACATTAAATTCAATGTTATGGACGATTGAAGATACAAAACTGGACGCAGGGACAAGCGCTCTATATAAAACCATATTTCAGAGCCATATTTCATATGACCCGGGGGCGTGTGAGTCGGATCACAGCTGACCCTTCTCATCCCGGACACGGACTGTTCACCCCTCCCCCTCAGGCAGGAGGCTACGGTCCATACAGACCCATAGATCCCGCCATAAGAACAGTCTGTTCCCTCCGCCATCAAACATTGAAAACATTGATTTTCTTTGTAATTGACCTTTTGGTGACCCAGCGGCTGTATGGACTATATGTTTTATAGTTTTTCCAGCAAAGGTGAAAACCTTCCAAACTAGTGACGCTGGAGTGTCCTAGAGACACTGTGTGAAGGCGCCATGCTGACCACTCATACGGCCATTTGCCCACAAACAGCAGAGTGGTCCTTAATCCCATGTAAATGTTCAAATTATAATTTTTTAAGATAGTCACAAAAACTCTCCTGATATTTTTTTTTTTTCAGCCCTGCCTCATTGACTTGAAGTTTCCCACCTAAGGCACTAAGTCAAATGGGTCCAGAAGCCAGTGGATTACAATTGTGTTCCATGTTCTGTTAAATTATATAAATTGTTTGTACAATTCATGTACATTTGCTTAAAACAACTACAAAATAGGAATTGGAAGTAAAACCATTTTGTTTAGGCGAGGCACTGCAGGTGTTTAGGAAAAAGTTTCAAATTTATACTTTGGCCGTCGATTACTGACATGAATATGAGAAACATATGTATTGCAAGTTTTTTTTTACATTTGATGTTTTCATAAAAAAATAAGGCGTTTTATGCTTACATATTCAACATATTACCTGCGACAAAATCTGAATAATGGATCAAGCCAGGTTTAAATGTATGATTTTATTTTGTTGATATATTTGTTGCAAATACTTTTTCAGAGGGGATTCTTTCTTTTCATTTCAAATCACAGTTGCTTTATTCACTCCCAAATACAAAGCATCTCTAAGGGTAAAACGTTAGTGTCGATGAGTCAGGGGTAAATGCTCTTCAACTGAGAACAAAAATCACCTGGAGAGTTTTCTCCACTATTGCAATGAGTTCCAAGGGTTGGATCTTAAATGATCTAAACGTCCACAATAATGAACAGTATTTCAGTTTTTCACATTTCAGTCGTTAGAATCACTCATTTCTGCCTTGCTTTAAAAATAACACTTAAAAAGAAACTGTGAGCTCGAAAAGCAAAAGGTGTTTTAACCCGGACTGACCAGCAGAGGGAGACATTACACCAGCCCCGCCTCGACCTGCTGAAGATACAAAACTCTATCTTTTATCTGCTGTTGTTTTTATGAAGATATTTCTGTTTGTTCATATAAACCATTATGTTTTTCACTAAATACATCGGTCATTTTAAATCTTAAAACATAATTGAAGACATTAGACAGTTCTGTATTTGCAGGTGAGAAACGGCTCCACAACACGAGCCCTAAAGAAGACATTTTGAAGAAGCCAAACTAAAACGAGACGGAGTGACTGGCTCTGGTTTTCTCGCGTGTGAAATGTTTTGATTTCAGCTGAAGAGCAGACGCTTCTGTGGCTAATGACGCTCCAAGGCCACGAGCTTTCAGACCATGACACTAATGTCTGTGAAATATCACAAATACCAGAGTCACAGGTTTATCATCAGCATCTCACACTGGAACAGGTTCTTTTGGTCCAAGTTTGAGATTCTTCAGGTCAGAGATTCATGGCTCTTTATGGGGAGCCGTGGCTCTTTTTATAGAAACGTTTCAAAGCCTTGCACATAAAATCATAAAAACAATCAAACAAATGTGATACAAACTAAGTGAGGAGATGAGACACTTTTTACTTAGGTGGTTATTGTGTAAAAACTATATTGTATAAATAGGGAAGCCCGGGGCTATTTGTCACACTGTTTTGTCCAGAGTTATCGGCTCATCAACAAAAAAATCCCACCAGAGTCGGAGCTGCATTAAAGGAAAGCTTGAACCCTGGACTTGAAGTAGAGCTCGCTTCCTCTTTTCTGTCATATTGAGATAAATAGTTATTAACCTCTTAACCCCCAGTTTAACTGAGCACATTTTCTCCAGTTGGACTCGACCCAAATATAAAAGCCTCTTGAAAAAAAGCGGCAAAACACTTGACGTGATAAGGTCAACGGTTAGATCCCTAAATATGTAGCTTCTATGTCCTAACCCTATAGCTCCTGATCCTTAAAGGAACAGGCCAGTGTTTTTCCATACAGAGATCTGTTCTTACCTGAGCTTAGACGAGTTGATACGTACCTGTCTGGTCTTTGTGCGTGCGCTCAGTCACGCAAAAAGACCAAAGATGTTCTTAGCATTTGGCCTCTCCCAGTATATTCCTATGGCTCCAAATGGGGTGAAATTAGAAACGACCAAGCTCTTCCACGGGCACAAAGACCAGACAGGTGCGTATCAACTCGTCTAAGCTCAGGTAAGAACAGATCTCAGTCTGGAAAACACTGGCCTGTTCCTTTAACCTTTCATGGTTCAACTGTTAGATCTCTATGCAGTTAGTGAACTAGAGCTTCAGCAGCATTTGCCCAATTCCACCGTCCTTACCCAGGGGAAGGGGAAGTGACATCACCAACAGCTGTTCTTCTTCTTCTTTAAGGATATTGGCGGACTGCAGGCCAAACAAAAGCGCATACCGCCACCTACTGTATATTGTCCTACAACAACATAGTGTCCAAATAAAGACATTTAAGGAGGAAAAAAAAAAAACATCCAAATGATCCTTCACATTTCCCTTTATTTTATCTCAACAGCTGTTTCATAAAGCTACAGTATGCAAATTAGCCATGCGGCTTAAGTTTCTACTAAATGAAAGCAAAAGCACAAACTGCTTCATTTAGTCCATTTACTGAGGAGGCTCTTTAAAACCATGTGACTGAGCTGTGGTGACGACAACATGTATGAAGTCACTTTTATAAAGTTTGGCTTGTGCAGAATCTTATTTTTTTTAATTATTTTTATTATTAAATGTGCACCTGTCAATCAACAGCGGTTGCGCATGAATCACTCAAGGGTGGGGGCTGAGGGGGTGGGGAGATTGGCGCAGTGGCTTATGGGATGGCACATAGCTCCTAATCACCGGTGAGTTAGCATCAGAGGTCCCTATGCTAAAGTGGCTATGATAGTTAGCATCAGAGGTCCCTATGCTAAAGTGGCTATGATAGTTAGCATCAGAGGTCCCTATGCTAAAGTGGCTATGATAGTTAGCATCAGAGGTCCCTATGCTAAAGTAGCTATGATAGTTAGCATCAGAGGTCCCTATGCTAAAGTGACTATGATAGTTAGCATCAGAGGTCCCTATGCTAAAGTGGCTATGATAGTTAGCATCAGAGGTCCCTATGCTAAAGTAGCTATGATAGTTAGCATCAGAGGTCCCTATGCTAAAGTGACTATGATAGTTAGCATCAGAGGTCCCTATGCTAAAGTGGCTATGATAGTTAGCATCAGAGGTCCCTATGCTAAAGTGGCTATGATAGTTAGCATACAGGCCACTTTTCCTAACTCCTTGCTAACCGACAGCCCAATTCGGACGCTTCTTATCGTGTGCTCACTCACGCAAAAAGACCAAACATGTTGTTAGCATTTAGCCTCTCCTCCTCTGCTCCAGTGTTGTTTTTGGCAGCCCTTTTAGTTTTAGTCTTAGTCTTTTGGACGAAAATGCTTATATATTTAGTCACATTTTAGTCATTTCTAAATGTGATAGTTTTAGTCAAGTTTTCGTCAGTTTCATTATAAAAAGTTATAATTAATTTAGATAACTATTGGAAATTGGGATAAATAATAGTTATCTATTGGCTTTATAGCTTTTGACAAACCGATTACACCACAATAGGCAGTAGTAGTGCTGGGCGATATGGAAAAAACTTATATCACGATATGGATTATTTTATATCACGATAACGATACATATCACGATATACCACAATAAAGTCAGTTTTCAGTTATTCTTTGAAAAGTTTGACAAAAATATCATTGCTTACTTTTTTTCAACTTTATTTTGAAGCAGTGGTTTTGCTATGGATAATTTATATAGCCTATATTGTCAATGTCAGGAAAAATGTGAGACTGCAGGATAAATGGGCTAAACATGATCTGACCAGAGTCAACACGAATTTAACAACAGAAATGTGTAAACTCGTGCGTAGAGAACGACTTACTCAGAGCATCATCTGCTCCTCAATATCAAGGCTCATATTACACTAAAACAAATGTAAATTGGAGCTTATTATCGCCATTTTCTCAACTTTAATGTAATGTTTAAGAAACAGTGGGCGAGCAGTTTGTATTGTACGTCTTTAGCTGCTCTACGCGCTGCCCGATCAGTCTCTTACCTCCTGCACCACGCCTCTCCTCTCTTCTCTCTCGTGTGTTTAATCCAGATCCACGCGCTAAAAAGATCCATCACTAAAAAGCTGTTTAGTTGCTGTGCGTAAAGCAGAGTGAAACCACGCGGTGTTTAACAGGGAGAGAGAGCCCCGCGTGTACGTCCATTAGATGTCGCCGTTGCTACAGCAGGTGTGGCGGCGGACAGAGATATCGTAAAGCAGGGTGGTGTCGCAAAACCACAAGGCAGAGTTTCTTTGCGAAAAAGTTCTTTTTTATTCTTGTTTATAATCACTTAATATAAACTTAGACGATGTATAGTGACAAGACAACACTAATACATTCTTGTGGCCTATTTAATGAAATATTTGCTTTAATAATTGATTAAATTAGGTTAGAAACGATAGAAACGATAGAAGAGAAATGGCACGATAGGCACTTTTCTATCGTCCCCACGATATGTATCGTCATATCGCCCAGCACTAGGCAGTAGTAGAAGTGTCTTTGTGAACAGGACTTTCCCCAAAAGCGCCCGCTCTCCTCGTCCTCTGATCAACAGCGCTGTCTGCACATACGTAGCCTCAACATGCTTTCTCCGTTCATACGCTACGGTATTTAAAACTGTCCTGAGGTCGATGTCCCTGTGACATCGATGTCAGACGCGCTACGTGGAGGATGTACGCTAGCAGTGCACTGCACGCCACGGGGAGAGAGGGAGAGAGAGAGAGAGAGAGAGAGAGAGAGAGAGAGAGAGAGAGAGAGAGAGAGAGAGAGAGAGAGAGAGAGAGAGAGGGAGAGAGAGAGAGAGAGAGAGAGAGGAGAGAGAGAGAGAGAGAGAGAGAGAGAGAGAGAGAGAGAGAGAGAGAGAGGGAGAGAGGGAGAGAGAGAGAGAGAGAGAGAGAGAGAGAGAGAGAGAGAGAGAGAGAGAGAGAGAGAGAGAGAGAGAGAGGCGTCGCTGCCCGGCCGCATCATGAGAGCTGATGGCGCCGCTCTGTGTCACGTTTACCGGTGTGTTCTCCCGCTCCGCGTATAAACTCTGTTTGTGAACGATCTGACGAACCACTTTCTCCCATTTTAGTCTCGTCTCGTCTCGTTGACGTAAACTCATAAACGTCTCGTCAGGTTTTAGTCCCTAAAGAGCTATTTTTAGCTCGTCACCGTTACGTTATCGTCATTAAAAAAAGGGGCGTCAACGAAATCATATCGTTATCGTCTTCGTTGACGAAAACAACACTGCTCTGGTCTATGGGGACAAACAGGGGTGAAGTTAGAAGTCTTCATATACTCCGGTTCTCCTTCCACTCCTCGCCAGTAGTGATGGGCAAAATGAAGCCTCATGAACCAATGAGGCTTTTCGGCATTTCCTGTGTCAGAAAATGATTCAAACTGAAGCCTTGCTCTATACTGCCATCTGCTGCTGATTTGAATGTATTACAATTAATAAAGTACGGTTATTTCTCTGTTTTCTGGTGCCTACCTCGAAATATAATATGTGTACACGGTTAGAGTTTTAAGAGAAAGGTTTTAGGCTGGTATAAACCCATTGATTCATTATTTCCATAAACCGAGGCTTCAGTCACATGATCTACTGGTTCATGTGACACGCCCACTTTAGCTCGACACACTTCGGAGCCTTCATTTGTCCCATCACTACTCGCCAGTTCGTCATACTACAATTGTGGTAATTCGACTACAGCTCCAGAGACTCTTTTCAGTCAGTTTTGCCATTTTTCCATTGTCCT
Organism: Neogobius melanostomus; assembly: GCA_007210695.1. Classification (NCBI taxonomy): domain Eukaryota; kingdom Metazoa; phylum Chordata; class Actinopteri; order Gobiiformes; family Gobiidae; genus Neogobius; species Neogobius melanostomus. The sequence continues at coordinate 203,042 of VHKM01000565.1, read as the reverse complement.
GTTTTTGATAGTTTTCTTCGTCTTTTCAGAAGATTTCAGCCCAAGCTTTTATCATCACTTTTTTTCACTTTTTGCTGTGTTTTCGTCTCATTTATAATAGCTTTTTCTTGCTTTAATGTTGTCGTGTTTTTGTCACTTTTTGTTGCTCTTTTGTGGCTTTTGTTAAAAGTCTTTTTTGTTTTATTTTCGTCACTGTTTTGACACTTTGTTCAAGAAAACAATTATATAACAAATAAAGTTGTTTTAAAAAGCAAACAGTATTTCCCGGGACTGAATGATAGATGGAGCCAGGTTTTGGTTTATTTCTGTTTTTTTTAGGACGTGGCCTCCTCCGGTGCAGAGCCGGATCTGTAAGTGTTAAACGTGTCCCATAGAAAACCGACCGAGCAGAAAATGTGCTGAAGCTTTGTGTCGACGAGGAGCGACTCGCTAACAGGAACCGGACACTTTTCATTCATTTAATAAGATTCAGAGGGAGAAAACAGCCAATGGTTTCAGGGTCCATTTACACCCTGTTGTACATGTTTTAGGGGAAGGAAAGACACAGGGAATATTTGAAGTTTTCCATTTGAATTCTCTTCTTTATCTTTCAAAGGTCTTATGGACTGATCAAAGTGACTCTGGATGAACTTTGTCCAGTAACACGATTTGAAGAAGATCCTCTAAGAACTGGCAGGAGGTTTGGAAGTCCGGTTTCAATTCCACTTTCAACTTGAAATGGTCCAACTCATCTTTAATGACAGTGTTCCTCCTGCATGTGTGACAAGACGAGTGGTAGTGGTATTTTTATAAATAAAAGCCAGACAAAGCCATCCAGTGTAAACTGGAAAATATGTGCTTTTAACAGGTTCGTCCAATAAGGACAGAGGCAGCATGTTCCTTGTACATATCATTGTAGTTTATTTCTATGTTTTACGTGCATCTTTCTGTTCATGGTTCAAACTTAAGTTGACAGTAAACATTACATATTTCAGTTTTCAGTTGGTTCACAGCTTGTTCACAGTAGCTTTTAGTTCAAACACGGTTTGTCATGAGTACATGTGCAGAAACAAAACAAGAAGAAAGACAGCAGCGTGGTGGGATCCATCTAAATGTAAATAAAAAGGTTAATTAAGGAGCACTAGTAAAATAAAGGCTAACCACGAAGCCAGGCAAGCTTACCGTCGCACCCCCACATCTAACTCTACTTATAGCCCCCGGTTACGCAAATGCGATTTTTCGAACAAATATTAAATTTTTATCTTAAACTTCTAAAAATGATGAGTGAAAGAAGTCGGGTTACTTTTTCTCAAATTGCCCCACAACAATAATAATAATAATAATAATAATAATAATAATAATAATAATAATAATAATAATAATCTCTTGGATTTGTATAGCGCTTTTCAAGATACCCAAAGCGCTTCACAGCTCATTATTCATTCACTCCATACTTGGTGGTGGTAAGCTACTGTTGTAGCCACAGCTGCCCTGGGGTAGACTGACGGAAGCGAGGCAACCAGTCTACGTCATGGGCCCCTCCGACCACCACCAACCACTCACTCACTCACTACATTCGCTAGGCTTCCTGGTGTTACCAAACAGTCTCCCATCCAAGTACTAACCAGGCCCTTCCCTGCTTAGCTTCCAAGATCTGACGGGATTGGGCAGAGCAAAGGCGGTATGGCCACACAATAATCTACATTAAAAAATATTTGGTTTTATATCGACAGTGCCTCTTCTGGATTCAGAGAGTACCTCTGGGGGAGAGCCACGTGACTAAAATAAGTTCGGGGGGAATCACAGATCGTCTAAACCATGGACTGTAAAATAATACACAGCGTCTGCTCACTCCTCCCCGTTTACGTTAATAACTATGTTCGGGAGGGAGTCCATGCTGGATTTACAGACTCCTCCCACCCAGCGCTGACCGAGCATGTTCCTAAAAAGGGATCTTCACTGTAGACTCGGCTCTCGGGGGCGTAGTTCAGTCGTAACCTCGATTGTGGTTCGATATTGATGAACGTTGCAGCCATAGTCCATAGCCTTATCTGTCATACCGCACAACAAAATGGTGGTCAGGTGTTAGTCCTGAGCCGCTGTGGGCCGACCTAAGCCGGCTTAGCAGTTAATCAGTTTTATTCTCCAGTGAACGTCCATTAGCCAGAACAATAGGAGGCATGTGTGGCTTAGCTGAGTCTTGCCCGGATACCTCCTCATTTGTTCCCTTCTTGTTTCCTGTTTTCTTACGACCCTGTTGGCTATTAGCAACAACATGTTTGATGGTTCTATGTCCCGTCCCAATATGTTTTGAAATGTCAAGAGCGCTGCCTCCCTCTGGCAAACTTTAACAATTCTTTTAACAGATGTTTTTTTTTCTTTCCCATTTTGTGTGAGGGGAAAATAGATGGTTAATAATTGTGCTGTGCTTTGGCCCCTGTGCTTTGGCCCCTGTGCTTTGGCCCCTGTGTGTGTTAAGTTCATTATGTGGAGGTTAAACAGATTGTCTCCTTCAGCGCCTCCAAACAAAGACCTGCCAGACTCAGAGGAAGACGTCCTCAGACCCACCAGGAGGGACTGAACCAGGACTGAACCAGCCGCCGTCAGGTCCCGGACAAAGAGTCTAACCCCTGAGCCACTGCGTTCATTTATCCAGAGACGACACAGCCACAGTCAGCAGAGAGAACTCATTTATACTAAGATTTGACCTTAATTTGACTCATTTTGAAGCATAAGAGCAACAATGTTGTTTTTCTGCATGAATCACTCGCTCACTAAAACTAAACTTTTCATGTAAAAAAAATCTGCCAGTGGAAAAGTGTTTATGCGCTTTTCACACTTGTAATGAACTTATAATTAACTAAACTCAAAATCTTTGTTTTTAATATGTCAACAAATCTATCCATCCATCCATTTTCTTCCACTTGTCCGTTGCCGGGTCGTGGGGGCAGCTGTTGGAGCTGCACCAGCCCCTATAGCGCCCCCTGCAGGTGGTGGGTCCACAGAAGGACGGCCTCATGGTTCTAACCGGGCCTGTTGGTCTCTCATAAGGGGCTTTTGAACCGCTCTTTGTCTGACCCGTCACCTAGAACCTGTTTGCCCTGGGAGACCCTACCAGGGGCACCAAGCCCCCGACAACAGAGCTCCAGGATCATTCAGGCTCAAACCCTCCACCACGTTAAGGGGCGGCTCCAGGAGGGGTGTGTCAACAAAATGAAACCAACATTTAAATACGGGTCGATCCATAATTTAGATTGACTGTAAAAGGTTTATGGTAGATTTTACAGTGTTCTACTGACAACAGGGTTACAGTATATTTCTGTACTGCCTAGTGGCACTGAAACAAACAAGAAACAACAACAAAAATTATAATAATAAAAAATTAAAATAAAAAATAGATAAATAAAATTAAAAATTACAGTAACTTACTGGAACAGTTTCCCGCCGAGACAGTATTATAAAAAAAGTAACTAAACTCATTACTGTTTCATTACTCATTACAGTAACCTACCAGAATCCTCTGTGAATTACGGGTATTTTACTGTAATTACAATTTGCAATATAATACTGTTGATATTACCGTAAACTACCGCTGAACCATGACAGTCTTTCATCGCTGAAAATATCCAGGTTTAGTTCCTTCTTTAGCCCTGGTTTAGTCCCTTCTTCAGTCCTGGTTTAGTCCCTTCTTCAGTCCTGGTTAGTCTCTTCTTCAGTCCTGGTTTAGTCTCTTCTTCAGTCCTGGTTTAGTCCCTTCTTCAGTCCTGGTTTAGTCCCTTCTTCAGTCCTGGTTTAGTCCCTCTTTAGTCCTGGTTTAGTCTCTTCTTTAGTCCTGGTTTAGTCCCTTCTTTAGCCCTGGTTTAGTCCCTTCTTTAGCCCTGGTTTAGTCCCTCCTTTAGCCCTGGTTTAGTCCCTTCTTTAGCCCTGGTTTAGTCAATCAATCAAACTTTATTTATAAAGCGCTTTTCATACCGAAGGCATCACAAAGTGCTTTACAGATTACAACATTTAAATCAAGTTTCCAGGCAAACATAATGTCCAAATAAGCGTCAGCAGTAGGTGGCGACGAGCGGCGCGGGTGTCCCCTGTCCTTAGACTCTCCAGCACGGCGAGGAAAAACTCAAAAACCCGGTGGGAGAAACGAGAAACCTCGGGGAGAACCACAGAGGCTGGAAAGATCCACTCCCATGGACGGACAGGCCTATAGAGACCCAGGCCGATGGGATCCCCTCAGCAGTCCCTTCTTTAGCCCTGGTTTAGTCCCTTCTTTAGCCCTGGTTTTAGTCCCTTCTTTAGCCCTGGTTTAGTCCCTTCTTTAGCCCTGGTTTAGTCCCTTCTTTAGCCCTGGGTTAGTCCCTTCTTTAGCCCTGGTTTAGTCCTTCTTTCCCTGGGTTTAGTCTTCTTTAGCCCCGGTTAGTCCCTGTCTTTAGCCCTGGTTTAGGTCTCTTCTTTAGCCCAGTTCAGTCCCTTCTTGTCCGGTTTTAGTCCCTTGCTTAGCCCAGGTTCAGTCCCTTCTTTAGCCCTGGTTTTTAGTCCCTTCTTTAGCCTGGTTTAGTCCCTTCTTTAGCCCTGGTTTAGTCCCTTCTTTAAGCCCAGGTTCAGTCCCTTCTTTAGCCCTGGTTTAGTCCTTCTTTAAGCCTGGTTTAGTCTCCTTCTTTAGCCCTGGTTTATCTCTTCTTTAGTCTGGTTTAGTCCCTTCTTCAGTCCTGGTTAGTCCTTCTTAGCCCTGGTTTAAGTCCCTTTTAGTCCCTGGTTTTAGTCCCTTCTTTAGCCCTGGTTTAGTCACCCTTCTTCAGCCCTGTTTAGTCTTTCTTTAGTCCTGGTTTAGTCCCTTCTTTAGCCTGGTTTAGTCCTTCTTTAGCCTGGTTTAGTCCTTCTTTAGTCCTGGTTTAGTCCCTTCTTAGTCCTGTTTAGTCCCTTCTTTAGCCCTGGTTTAGTCCCTTCTTTAGCCCTGGTTTAGTCCCTTCTTTCAGTCCCTGGTTTAGTCCCTTCTTTAGCCTGGTTTAGTCCCTTCTTTAGTCCTTTTAGTCCCTCTTAGTCCTGGTTTAGTCCTCTTCTTTAGCCCTGGTTTAGTCCCTTCTTTAGCCCTGGTTAGTCCCTTCTTTAGTCCTGGTTAGTCCCTTCTTTAGTCCTGGTTTAGTCCCTTCTTTAGCCCTGGTTTAGTCCTTCTTTAGCCCTGGTTTAGTCCCTTCTTTAGCCCTGGTTTAGTCCCTTCTTTAGCCTGGTTTAGTCCTCTTCCTGGTTTAGTCCTTTTTAGCCCTGGTTTAGTCCCTTCTTTAGCCCTGGTTTTTTTGTTTAGTCCCTTCTTTAGCCCTGGTTTAGTCCCTTCTTTAGCCCTGGTTTAGTCCCTTCTTTTTTTTTCTTCAGTCCTGGTTTAGTCCCTTCTTTAGCCCTGGTTTAGTCCCTTCTTTAGCCCTGGTTTAGTCCCTTCCTTTAGCCCTGTTTAGTCCCTTCTTTAGCCTGGTTTAGTCCCTTCTTTAGCCTGGTTTAGTCCCTTCTTTAGCCCTGGTTTAGTCCTTCTTTAGCCCTGGTTTAGTCCCTTCTTCAGTCCTGGTTTAGTCCCTTCTTTAGCCCTGGTTTAGTCCCTTCTTTAGTCCTGGTTTAGTCCCTTCTTTAGCCCTGGTTTAGTCCTTCTTCAGTCCTGGTTAGTCCCTTCTTTAGCCCTGTTTAGTCCCTTCTTAGCCCTGGTTTTCTTCTTTTAGCCCTGGTTTAGTCCCTTCTTCTTCAGTTCCTTGGTTTAGTCCCTTCTTTAGCCCTGGGTTTAGTCCCTTCTTTAGCCCTGGTTTAGTCCCTTCTTTAGCCCTGCGTTTAGTCCCTTCTTTAGCCCTGGTTTAGTCCCTTCTTCAGTCCTGGTTTAGTCCCTTCTTTAGCCCTGGTTTAGTCCTTCTTTAGTCTGGTTTTAGTCCCTTCTTTAGCCCTGGTTTAGTCCCTTCTTCAGTCCTGGTTTAGTCCCTTCTTTAGCCCTGGTTTAGTCCCTTCTTTAGCCTGGTTTAGTCCCTTCTTTAGCCCTGGTTTAGTCCCTTCTTTAGCCCTGGTTTAGTCCTTCTTTAGCCCTGGTTTAGTCCCTTCTTTAGCCCTGGTTTAGTCCCTTCTTTAGCCCTGGTTTAGTCCCTTCTTTAAGCCCTGGTTAGTCCTTTCTTTCAGTCCTGGTTTAGTCCCTCTTTAGCCCTGGTTTAAGTCGCCTTCTTTAGCCCTGGTTAGTCCCTTTCCCCTTCAGTCGCTGGTTAGTCCCTTCTTCAGTCCTGGTTTAGTCTTCTTTCTTTAGCCGCTGGTTTGTCGCCAGTTCTTTTAGCCCTGGTTTTAGTGCTCCTTCTTTAGTCCTGGTTTAGTTCCCTTCTTCGAGCCCTGGTTTAGTCTCTTCTTTAGCCCAGGTTTTTAGTTCCTTTCTTTAGCCCTGGGTTTAGTCTCTTCTTTAGCCCTGGTTTAGTCTCTTTCTTGTAGTCCTGGTTTTAGTCCCTTCTCCAGCACTGGTTTAGTCCCTTCTTTAGCCCTGGTTTAGTCTCTTCTTTAGCCCTGGTTTAGTCCCTTCTTTAGCCCTGGTTTAGTCTCTTCTTTTAGCCCTGGTTTAGTCCCTTCTTAGCCCAGGTTTAGTCCCTTCTTTAGCCTGGTTTAGTCTCTTCTTTTAGCCCTGGTTTAGGTCTCTTCTTTAGCCCCTGGTTTAGTCCTTCTTTAGCCCTGGTTTAGTCCCTTTCTTCAGTCCCTGGTTTAGTCCCTTCTTTAGCCCTGTTTAAGTCTCTTCTTTAGCCCAGGTTTAAGTTCCTTCTTTAGCCCTGGTTTAAGTCTCTTCTTAGCCCTGGTTTTAGATCTCTTCTTTAGTCCTGGTTTAGTCCCTCTTCTTTAGCCCTGGTTTAGTCTCTTCTTTAGCCCAGGTTTGTTCCTCGTTCTTTAGCCCTGGTTTAGTCTCTTCTTTAGCCCTGGTTTAGTCCCTTCTTAGCCAGGTTTTAGTATCCTTCTTTAGCCCTGGTTTAGTCCTTCTTAGCCCTGGTTTAGTCTCATTCTTTAGCCCTGGTTTAGTCCCTTCTTTAGCCCTGGTTAGTCCCTTCTTTAGCCTGGTTTAGTCGCCCTTCTTTAAGCCCTGGTTTAGTCCCTTTCTTCAGTCGCTGGTTTAAGTCTCTGTCTTCCAGTCCTGGTTCTAGTCCCTTCTCTTTAGCCGCAGGTTTAGTTCCTTCTTTAGGCCCTGGTTTAGTCCCTTCTTTAGCCCCTGGTTAGTCTCTTCTTTACCCTGGTTTTAGTCCTTCTTTAGCCCTGGTTTAGTCTCTTCTTAGCCCAGGTTTTAGTTCCTTCTTTAAGCCCTGGTTTAGTCTCTTCTTAGTCCAGGTTTAGTCCTTCTTCAGTCCTGGTTTAGTCCCTTCTTCAAGTTCCTGGTTTAGTCCCTTTCTTACAGCCCTGGTTTAGTCCTTCTTTAGCCTGGTTAGTCTTCTTTTTAGCCCTGGTTGTTAGTCCCCTTCTTCAGTCCTGGTTTAGTCCCTTCTTCAGTCCTGGTTTAGTCCCTTCTTTTAGCCCCTGGTTTTAAAGTTCTTCTTCAAGTCCTGGTTTGTCCCTTCTTGCAGTCCTGGTTTAGTCCCTTCTTTAGCAGCCATGGTTTAGTCCCCTTTCTTTAGCCCTGGTTTAGTCCCTTCTTTAGCCCTGGTTTAGTCCCTTCTTCATCCTGGTTTTTAGTCGCCTTCTTTAGCCCTGGTTTAGTTTCTTCTTCAGTCCTGGTTTAGTCCTTCTTTAGCCCGGTTTTAGTTCCTTCTTTTCAGTCCTGGTTTTAGTCTCTTCTTTTAGCCCTGGTTTAGTCCTTCTTTGCCTGGTTTAGTCCCCCTTCTTTAGCCTGGTTTGTTCCTTCTTCAGTCCTGGTTTATCCTTCTTTTAGCCTGGTTTAAGTTTCCTTCTTCAGTCCTGGTTTAGTCCTCTTCCTTTAGCCCTGGTTTAGTCCCTTCTTTAGCCCTGGTTTTAGTTCCTTCTTTAGGCCTGGTTTTAGTCTCTTCTTTAGCCCTGGTTTGTATCTTCTTAGTCCTGTTTTAGTCCCTTCTTCAGTCCTGGTTTTAAGTCCCTTCTTTAGCCTGGTTTAGTTCTTCTTTAAGCCTGGTTTAGTCCCTTCTTTAGCCCTGGTTTAGTCTCTTCTTTAAGCCCCTGGTTTAGTCCTTCTTTAGCCCTGGTTTAGTCCTTCTTTAGCCCTGGTTTAGTCTCTTCTTTAGCCCAGGTTTAGTTCCTTATTTAGCCCTGGTTTAGTCCCTTTCTCAGTCCTGGTTTTAGTCCCTTTTCAGTCGCTGGTTTAGTCCTCTTCTTTAGCCCTGTTTAGTCTCTTCTTTAGCCCAGGTTTTAGTTCCTTCTTTAGCCTGGTTTTAGTCTCTTCTTTAGCCCTGGTTAGTCCCTCTTTAGCCCTGGTTTAGTCCCTTCTTTGCCCTGGGGTTTAGTCTCTTCTTTTTAGCCCAGGTTTAGTTCTTCTTTAGCCCTGTTTAGTCGCTTCTTCAGTCTGGTTTAGTCTCTTCTTTTAGCCCTGGTTAGTCCCTTCTTTTCAGTCCTGGTTTAGTCCTTCTTTAGTCTGGTTTAGTCCCTTCTTTAGCCTGGTTTTATCCCCTTCTTTAGCCCTGGTTTGTCCCTTCTTTAGCCCCGACTGGTTTAGTCCTTCTCAGTCCTGGTTTAGTCCTTCTTCAGTCCTGGTTTAGTCCCTTCTTCAGTCCTGGTTAAGTCCTTTTAGCCCTGGTTTAGTCCCTTCTTTAGCCCTGGTTTAGTCCCTTACTTTAGCCCTGGTTTAGCTCCCTTCTTCAGTCCTGGTTTAGTCCCTTCTTCAGTCCTGGTTTAGTCCCCATTCTTCAGTTCCTGGTTAGTCCTTCTTTAAGCCTGGTTTAGTCTCTTCTATTAGCCCCTGGTTTAGTCTCTTTTCTTCAGCCCTGGTTTAAGTCGCCTTCTTTAGCCCTGGTTTAGTCCTTCTTTAGCCTGGTTTAGTCCCTTCTTTAGCCTGGTTTAGTCCTTCTTTAGCCCTGGTTTAGTCCCTTCTTTAGCCCTGGTTTAGTTCCTTCTTCGAGTCTGGTTTAGTCCTCTTCTTTGCCCTGGTTTAGTCCCTTCTTTAGTCCTGGTTAGTCCCCTTCTTCAGTCCTGGTTTTAGTCCCTCTTTAGCCCTGTTTTTAAGTCCTTCCTTTAGCCCTGGTTTAGTCCCTTCTTTAGCCATGGTTTAGTTCCTTCTTTTGCCTGGTTTAGTCCTTCTTTAGCCCTGGTTTTAGTCTCTCTTTTAGCCCTGGTTTAAGTCCCTTCCTTTAGCCCAGGTTTAGTCTCTCTTTAGCCCTGGTTTAAGTCTCTTCTTTAGCCCAGGTTTAGTTTCCTATCTTTAGCCCTGGTTTAGTCCTTCTTTCGCCCTGGTTTAGTCCCTTCTTCAGTCCTGGTTTAGTCTCTTCTTTAGCCTGGTTTAGCCCTTCTTTAGCCCTGGTTTAGTCTCTTCTTTAGGCCCTGGTTTAGTCCTTCTTTACCCTGGTTTAGTCCCTTCTTTAGCCCTGGTTTAGTCTTTCTTATAGTTCCTTGTTGTTTAAGTCCCTTCTTTAGCCCAGGTTTATCCTTCTTCAGCCCTGGTTTTAGTCCTTCTTTAAGCCCTGGTTTAGTCCCTTCTTTAGTCCTCTGGTTTAGTCCCTTCTTTGACCAGGTTTTAGTTCCCTTCTTTAGCCCTGGTTTAAGTTCCATCTTTTAGCCCTGGTTTAGTCCTTCTTTAGTCCTGGTTTAGTCTTCTTTAGCCCTGGTTGTCTCTTCTTTAGCCCTGGTTTAATCCTTTTAGCCCAGGTTTAGTTCCCTTCTTTTAGCCGCTGGTTTTAGTCCATCTTAGCCCTGGTTTAGTCCCTTTCTTTCTAGTCCTGGTTTAGTCTCTTCTTAGCCCTGGTTAGTCCTTCTTTAGCCTGGTTTAGTCCCTTCTTAAGCCCTGGTTTAGTCCCTCTTTAGCCCTGTTTAGTCCATTCTTTAGCCCTGGTTTAGTCCCTTCTTCAGTCCTGGTTTTTAGTCCCTTCTTCAGTCCTGGTTTAGTCCCCTCTTTAGCCAACTGGTTTAGTTTCCTTCTTTACCGCTGGTTTAGTCCTTCTTCAGTCCTGGTTTAGTCCCCTTCTTCATGTCCTGGTTTTAGTCCCTTTCTTTGCCCTGGTTTGTCCCTTCTTCAGTCCGTGGTTTAGTCCTTCTCAGTCCTGGTTTAGTCCCTTCTTTTAGTCTGGTTTAGTCCTTCTTTAGCCCTGGTTTAAGTCATTCTAGTGCCCTGGTTTAGTCCCTTCTTTAGCCCTGGGTTTTTAGTCCGGCTTCTTTAGCCCTGGTTTAAGTCCCTTCTTTAAGCCTGGTTTAGTCCCTTCTTCAGTCCTGGTTTAGTCCCTTCTTCAGTCCTGGTTTAGTCCCTTCTTTAGCCCTGGTTTAGTCCGCCTTCTTTAGCCTGGTTTAGTCCTTTCTTTTAGCCCTGGTTTAGTCCCTTCTTTTTACCTGGTTTAGTCCTTCTTCAGTCCTGGTTTAGTCCCCTTCTTCAGTCCTGGTTTAGTACCTTCTTTCGCCCTGGTTTTAGTTCCTTCTTCAGTCGCAGGTTTAGTCCCTTCTTACCCTGTGTAGTCCCTTCTTCAGTCCAGCGTTAGTTCCATCTTTAGCCCTGTTAGTCCCTTCTTCAAGTCCTGGTATCCCTCTCCAGTCCTGGTTTGTCTCTCTAGCCCTGGTTAAGATCCTCCTTTGCCCTGGTTTAGTCCCTTCTTTAGCCCGGTAGTCCCTTCTTAGCCCGTTTGTCCCTTCTTAAGTCTGGTTTAGTCCCCTTCTTTAGCCCTGGTTTAGTCCCTTCTTTAGCCCAGGTTTAGTCCCTTCTTTAGCCCTGGTTAGTCCTTCTTTTTAGCGCAGGTTTAGTCCGATTCTTAGCCCTGGTTATAGTCCCTTCTAGCCCTGGTTTAGTCCCTCGTTCTAAGCCCGTTTAGTCCCTTCTTCTATCGTTTAGTCCTTCTTAGCCCGTTAGTCCCTTCTTAGCCGGTTAGTCCCTTCTTAGCCCTGTTAGGCCCTCTTTAGCCCAGGTTAGTCCCTCTTAGCCCAGTTAGTCCCTTCTTTAGCCTGGTTAGTCCCATGTTTAGTCTTGGTTTAGTCCTGGTTTAGTCTGGTTAGGGCCTGTTTAGTCTTGCTTTAGTCCTGCTTTAGTCCTGCTTTAGTCCTGGTTTAGTCCTGGTTTGTCCCTTCTCAGTCCTGGTTAGTATCTTTCTTCATCCAGTTTAAAGTCCTTCTTCAAGCCCTGGTTTAGTCCTTCTTTTAGCCTGGTTTAGTCCCTCCTTTAGCCCTGGTTAGTCCCTTCTTTAGCCTGGTTAGTCCCTCTGGCCCTGTTAGTCTCTTTATCCCTTTTAGTCCCTTCTTCATCCTGGTTTAGTCCTCTTCTTTAGTCTGGTTTTAGTCCCTTCTTCAGTCCTGGTTTAGTCTGCTTCTTCATCCTGGTTTAGTCCTGTCTTCAGTCCTGTTTATCTTTCTTCAGGTCCAGGTTAGCCCTTCTTCAGTCCTGTAGTCCTCTCTTAAGTCCTTTTAGTCCCTTCTCAGTCCCTGGGTTTAGTCTCTTCTCAGTCCTGGTTTAGTCTCTTTGCTTAGGCCCTGGTTTTAGCCCTCTTTAGCCCTGGTTTTAGCCCCTCTTAGCCCTTGTTTAGCCCCTCTTTAGCCCTGGTTTAGCTCCTCTTTAGCCCTGGTAAGTCCCTTCTCAGTCTGGTTTAGTCTCTTCTTTAGTCCTGTTAGTCGCCTTTCTTAGTCCTGTTTAAAGTCTTCTTCAGTCAGTTTAGTCCTTCTTTAGCCCTGTTTAGTCACTTCTTCAGTCTGGTTAGTCTCTTCTTCATCCTGGTTTAGCCCTCTCAGTCCTGTTTACGTCTCGTTCTTTCATCCCGGTAGTCTCTCCTTTAGTGCTGTTTAGTCCCTTCTTCAGTCCTGTTTAGTCTCCTTCTTCAGCTCCGTAGTTCCCTCTCAGTCCCTGGTTGTCCCTTCTTTAGCCCTGGTTTAGTCCCTTCTTTAGCCCGGTAGTCCCTTCCTTTAGCTCCTGTTTAGTCCCTTCTTTAGCCCTGGTTTGTCCTTCTTCAGTCCTGGTTTAGTCCTCTTCTTTCAGTCCTGGTTAGCTCTTCTTCAGTCTGGTAGTCCCTTCTTAGTCCTGGTTTAGTCCCTTCTTTAGCCCAGGTTTAAGTCCCTTCTTTTAGCCCTGGTTTAGTCCCTCTTCAGTCTGGGTAGATCCCTCTTGCATGTCCTGGTTACGTCCCTTCATCAGTCCTGGTTAGTCCTCTCTTTAGCCGGTTAGTCCCTCTTAAAGTCCGGTTTAGTGCCCCTTCTTCATCCTGGTTTATCCCTTCTTAGCGCGGGTGTTCCTTCTTCAGTCCCGGTTAGTCCCTTCTTCAGCTGTTTAGTCCTTTCTTTAAGCCCTGTTAGTCCCTTCTTCAGCCTGTTAGTCTCTTCTCAGTCCTGGTTTAGTCCCCTTCTTTTAGCCCTGGTTTAGTCCTTCTTTTAGTCCGGTTTAGTCTTCTTAGCCCCTGGTTTAGTCCTCTCTTACCTGGTTATATTCCTTCTCAGGTCCTTGGTTTTAGTCCCTTCTTAGCCCGGTTTAGGTCCTTCCTTAGTCCTGTTTTAGTCCCTTCTTAGCCCTCGTTAGTCTCTTCTTTAGCCCTGGTTTAGTCACTTCTTTAGTCTGTTTAGTCCTTCTTTAGCCCGGTTAAGGTCTCTCTTTACCCTGTTTAGTCCCTTTCTTTAGCCCTGGTTGAGCCCTCTTTAGCCCTGGTTTAGTCCCTTCTTAGCCCTGGTTCTAGTCCTTCTTTAGCCCTGGTTTAGGTCCCTCTTAGCCCTCGGTTTAGGTCCCTTCTTTAGCCTGGTTTAGTCCTTCTTCAGTCCTGTTTAGTCCCTTCTTCAGTCCTGGTTTAGTCCCTTCCTTCGCCTGGTTTAGTCCCTTCCCTTTAGCCCGTTAGGTCCCTCTTAGCCGTTTTATCGTCGTTCTTAGCCCTGGTTTAGTCTTCTTAGCCCTGGTTTAGTCCCCATTCTTAGCCCTGGTTAGTCTCGTCTTTAGCCTGGTTTTAGTCTCCTTCTGTCAGTCATGTTTAAAGCCCTTCTTAGCCCTGTTTATGTCCCTTCTTCAGTCCTGGTTAGTCCGTTCTTACCTGGTTTAGTCGCTTCTTATGCTTTCAGTCCCAGTTAGTCGTCTCTTTAGCCCTTTTAGTCCCTGTCTTAAGCCCGGTTTATCCTTCTCAGTCCTGGTTCTAGTCCCTTCTTTAGCCCGTTTAGTCCTTCTCCAGTCCTGGTTTAGTCCCTTCTTCATCCTGGTTAGTCCCTTCTTTAGCCCTGGTTTGTCTCTCTTTTCAGCCTGGTTTAGTCCTCTTCAGTCCTGTTTAGTCCTTCTCGCCCTGTTAGTCCCTCTTCAGCCCGGTTATCCCTCCTCGTCCTGGTTTAAGTCCTTCTTAGCCTGGTTTATCTCTTCTTTAGTCCTGGTTTAAAGTCTCTTCTTTAGCCTGGTTTAAGTCCATTCTTTAGCCCTGGTTTTAGTCCCTTCTTACAAGTCCTGGTCTAGTCCCTTCTTTAGCCCTGGTTAGTCCCTCTTCAGTCCGGTTAAGTCCTTCTTAGCCCTGGTTAGTCCCTCTTAGTCTGGTTTTTCTTCTTAGAGCCCAGGGTTTAAGTCCCCTTCTCATCCTGGTTTATCCCTGTTCTTTAAGCTGGTTAGTCCCCTTCTTTAGTCCTGGTTTCAGTCCCTCTTACCCAGTTTAGTCCCCTTCTCATCCCAGGTTTAGTCCCTTCTCCCAGGTAGTCCCCTTCTCACGTCCTGGTTATCCTCTTTAGCCCTGGTTTATCCCTTATAAGCCCAGTTACTCTCCCTTAGCCCTGTTAGTCCCTTCTTTTAGCCCAATTTAGTCCCTTCTGTTACGCGCCAGGTTAGTCCCTTCTTTAGCCCTTGGTTTAGTCCATTCTTTAGTCCAATTCTTTAGTCCAGGTTTAGTTCCTTCTTTAAGCCAGGTTTAGTTCCTTCTCAGTCCAAGTTAATTTCCTTCTTAGCCCTGGTTACGTCCCTTCTTTTAGCCCGGTTTAGTTCCTTCTTTAGCCCGGTAGTCCCTTCTACAGTCCTGGTTTAGGTCCCTTTCTTAGCAGGTTTAGTCCCTTCTTAGCCCAGGCTTTAGTCCTCTTCAGTCCGTTTATGTCCTTCTTCAGTCCAGGTTTAGTCCCTTCTTTAGCCCTGGTTTATCCCTTCTTTAGCCCGGTTTAGTCCCCTTCTTTAGCCTGGTTTAGTCCCTTCTTTAGCCAGATTTAGTCCCTTCTTTGCCGTCAGGTTTAGTCCCTTCTTAGCCGGTTCCCTTCCTTTAGTCCCCTTCTTTATCCCATGGTTTTAGTTCCTTCTTACCCAGTAGTTCCTCTTCAGTCCCAGGTTTTAGTTCCTTCTTTAGCCCTGGTTAGTCCTTCTTTAGCCCAGGTTTAGCCCTTCCTTTTACGCCAGGTTAGTCCCTTCTTCATCCTGGTTTAGTCCATTCTTTAGCCCAGTTAGTCTTCTTAGCCCAGTTTTATCCTTCTTCAGCTCCTGTTAGTCCTTCTCATTCTAGGTTAGTCCTTCTTGAGCCCTGGTTTAGTCCCTTCTTTAGCCCAAGGTTTAGTATGATTTAGCCAGTTTTTTGCACTTATAATTAACTAAAGAAGTTCCCCAAAAATGTTTCAACAAATAAACCATTATTCAGATTTTGTCGCTGAAAATATCTGCGATTAAACCGTTTTATTTTGACATCAAGGAAACGTTTCTGTCTCATATTTATATCAGTAATGTTCAGCAGAAGTTTCACGTCTCTAACTTTGTACTTTCTTATTCACCCTCAGAATCTCGACACATCTCCGTTTGTCTGCTCGTGTGTCATTCCTCTGCAGCGTCTCGCCGTCACGACTCTTCGCCGAGCGCTTTCTGACGCCCCGCCCCCTGCCCCGGCCCCGCCCCCGCGCTCCTCTTTTGTCAGACTTGCTGTTCCTCTCCACTTCATTAGGTAATTGCCACGTTTCAACACAGTTTCTCACAAAAGCTTCAGAATGTGTGGCTCTGGGGGAGGAGGGGGGAGGTTCTGGGGGCCCCCGGGGGAGAGTGGGGGCCCGGCCGGGGGGGGGGTCCCGCTTGGGGCCTTTGTTCCGAGGTGGCGCTTCATTCATGTTTTTATGCGAGTAATGGACGGATGATTGGATTAGCGTTAGCGCAATTAGCACCGAGAGCCGCACTCACTCAGAGGGGAATAAACCAGGACTAACCAGGACTGAAGAAGGAACTAAACCAGACTGAAGAAGAGACTAAACCAGGACTGAAGAAGAGACTAAACCAGGACTGAAGAAGAGACTAAACCAGGACTGAAGAAGAGACTAAACCAGGACTGAAGAAGAGACTAAACCAGGACTGAAGAAGAGACTAAACCAGGACTGAAGAAGAGACTAAACCAGGACTGAAGAAGAGACTAAACCAGGACTGAAGAAGAGACTAAACCAGGACTGAAGAAGAGACTAAACCAGGACTGAAGAAGAGACTAAACCAGGACTGAAGAAAGGACTAAACCAGGACTGAAGGGACTAAAACAGGACTGAAGGGACTAAAACAGGACTGAAGAAAGGACTAAACCAGGACTAAACTGGGACTAAACCAAGGCTAAGGAAGAGACTAAACGGCGACTAAACCTGGACTAAACAAAGTCTGATCTGGGATTAAAGAAGGGACTAAACTCAGACTAACCAAAGTTAACCTCTTAACCCCCATGTGAACCGAGCACATTTTCTCCAGTTTGGCTTTACCCAAATCTAAAAGCAAAAAAGTCTCAAAAAAGTGACATAAACACACAACTAAAGAGTGATGAAAAAGCAATGAAAAAAGTGACCAACACACGACAAAAAGTTACGATCAGTTTTGTAGGTCTTAGCTTTCAAATGAGGCTCCAGTCGAGAAGCTTTTACATTTGGGTAAAGCTGAACTGGAGGAAATGTGCTCGGTGAAGGTGAAGGTTAAGAGGTTAAACCGGGACTAAACCTGGACTATACCAAGACTAACCAAAGGCTGAATAAGGGACTAAACCAGGTCTGAACAGGGATTTAAAAAGATGAGTCTTTATTGATCTGACAAAGGAGAGATCGCTCGTTACATCAGCTCTACAGAAACACTCAGAGGTCTCTTTTGTGCAACGATAATAAAAACGTTTTAACTTCAAAGTGTCAGAGGCGGTAAAGTTGGAGTCTGTCGGAGCTACAGAAGTACGAGAAAAATTCCTTTTGAGAAAACGGCTTTGAAATGACACTTTGCCAAATAAATCTGCAGAGAAACATTGAATCAGTCAATAATTAAACTTGTGAACATTTTCTTGTTTCCAGGTTAAAGTTTATTTCCAAAAACACAAGCAGCGTCATAACGATCAGGGAAAACATTTGGACGTTTAGTTAGGAATTTATTTGAGTGATTATTTACATTAACATTGTAGCAGTGCAGAAATAAATAAAGTAACAAAAAAGTAACAAAAACTCAAAAGGAGTAGGCCGAAGCAAGAAAGCTTATAAGTGCCTACCCCCATATTCAAAATGAATTTACATTCCGGTTACAACGATACAACATCTCGTACAATATAACACTTTACGTTACAAATTCCTGGATTACACAATTGCAATTGTCCATATTGACTTTACGTACAGCAGCTTTGCTAAAGAAAAAGATTCATGTTTAACAAAAGAAAATCACGTAATGATTACAAGACTTCCAAAGTAAGAAGACATAACACGAAGATAGAAATGTATGCAGTTTACCAATATATATATATAAGCATCTTTCCATTCTATTCAGATTAGAACACAGTTACTTTCCTTGAACCAAAGAAACCACAGAAATAAATGATTGTTTTCCCCCATTTCTTATCATTTTTTCCCCCTATGTTTCTTTTTTTTTTACACACTTTTGTCTTATTTTTGCCCAATTTTTTCTTTTTTCCTTTAATTTTTATTTAATTTTTTGCCCCATTTTTCCTTGTTTTTTGTCATTTTTTAAATTTTTTGTTTGTTTTTTAACCAAATAAATGTTGTTGTTTTCCCAATTTGTTTCCCTCATTTTTTTATATTGAAAATAGGAAAAATATGGAAATAGGGATATTTACCCCTTTTTCCCCTATGTTTGTTTTGCCGCAATTTTTCCTTATTTTCCCCCCATTTTTCACACATTTCTTGATATTGGAGATGAACCCGATATTGTAAATGTGCAAATCCTCCACACATTATGTTCTGTTTCCTGGTTCTAGACGACACATATTTTAGTATCGGTATCGAAAAACAAGTATCGTTAAAGTACTGGTATCGGAAAAGCCATTCTGTACAATTTCAAAGTATTCTCCCCAACACTGACGATACCAGAACTAAAGATGGAACAATAATGTGTGGAAGATCTGCAAATGTATAATATCAGGTTTATCTCCAAACGTAAAGAAATGTGTGAAAAATGGGGAATAATTTGCGGGAAAATTGTGTATAAAACAAATGGGGCAAAAATAGGGACAATGGAGAATAAATTGGGTAAAAAGTCAGGGAAAAATTGGGGGAAGTAGGGAAAATATCAGTAATAAAAAATGAGCATAAATGAGGGAAACAAAATGGGAAAATATTGGGGCAAAATATAAATATAATTGCGGAGAAAATGGGAAAAATTAGGGAAGAAAAACTGGGAAAACGAGAAAAAATGACGCAAGAATGAGAAACAAGTGTGTAAAGAAATGTGAAAAAATATTTATTTGAGCTGAAACAACCGAGTCCCTTCCTTTGATTCTGTCCCGGGACCCGCGTCAGAACTCGTCCACTTTCATTCCTCGATCCCGGACCTAAACTCGCTGGTATCATTTAGCCGAGAGTCCAACAAAAGCGGCCGCGTCTCCTCCAGTGTCTCCTCCTTCCTTTGTGTCCGAGCGGATTCTTCTTCAGAGCGAGTGTTTCTCCTCACAGTCTCCTCTTTCTCTCTCGCTTCACTTCACTCCGTCTCCCTTTTCGTCCGGACTTAACAACTTTTCCGAGGTCTTCTGGAGGACCTTCGGGACAAACTCTGGAACTTTGGAACTTTTCTCCCGTGCATTTGTTTCGTTGGATGGATTCACTTTTCTGCAAAGACATGCTGGAGAAAAGGAACAAGAGGGACGGTTATTTATGAGGAAAATGTCTGGAAATAATCGATTCCAACTCTTTAATTAATTCAAATAATAGACTTAAGAGCGTCTTAACTTAAGCGCCAGCATTTTGCCTTTTAAGCTGCAAAATTAAATAATACTTTTATATCCAAAAATACAATTGCAAATTAAAATAAAAAGGCAAAGAGTAGAAGTCGTCATGAATTACCAGGTCTGAAAATCCACATTTAGACGATAAATTTAAAAAGTGGAATTAAAGTGGAATGTTTGATATTAAATGAATTGCAAACCGTGGCTTTAGTTCAACGCATTTCGTGACGATTTTAAATTGAAATAAAAGTCGTAATTGAAGACTTAAAAAGCCGCGGGCCTCGGGGAGAAAGAATATCCGATTTCAGACACTAAAAGACGAGACTTTAAGTCGGGAAATCGACGTGCGACGGAAAAGATTTGCGATGAAAAAGATGCAGGAATAAAGTTTGAGTCCTGAAGCGGAGGCTGAAGCGTGGGGGGAAATGTAAAGCGACGGCACAAAAGCGTAGTGTAGAGTTCGAGGGTTTGACGAAAACTAAAAAGTGTTTGTTGGAATATCGGAGCAGGAGCAATGTCTTGAAGTGTGGGGAAAATGGGGAAGATTGATCTAAAACGTGGGCTGTTTTAAATTTAAAAAAGAGATGATAGTGATTCAAAGAGATGCAAAGGCAAAGGACGAAATGAAGATAAATCTGTGAAAGCAAAATCCGTGTTCGTCCAAAGCCCAAAGAGGGTCGTTCGTGGAAAGGGAAAGCCGTCTAAAAAAATCCAAAAAGGAGGCGAAAGTTTTAAAGGGGAGACGGAAAGCGAGCGCTGACGGAAAGAGCGGAGTGAAGTGCGTGTGTGTGTGAGAAAAACGAAAAAGAAGACAAGAGAGAAGAGAGAGTTTTCCTCCTGTGCTGTGACGGAGATCCGCTCAGACGCCGCTGAGCCTCCGGCGAGAACGACACGCTCGCCGCCGTCAAAAACCGCGGACTCGGACACGGGACTAACGTACGGCGGGGATTTTCAACTTTACCCACTTTGCCCCCGACTACTTTGGGCAACTTTTATCCACAGAGAAGCGCCGTTTGCAAAAGGCTCGACGAGCGTTTTCCCCGCACGGTTTTTCAAAAGACAATCTCACGCTTTTTCAGCCTGAACCCTCGAGATCGTCCAGACTTTTGTGTAGAATCTCTGACACTTCTTTTTCCGGCAAATTCCCGCGACGAAAAGAGACAAGAAATCCCACTCGCACACGGAGCAACTGTGTCGAGGTTTATTCATTTACATTTGACGGGATTTGACTCGAGAGATCGGACTGGAATTTCAAAAGAAGGTGCTACACAAAGCCTGACGAAAGGGTTTAACCTGGGCTTTTTACCCCACACATTATCGGACACGTTTTCAAAGGCAAATCTCACGCTGAACCCTTGAGACTTTTTGTCGAATTTCCCAAACGAGGAGGCGGCGGCATCGATCCACGTCTGACGCTTCTTTTCCTGCGACGAAAAGCAACAAGAAATTACAGTCACACACAGCTGGATTTAACTCTGCTTGGGCTCGAAAATTCGTTGACTGAAAAGGGTTTGACTGGGACACATTTTCAAAGCAAATAAAGAGATTTCCAGGGACTTTTCAGAGAAGCCTGTGGTCCACGTCTGACGCTTCTTTTCCAGCAAATACCTGCACAAGATAACAAACAAACAAACCCCATGAAATCCCGATAACTGACGGAGCAAAAGGCCGAATTATTGACATTTTCTGGGGATTAATTCCTCGGGAAGATCGAGCCGATTTATTGAGCTGAAATTGTGGGTTAGTTTTGACGCGAAGAGGCCGAAACGAGACGGAAAACAGCTCGACGTCGAGGCTGCGAAATCCCTCAAAGATCAGACGGAGGATTGTTTGGAATCCGCGAGGCGTCCGGGAGTTCTCGGAGCCTTTTTGTTGTCGAGTGTCTGACGCGAGCTGAAAGGCGATCGAGTGGAAGAGCGTCCCGGGGTCAAAGCGGGAAAAACAACTCTCTAAATTCAGACACAAATTTGCGACATTTTCAGGGCAAATCCAGGCTGCAGTTTGTGAAGGTTTTACTACTAAATACATGTAAACATTTAAAGCCCAGACTGGAGGATTCCTCACGTAAAAGGTCAGGTTTTAAGTTTTGTTTCTTGAACGAACCGAGAAGAGTTTGAAGACGATCTCGCGCTTTTTCTCCAAGACATTTGGACAATTTTTACAAGGGTTTCCACAAATTTCTGCACAAAAAAAGCAACAAGTTCTTACAAATGTGCACGAAGGCAAATCGAGAGGAGTTTGAAGACGATTTTCCCAAAAAGCGAGTTTAATTATTTTGCAAGGACGTAAAAATCCTCCACCTTTTTGCAGAATTAATCGTAAACGTCTAAAAGATTTCGCCCGGATTTTTAAGTCAATCCCCGAACAAATCTCTCGAAGGAAATGCGGATTTGAAACAATCCGCCGAGTCTCGTCAAAAAGGGACACAAGATTCCCGTGACTTTGTGTGAAAGTGTGTGAAGCGACGCGTCCGCGGCTCCTTTGTGTCGCCGAGTGAAAGGCGACACGGCGGACAAAACGGGGGATTAACGCGGGGCCTTCGGGCGGACTCGCAAAAGTGACAAGACCTCGGGGAGAAAACAGGCCGCGGCAATCACGACAACAATCACCACCCGACGCGGGGTTTTGTTTTGAAATCCAATCCCGCTCAGGAAAACAAAGCCGGAGTTTAAAGCCTTCTTGACATTTTCCTCGCGACGTAAAGCAGGTTTAAAACGTACATTATTGCGATCATTTCTGGACATAAATACAGGAAGATTTTAACATTTCAGACGATTTTTCAAAGATAAAGAAGAGACGATTTCACTGCAGGCAAAATTGTGCAAATTTTACGGTTTATTTTGTAGGTTTTTAGATTTTATTTTAAGTGACAAAATTCGTACAGAGAATTTCTCCAAAGCACAAGAGCAAAGGAGCGTTCAGAACTCATGACAGACGATTAAACTCACTGGGGAATTAAATTATTGCCAAACGTTCTGGACATAAATCGAGAAAGATTTAAACATTTCAGACGATTTTCAAAGATAGAGACGAGAAGAGATTTTTGAGTCCGAATTACTCAAAACTTACACTTAATTCGACAAAAGATTTTAATAACTAGTGAATTTCCAAGTGAGAAGACGCCAACCCAAGTGTTCCACGGACAACTGCTCCAAAACACGAGTGCAAAGGAGCGTTCAGAACTCGGACGAGTAAACTCACGACGGACCTCGTTTTGGACGTATCGAGAAAGATTTAAACACTTCAGACGATTTTGAGACGATTTTTGAGTCCGAACTGTGCAGAATCGACACTTTATTTGACATGAATTTGAAATTGAATTTGTTGCAAATGAAGTGGAGTTTTAAGTGACTCAAGCGCGAGAGCAAAGGAGCGTTCAGAACTCGTGACGGACGAATAAAGTCTTTCAGGAATTAAATTATTACGAAACGTTCTGGACATAAATCGACAGTTTCCAGCGAGAAGAGACGATTTCACTGAAGAATTCTGGAGTTCTGAGTCCGAACTGTGCAAAAAGACTCAGACAAATGGTTTTCGTTGACAATCTCTCCAAAGCACAAGAGCGAAGAAGCGTTCAGAACTCGTGACAGAGGAATTAAATTATTACTAAACATTCTGGACTTGAGAAAAGATTTTTTTAAACGTGGCAAATTGTGTGAGAGACTAAGTTAAATTCAAAGTTAAGCGTTGGTTTTAATTGAGGGGATTTTGATGAATGAGAAGTAAACGAGCAAAGGAGCTTCTGAACTCATGAAGAACCAACAGGAAAGTGGATTTTAGAGGCTGAAAACGTGAGGAAAGTGGAATAATATCTGGCGAGATTGAACTGAATTCAAAACCGCGCTGTCAGACGAAATCGCACGGGTTTGTGTTTTTTTTTTTTAAAGCGAGAGGATTCCGACAAACGCCCGACGCGAGAACAAAAGCCGAAAGGTGGATTTTAGCGACGGGACTCGAGGCCTTTGACTCCGGACGACGACGAGGCGGAGGCGATGGAGATGAGGTTCGGCTGCGCGGAGCTGAACCCGGTGCTGCTCAAGGCCAAGCCCAAAGACCAGGCCACGCCCCCGGCCCTGAAGAGCCCCGGCCTGGACCCGAGCTGGACCGGGACCGAGGTTTGACCAACAGCGGCGGCGGGAACGGCGGCTCGGTGGATCCGGAGTACTGCCGACGCATCCTGGTCAGAGGTACGGACACAGACAGGAGAGAGGGGGAGACACTTTTATGTGTCAAAACAGTCGAATAATATATACAGACATTTTACTACTTACTTTTTTAAGACTTCCTTTAATTAACCTCTTACACCAGTTTGGCTTTACCCAAATCTGAAAGCTTCTTGAGTGGGGCTTACAGCGTCATATGAAAGACCTGCAAAACTGATTATCATTTTTTTCCCCCTTGCTTTTTGTCACTTTTAGTTGTGTCATTGTTGCTTTTTTTGTGGCTCTTTTTTGTGTGCTTTTCATCACTTTTTAATCGTGTTTTGTCGCTCTTTTGTAGGGCTGGGCGATATATCGATATTTAAGATATATTGATATATTTTTAAATGAGATAAGGAATTAAACCATATCGTGTATATCGGGATATTTCAAATTCAGATAAGCTATGAAGTTAACAAAAAGAAACAGGTAATCTCAAGCTGATAAGTTTTAAAAAGTTTATCTTAAACTGAGCACTTTATTTTGTTATCTGTTTATATATAAATGCTTCCCTCAGAAAAATATTATTTTCTAGGCTATTTTATCCATGACATTTTTTCATTTAAATGTGCACCTTACAGAGCTTTGTTATACAGTGTTTTTAAGTTTACATTTTATAGTGAGTTTTCAATAAAACTACTCGTATTTGGCTTTGACTTATTTACTTTCACTGCTCTCACTTTGCGGAAAAAATATCGGGATATATATCGTATATCGATATTCAACCTAAATATATCGGGATCTGACTTTTGGTCCATATCGCCCAGCCCTACTCTTTTGTTGCATTTTCATACTTTTCAAGACCCCTGTTTCTATTTGTTTTTTATTCGTTCATGTTTATACTCACTCCTGCCACCTCAGGTCATACGCGTAACTGCAGTCTCTATATTAAGCTTGTGCATGCTGGCGCTTCGGACCCGAATGAATACCTTCTTGAGTGACAGTGCAGGATTTTAGAGGCAGTTGTGGTGAACAGGTCAGGGCTCATTCTACACATTAGGACATTACTGTAGAGGGAGGAAAATACTTCATTTAACATTTTAAAACTCCATATAGTCCCTTTAAAAAAGAAGTGTCTTGTGGCTCTTTTTACCCCCAGAGCGTCAGAACCTCCAGATGTGAAGGTGGGATTGAAAAAGATCTTATTTTTTACGTTTGAATTTACATTAGCATTTTTATTGCAATATTTTAAAATGATAATATCTGTATATTTTTCTTTTCATATGTACAGTGTGTGTCTCCAGAAAACCCCAAAATAACCTAATGTCATTTTTAATTTTAATTTGCTCGTCTCGACCCAGAACCTGCAAAAACAAATAGGAGAACATATTAAATGTCGAGATCTCAGTTTGAACCTTCTGCTGTCGATCACTCACATAAACATAATGCAAGTTTTCTCTTTTTTCTGTTTTCATGTAAAGACGTTTTAAGCCTAAAAAACAGAGGTGGGTCGAGCGGCCAAAATAATGACTCAACTAAGAGTAAAAAAGTACTCGGAGAAAATGTTACTCGAGTATTGTTCAAGTACTGATTAATGTTTCAGTTTGACATCACTGATGACACAATGTGAAAATGTTTTCAAATAAAACATAATGAAAACAAAAAAGAAATGATTATGAAGAATTAAAGTTAAAAAAACACAAAATATGTCTCTTTTACGTCAAAATAAAGATTTGTCGCTTAAAGATTTACTCACAGTGGCTCGAGTTACGATTTATTTTACTCTAGTGAGAAACAGACACAAAAAGTACAAATACTTCAAAAAGTTACTTAGTTACATTTACTTAAGTACATGTACTTGAGTAAATGTAACTGAGTACGACCGGCCTCTGATAAAAATGGCCGAAATGTTTTTTTATTTTCAGTGACAAACTCTAATAATGCAGGTTTATACATTTATTATTATTCGTGTAGGAACCTGATAACGATTTAGCGGCCGATAATGTAATAATAATTACATTAATAATTATTACATTATTGACCTGACAAGAGGAAACTCGTTCACAAATGTAATTAATATAATAATGTATGTGCTGGATTTAGTCTTTTTTCATCATAATCTTTATTCACTGCAGCTCATTTACATCTGAGCACGACGATGGCCCTGAAGGTAAAGCATTTTAAGACCAAAGGGTCGCCGGTTTGAATCCCTGCTCCCACAGGTGCATGACGTCACTGTGTCCTTGGGCAAGACACTTCCCCCTGGCCTGTGTGTGAATGTGGGGCCAAGTGACTGATGGGACTAAGAGTAAATTCCTCCTGTATCTGAGACTGAAACACAGTTTGGTACAAGGATAAAAGGATAATGATAAAAAAACAATATAATGACGCCAGTTCTCTGGACTAAACCTCCCCTTTCTGTTACAGAATCAGAATAGGTTTTATTGCTATTGTTAGTGAGCAGGAAATCCCCAAGGCACATGACACCATCTTACAGACGACTATTGTAGCCACAGCTGCCCTGGGCAGGCTGCCAAACTGGGCCATTGGCATCTTTGACCTCCACTCACTCACACATTCATACATCTGTAATGTGAGCAAAGTGCTTTGCCCAAGGACACGGCGTCGTCAGGCACTTGTCTGAGGAGGAACTGGAACCAGCGACTTTTCCGTCATAAGACCTGCTTTACTCTGGGCCACAGTCGAAGGAAAAGCCTGTGAGACGCGACAAGTTACACAGAGTGAAAACAATAAAACAGGAAAAAACACACAAAATAACAGAAAACAGCACAAACAGCACATGTTTAATATGTTAGTTTTTGGAAATAAATTCAAATTGATGTATTATTACATTATTGTCTGAATTTATTACATTTGTGAATGATTTTTCATCTCGTCGTGCCAGTAACGTAATAATTACATTATCGGCCGGTAAATCGATATTACGTTATCGGCTTATTAGTTCCAGAGATTTATTTCAGAGGGGATTTTGGATCTGGTTTTGTTTTTGAAAAGCCAATTAAAACATCTGCAAAAATTATAATTTGTTGTTTTGTTTCAAAGCTCAATAAATCAGGCAGGAATTAGAAACTGAAAAATCCTTCTGTAAAAAAAACCTTCCAAATTTCTACATTCGCTTCATGAGTCACATTGAACATTCTGAACAGACGGCAAACACAATGTAATGCTTTTTAATGGTATTTATGCTTATCATTTTTTAATGCATATCATTTTGATGAAAAAATGTTGTAATGTCATACAAATAAATGTAG
The DNA here is from genome assembly GCA_007210695.1 of Neogobius melanostomus. Lineage (NCBI taxonomy): Eukaryota > Metazoa > Chordata > Actinopteri > Gobiiformes > Gobiidae > Neogobius > Neogobius melanostomus. The sequence continues at coordinate 177,482 of VHKM01000565.1, read as the reverse complement.
ATTTCATGCTTGTTTGAATCCAATTTAATGCTTTAATGACATTTAAGGCCTCCGTTTTGGAACTATTCATTTGATGACATGTGCAAGTAGCTCTTTGCCATTTTTGTTACGTAACAGAAGCTCACCGAGGACAAACGGTTGGAGACGCCTGCGGTAGAAGCGACTAAAGTGCAATAAAAACATTTCAAAACATTTCTATAATTTTAATTTCAAAAAAGGTCCATACATTTCCAAACTTCTCCAAACTGTTTCATAATTTCAAACGTTTCCAAAACATTATCCACAGCTCCTCTCCGCGATAAAGTCCCAGTCAGTGCCAATCGCTCCGTTCTTAGCTTCCAAATGTTCATGTGCAGCTTTGAGCAAACCAAGTTCAGGTGGAGAGACTTTTTCAAAGCACCAAGAGCCTCCTACAAACATTCACTTTGAGTTTACTCCATCTTTCAGACGAGACATTCATCATGAAAATCATCTGCAGGTTCATCGATGACTGAAATAATCATCAGCTTTATTGACCGTGCATTTTCTTTAGACGCCATTTGCAGTTTTTTGGGGAGTTCAAAGCTCAATAAAATCTGCAGACGTCGTCCCTGGAGAAGAGCGAGAAAAACACAAGGCGTGAAGTTGAAGTTCCCAAATCAACACATTATCGTAGAAAAACAGGCAGATAATCTGTGATGGGTTTTGAGGTTCAGAGCAAAATGGACTAGATGGTGGAGTTTCGCTGCAGTGCGGAGCCGTAAGAGTAGAAGAAAATGTCTTGTTTTTATGGCGGTTTTGACGGTCAACAACATGTTTATTTCTTATGGCTTCCTTTCGAACATATTTAAAGGGATATTTCAGGATTTTTGACATAGGGCCTCATTTCCTAGTTATCCAGAGTGTTGTTGATGTCTGGAGATATTTTTTTCTTAAATTCATGCAGTTCTTATATTTGAAGAGTCTAGTGGCGCTAGGCTAGGGCAAGGCTAAAGCATTTCTATGGTATCAGTTAGCCTGCATTAAAAACAGTCTGACCCACTCCACAGTGCACCTGAGGTAAATCACTTATAACACCAGACTAACCATATAAATGTCTGTGTTAATAGAATAATGTTTGAAATATAACTGACCTTGTATCACATGAATTACCGCATTTTGAGGGACTATTTTCTCGCAGATCACTCCGCCGCTGCGTTAGCTTACAGCCACGAAGCTGATGCTGCTCAAATATAAGTTATTTTAAATGATTCTATTAACACAGACATTTATATGGTTAGTCTGGTGTTATAAGTGATTTACCTCAGGTGCACTGTGGAGTGGGTCACACTGTTTTTAATGCAGGCTAACTGATACCATAGAAATGCACTAGCCTTGCCCTAGCCTAGCGCCACTAGACTCTTCAAATATAAGAACTGCATGAATTTAAGAAAAAAATATCTCCAGACATCAACAACACTCTGGATAACTAGGAAATGAGGCACAATGTCAAAAATCCTGAAATATCCCTTTAACTTAAAGGCCCCAAACAATCAAAGAGGAAGCCATGCACTAACTGTGTCCAAACTCATTCTTCACATATTTGTAACGAGTTTCTTGGTGTATTCGACTGATTGCGCACAAACAAAGGGCCTATCTCACCGGCCTGGAGACTAGTTGGAGACTTGAGTTGCCGCTGGTCACGGCGATATCTCCAAGACGTCTCCTGGAGATAAGGCGAGTCTCCAGGTAGTCTCTGTGAAAACAAACAGGTTCGATTTCAGATCTCAGAGAGGTCTCCGTGGTCTGAAGCAGTTGTGACAACGTTGCAAACACTTGTTGTCCTCAACCAGTGAGATGTTTCATTGACGTCCCTGCAATGTCTCCGAGACCTGTCGGATACTGGTCTCGGATCTCAAACAGACCCCATACGTCTCTTTGAGATCTCCTTGGTATCGGTCTCGGAGACATTGCAGGGACGTCAATGAAACATCTCACTGGTTGAGGACAAAAAAATAATCTTTGTAACACAACTGCTTAAAGTGCATATGACAGATTTTAATGCTCTTGAAAATATTACATCAGTTGCATAGTTATCATTTTTTTCAGCAATATTAATGAAGAAATGTTGGGCAGAAAAGTTTTTATTTTTTATATTTTTAAGCTGCTGACAGGAAGTGACATAAAAGAAGGAAACATTCCATAGCAGTTTGACTCATTCATTTCCCATTGACTTAACATGGTCGGCACGGCAACAGTTTAAAATTGTTTACCTTCTTCGATGTCACTTCCTGTCGGTGTCCAATAAGGAAGTGAAAACATAAACATCACTAAAATGGTGAAACTAAAGAAAACTGGGAATAATCTTTAGCAAAATCTTAAATATAATCGTGTTAACTGTGTTTTAGCAAAAATTGTTTGATGCACTTTAAGACCACGCCCACATGGAGACTGTAATTTACAGAGACGTCTTCAAGTCTCAATGCAGTCTCCGCTGAAATCCACCTGGAGACTCGCCTTATCTCCAGGGGACGACTCGGGGACATCCCTGTGACCGTCTCCAGGCCGGTCCTTTAGAAAAGATGGAGCAGGTACATTCTTGTTAAGTTCATTCAGAACATATTTTACTAGTGGTTGATTCGGTTCTTGTCTGTGATTGGATCGATATAAAACTGAGATTTGAGCTCTTTGGTTATCAAAGTTCCAGACGGTTTTGAACAGATAGAAAAGTGGACAGCTCAAAATGTAAATGTAAATAATAACACAGTCCCTGCCCTGTTGCAGATGCCAAAGGCTCGATCCGGGAGATCATCCTGCCCAAAGGCCTGGACCTGGACCGGCCCAAGCGCACGCGGACCTCTTTCACGGCGGAGCAGCTGTACCGGCTGGAGATGGAGTTCCAGCGCTGCCAGTATGTGGTCGGCCGCGAGAGGACGGAGCTGGCACGGCAGCTCAACCTGTCTGAGACGCAGGTGAGAGAGGCGGGCCGGGGGAGGAGCCAGGGGAGAGGGGGCCGGGCCAGGGGAGAGGGGCGGAGAGTGACCAGTGGAGTGCTTATTCATACAATCTAAGCGTCAGATTTAAAGTGGAACCTCTCCTGCACATAGGACTTAAGAACAGACATAAAAACTTGATTTTGGTGCCTCAGCTTTGATATTTTACGTTTCATAATTTGATAACTTGATAGTTGCAATGAAATACAGGTGTTAGAGCTGGTGAAGACTTTGCCTGTAGCTCCACCCACAGGCAGCAGTGGGAATAACTTACTAAAAAAGTAACTTTCAGTTTGGATCTACAGCTTCAGCTCGGCCTGAGAAACACAATTTGGGCAGATACTGGTACTGGTATCGGATATCGGAGCCGATACTGGAAAAAATACGATATCGGGTGTCGATTGAACCAATACCTGTCACTCACCGTTTATAACCACAACTTTCACCAACTAAATCTAAGTGAATATGGATATGCTACAGTTTTAACCTCCGCAAATGTATTTTTGATCGGGGCTAACAACTGCATGCTAATGCTAACAGCAACCAATGCAGGCTGGGACAGAAACTATGATTGGATCACCTACAGTAAAAGTGTTTGTATTTTAGTTTATGAAATGCTGTTAAAGAATAACTGATTGAACATATGTGATGATCAGATCACTTTATGGGAGTCGTTCATATTAATGAAACCTAACACACTGTCATGTAGCCGAGGATATTTAGTGTAGAAAAGTCCATTGATGTTTGTTTGATGTTTTTACATTAATTTATTAATATAATTCATCTCATTTGCAAGACTTTCCTGATCTTACAACTCAGAGAAAGACTCTTTTGGAAGGCTCTTGATATCGGTTAATATCGGATATAGACAGATACTAAAACCCCCATTATTGGAATCGGTAGCAAAAAAGCTGGATCGGTGCATCTCTTGAACCGATGCAATGTTGCATTATGAGCTTTAAAAATGTGGAGGGCAGTTTCTAATTTTAATAAGAGTGAAATACTGCAGGTTCTGTTTATGACAAGGGAACCACATTATAACGTGGTTTAAAGGTGAAAAACATAGATTTAGTATTAACTGTTGTGAAGCTTAAATCGTTGCCTAGACTGAGTTAAGTTGAGATGAGCATGTTTAGTTTCTATCTAGTTTCTTCTTAACTCAGAAACTGTGACAACTAACATAACTTGGACTTGCTAATAGAGTGTTGTTTAAACATCTTCAGTATGTGAGTCTTGTTCCCTCCTCCTGGGACAGGCCTGAGTCTTATAGTTTGGGTTCAGTGTCACATTCTGATCACAAGAGCTAAGAAGAAGCTTCTGCGAATAGAAGCAAAACTTCCTGAACTCATCTAAACTCAGTCCAATCGACGATTTCAACTTCAATTTTATTTCCCATGATTCTCCTTCAAAGGTGCATTATAGAACTTTTTATGTGAAAAAACCCAACTTTTTTAATTGTGCGTATTTGACCCAGAGGCTGTATGAGTCATTGGCAGAATGTCTTTACTTTTCTTGACCGTGGCCTCTATGATGCTCCAGGATCCATTGTGTCTGGTAAGTTTTCACTGCTGATGGAGCCTCTCAAATCCTTGAGTGATGTATAGTAGAGGCCACTGTGTTAGAAAGTAAACGCACAATGCTAACCACTCACACAACCATTGGGTCACAGGACAATTACGCAGAAGTAAGCTATCAAGTTTCCCTCTAAGTTCCACAATGCACCTTTACGCTTTTTACAAACTGCACCATCAGACGGAGGCGGCTCCTGCGTGAAGATCTGCTTATTCGTCCACAGACGCGCTCACTTTGCGGCTCCTGCGCACTCATCCACGTATTTGTGCTTCCCTTTGCTTTGTGTGGTTATAATCGGGGACATGCGGTGATGATATCAGCATCTATATCCACATTACTGTGAAGAACGTCGCTAATTTCTCTCTGTTAGCCTTGAGTTGTAGCCGCCGCTCCGCTCCTCTCTCCTCCGTGCAGCAAACACAGACGCTCATCATTTGCTAATTTGCAAAATATCGAAGTGACTGGCTTATTTCACATGCAACACTTAGAGCAGAATATACAGATACAGCTTAGTTCAGGTTCTTAAGAGGCCGAAGAGAAACCAGATGTTGAGCTTGGGCCCAGACTTTCCTGTAATATCCTTTCTATCAGCATTTACGCAACTACATCCTTACGCCAAACTGCTGTATTTAGCTGAGAGTTGAACACTGTCCTGCGAGAAAGAGAATACCCAATGGTCCAGCGGCGTTTCTGAGATCGTTTTAGATCGTTTTTTGGACCCGATCTAAACTCTTCAACAGCAGCCACAGTATTAACAACAATGAACCGGGCCTTAGACCTGTTTTTTCACCCTGCGCCCAGCGTTGTGCTTCCTACATAACTCCACACCTGAGAGCGTTGCTAGTATCGGCTCGTCATTCTCAGACGTAGGACCTTTTCCACCGACAAAATGCAGAGAGAATGTACGTGCTCCCCTTTATCTGCTCCACACGTTTAAAGTCACTCGTCCACGTAAATATTGCCACTGCTTTGCCTTGTCCGTTTTTGTTTGGCCCATTCTCTTTCCAATTGTGTCGCGTTCGTCGTGGATCTTAGCGGGCTTTGGAAATGGGATAAATATATGTAGATATCTGACTTATTTTTAGCAATTGCAAATTCCATTCAATGTAAAGGATAGTGATGATAGGATACTGATTTTAATTCATAAAACAACAATAAAATTAAAAAAAACTAAGTCTCCGACGCGTCTGTGCCGTCCAGGGAGAGTAAACAAACGCACCCCCGGAGGATCCGAACAGAAGTCATGTTTGTGAAGACGGAGCTCTTTCTAACCTACTCTGGACACGCCTGTTCTTTTTACTTACCCAACGATAATGTCACGGGTTCTTGTTTGGCTATGAGAGGAACAGGACTATTCAACCTTCCTAAAGAAGAGTGCACTCGCCAGAAGTTGGAATTTCTTTCTGGGATTCAGTGACTTTATCAACCAACCTGATGGATGCTTGGTGAACCTCGGCCAGAATCAAAGAGGATTCACTTTTATAACCAACGCGATCCCATAACGTAAACACCTGATGATGGGGAGGCCAGACTGAGCGGTGAGTCAATCAAAACGTGTGTTAGCGCGTGTGTTAGCGTGTGTGTTAGCGTGTGTGTTAGCGTGTGTGTTAGCATGTGTGTTAGCCATTTATGAAACGGAGAGAGGGGCGGAGTTAACTCAATGGAAGCGTCTTGTCTTCCGGGTTGGGAAAATACTCCCAGAAAATACTTATATTTCTCTCAAAAATGAGTACTCCATAGTGATAGAGGTACAATATATCATATAAATGGCTATACTTTACTTTGGAATGGCTAAAATAGCAGGATACAGCTCCTTTAAACTTCTAAAACAACCAAGAAGAACAAAAGACCAGTAGCCAATACTTCACCAAAAAGCAGAGTATGTCTTCTGGAGTTTGAATATTATTGTAAAAGCTTCTGCCTCTGTTTCAGGTAAAGGTTTGGTTCCAGAATCGTCGGACGAAGCAGAAGAAGGACCAGGGAAAGGACTCGGAGCTGCGCTCGGTGTCAGAGACGGCGGCGACCTGCAGCGTGCTGCGTCTGCTGGAGCAGGGCCGACTCCTGACGCCCGGGTTACCCCCAGGACTGACGCCCGGGCTGCCCGCGCTCATGCCCCACTGCGGAGCCTCGGTGCTGGGCTCCACGCTGCGCCCGCACTCCCTCCACACTGGCAACCCCGCGCCAACAGGGGGCAGTCCTCCGCTGCCCTCCTCCACCGTCGCCCCAACTGCGGCCCCGCCTCCTGCCCCGTCTGCGGCTCACGGTCTGTTCAGCTTCCCCTCGCTGCTCGGGGGCGTGGCCTCACGGATTTCCTCCCCTCTGTCTTTGGCGGGAAACCTCCATGAGCTGTCGGCGCGATACCTGAGCTCCTCCGCCTTCGAGCCGTACTCCCGCGGCCACGCCAAGGACGCCGGCCTCGAACCGTACTCCCGCGGCCACTCCAAGGACGCCGGCCTCGAACCGTACTCCCGCGGCCACGCCAAGGACGCCGGCCTCGAACCGTACTCCCGCGGCCACGCCAAGGAACCCGGCCTCGAACCGTACTCCCGCGGCCACGCCAAGGAACCCGGCCTCGAACCGTACTCCCGCGGTCACGCCAAGGACGCCGGCCTCGAACCGTACTCCCGCGGCCACGCCAAGGACGCCGCCTTGTAGCGTACTCCCGCGGCCACGCCAAAGACGGTACGGACAAGAAACTGCCGGAATAACCCGCTTAACTCACGGCAAGACGGTGCTCGCTCGACCGACGGGCGTGTCGAGAATAAACGAGGAGAAAACGCATCGTGAGAGAGTTCAGCGCAGACTTTAACGGACGTCTGTCATGTCTTTGTCGTGGTGTGAACTGGTTTTGTGGCTCTGAGGGAGATTTTACACTGAGCACAATCGTAAAACTTTGGTGCAGAAAAAGTCAAACGTTCACTCACCTGTTCCAACGTCCAACGGGCCGAAAGTGGCTCCGCCCACAGTCGCGAAATTCATCCACAAACTAGAAAACGTCTTTACCGCTGCCTATACGTTACTTTGTTTTGTTGTGGCAGAGATTTAACGTAAACTTCGTCGACTGGACCCGGTTGATCTTTAGAACTCATTGAACCCGGTCCAGTCGACGACATGTAAATCTCTACTGCGATGGAAGATTCCTGGATGACTGAGAGCCTGTACACAAACACCCGGGGATGTGCGAAACCAGCCTTTTCACTTTCAACACGATTCCGATCAGTTCCAAGGCAGAAATGGAAAAATACACTCGCCGCTCAGTAGGCTCTGTGCACGGAATGTTTTTGGCTAACTTCCTGTTTGCCGGCGTCGGGTAAAGACTACTTCCTGTCGACAGTTTAACATAAATCAAAAATAAGATGAGGTTTAAAAAAACGGAGAAAACTTATTAACGTCATGCCGAGTGTGTTTTGTTAAAAAAAAAATCAGACGGCAGCGCTATTTTCCAATTTGTTAGCCTCGAATTTAAGTTAGCTTTTAGCTTTGAGGCTAAAACAGCTACAGTTATAAACACTGATCCTCCAGTGAAATATAAAGTTTTTAACATCTGCATCTTTTCTACCATGTGCTGTTTAAAATTCGAATACTTATTTATTTCGACAAGACAAGGGGTAATTCCCTAGAAATCACAGAAATGCCATTAGCGCTGTTCCAGCAAATGCTACATTTATTAGCTAACAGCTTCCAAGACTTGTTTGAATTGAGCGTTTTATTCCCAAAATGAATGACGGAGCCAGGCCCTTTATTATAGTATATTATTATAGTATATTAGTAAGTATGGCAGTAATATAATGTATTAATATAATTTCTGTGGTTTCTCCGAACCCACAATATGCAGAAACTTGACTGAATATGAGTTAGCATTTAGCTCAGAGACACTTTTACACGCTAATTCTTATTTCAAGTCAAATCAACAACAAAAAAAAGTCTGTACATTCATTAAAGATTTGACCTAAATGTGGTGATGTTTGTCAACAGCTGAAAACATCTGGATCGTTCATGATTTGTGATGTTTGGTGGCTAATGCTAACAGCTATAGAGTTCAGGATCGTGATGTCATATCGCTAAGCATAATGGGATTTGCAGCTATCATTAACTAATGGAGATTTTAAAAGTTAAAATACTGTAGTTATTTACATTAAAACACTTACACCACAGTGAGTTCGATGTGTTTTCCAGCAGTGACTCAGCAGCTAACGGAGTCGTTCCACGTCTTTATTTCTTTACTTTTTATACTATTTTAGCCAATAATAGTCTATGGTAGGGGGACTGCAACCTTCATTATCCAAAGAGCCATTTTGCCCCATCTTCCGCCAAAGAGAAATAGTTTGAAACCGCAAAATATTAGCCTGGCATAAAACCAGACTGACTTTATTTATGTATTTATAAATATATATAAAGACAGCGGGGCTAACGATCACAGTTTGTCAATCAACAACAAAAACCTACAACAGCTCCGGGGTCTAAGATAAATATATATATATAATAATTAGAAATCATAATAATATATAATATCATGAATATGTTTAATATAATAAATATAATATCATGCTGTTGTTTTTTTTGGTCAAGGCCAAAGGGAGCCATTACAGGGAAGCTGAATGCCTACAAACATGGCGGATCTCCATGGTAACAGTGAATTTTTCCACTCTATTCACCTTATTCTGCCCCGCCCACTTGTGTCTCTTTTTGCCGCGGATCGGAGCTTCCATTGTGTTGACTCTTCCGGTAGAGCGCGAAGTCCGTTCATTAAGCGGAGAAAGAGGGAAAATGTTCGCTGCTAAAATCTGATGTTTAGATTGATTTGAGTAAAATGTCCAGTGTTCATTTGCTCCAACAAGTCAACACTGCACCGTTTCTCTGCGCGGCCTAAAAACAACTTTGTGTCCGTGTATCTTGACTACTCCAGTCCTGTGTAAATTAATATGAGAGAAGGGGCGGGCTCAATTCATGGCGGCGCCCACGGGAACTTCCGGAATACGGTGAATAGATTTCAATAACTCCAGTATTTTACCTATTAGAATCTCCATTTGTTTATTTTTGCTTAGGGTGACCAGACGTCCCAGTTTACCCGGGACAGTCCCAGTTTTGAGTCCTGTGTCCCATGTCCCCACACATTCCTCCAAAACCATTAATTTGTCCCAGTTTTACACAGGATCTGTCCCAAGTGTCCCAGTTTTTGGCCAATAAAAAAATTGTAACATTGTAAAAGTAACAAACTTCGCTTGAAAATTCATGTCTTTGGGCCATGCAAATGCCCATTACCAAGTAGAAACCAATACAAAATATCAAGTCTATCATGATAATGCTGATGGTGTAAGACATCAACAAGCAGATATACCATTTAGCGTGGGAAAAACAGTCAATAAATGGCTCCCTGGTTGACCATGCAACTAAATCCCAAATAGTGTAACAGTTTTTTTTAGTCAGACAATCTGGTCACCCTATTTTTGCTGCAAATCCCATGATGCTTAGCAGATACGACATCACAATCCTGAACTCTATTGGAAAAATTAAATTGAACAGGCTAATGAACACAACAGTTTCCCGGACGTTTCGTTTTGTTCAGTTTAAATCGATTCTGAAAAAGTAGTCACTCGCATCTACATATCGATACTTGCGGTACTGGTTCGCACATCCCTGACACTGGTGGCAGAGTGGTTGGTGTCAGCGTCATCCTCTCAATGGGAAGGTCAACGGTTCGATTCCTGGACCAGCCGGGTTCTTTCTCTGTGGAGTTCGAACGTTCTCGCTTTGTCTGCGCAGGTTTCCTACTATCACTCAAAACATGCACAATAGGTTCCTCCCCACGGAAGCAGAGTCTGAATCTACTGTGAGTGGGACTTTTCTGGTTCAACAAAAGTCGAAAACAGAAGGTTTGATGCGTTGTTATTAGCGGTTTTGCGCAGGATTATGAGGGTAAAGCTCGTCAGGGACACAATGACAGTACGCAATGGGTCGAATCACGATTTCAATGGTTAAAAATCGCAAGAAAACTGCAATTATCTTCTGCTGACGGAAGTTGTGAGCGCCAGTGCTTCCTGTTCCTGTTCATTTCCCAATGATTTGATCTTAGACCCATTGGAATAGTCATATTATCCAATGATTTCCTGGTGGATCGTGAGTTCCTAGTAGATGATACTTTAGCCGTTAGCTTCAAGACAAACTCTCCAAACTTTAAAACACAGACGTCTATTCCACTCAAGTATTTGAATCAGACGTCCGGTATTTAACATGCAGTAAGTATTGTGTTCTGGAACTCGCTGTCCACCTCTGACTATATCATTATTCCAACGGCTCGGAACTAATCTTAATATGAAAACGACGCCAAGTTCAGGTTAGAGGAACTAGCGTAGCCACATTGAGGAACGATGTCAGCGCTTTGTCTCTGGAAAACGACACAAAAAAAACACGTCTCCGTGAACGTAATTTCAGTTTTAGGTTTTGGACTGAGCCACGTTCAGTTCGTCAACGCAACAAACTGATGGCGACAGAAACAGTGAGAGGTTTTTGCTCAGCAGGATTATCGCAGGACTACGGGCAGTGTTAAAGGGATATTTCAGGATTTTTGACATTGGGCCTCATTTCCTAGTTATCCAGAGTGTTGTTGATGTCTGGAGATATTTTTTTCTCAAATTCATGCAGTTCTTATATTTGAAGAGTCTAGTGGCGCTAGGCTAATGCTAGGCTAAAGCATTTCTATGGTATCAGTTAGCCTGCATTAAAAACAGTCTGAGCTATAGAGGAGAAGAGAGGCTAAATGCTAACGCCGTCTGTGCTGTGTTTACGTGACTGAAGGCACACATGGAGACCAGACAGGTACAGATGAACTCGTCTAAGCTCAGGTAAGAACATATCTCAGTATGTAAAAACGGTGGCCTATTCTTTTAAATGAGATAAATCACTAAACATCACTTGAATAAAGGTTCTTTAGGTTGAATTTGAGTCGGTTTGAGCTCAGATCAAATAAAAATACTAACGCCAATGGAACACGCATAAATCCCACTTATTAGAATCAGACACAATTACTTTTATTTTTACAGGCAAAACCAAAAATCCCTAATCTTCACTGATTTATTCACTGACTCAATGTTTCTTTGGGAGAGCCATTTTCTCTGAATGCAGTTTGCTCACTTTGGTGCGACGGTATCTCCACGTCAGTCGCTCCAACAGACGCCACAGCCTCGGACTGAACAGTATATTTGAAGGTTTTTCAGAGGGATTTTTTAATATCTAATCCCTAACCTGATGTATTGTGTTTTGAATGTCAAAATACAAGGCGTAATTTAAATCTTTACAGGTTTTTTTCCCCACTAAAAATCTTACCAATGTGTCACAAAATCGAACGATAAATTTAAACCTATTATACCATATTTATGTCAGTAATCCACAGCAGAAGTTTCAATTTGATATCTCTACTTATTCGCCTACAGTGTCTCGACTTAAAAATATGTATTTTTCACTTGAAATGACACAAAATAATCTGAATTAAGAAATAATGTTGGCCATGTTTGATCTCATCTCAGAGCAGACCAGATCTACTCAAACATTAGATTTAATCGCTTAATTCGAGGAGATTTATGTAATTTCTGATGGGGAATTATAGACTTAATTTTTCCCTCACATATTACCCTTATCATCTTATACCTTTGGGCGCCGACCTTCTACACTGACAATGTGCCACGTTTACTGGGCCACAAGTCTTTTAGTTTAGTTTAGTTTATTTGAGCAGTTAACATTTTTTCTTCCTCCAATGTTTCACAATCATACAGTGAATGGAAGCTCAAAGGGAGTAGACTGAAGCTAAAGCTTATAAGTGCCTACCCCTTGTTCATGTAAAATTACATTTGCAGTTAATGATGATACAGTTATACATTGCTTTTACATTTTCATCAAACAGTAAACAATCCTTCCTGAGTATTCTGTATCAGTTTCAAAACTATATACTTGTACATGTTTGTGAGCTAACTTTTATCCTACTGTAGCTATACTTGTCAACATACAATCAGCAGCCTTAGTTTACAATTTGCAGCACTGGCAAATAAAGAGGTTTTAGCATTTCACATTTGACAAATAATAATAATAATAATAATAATAATAATTAATGGGTTAATTAAGTCGTGTAGAAGGTCGGCGCCCAAATGTACTGATTTAGCGGTACGATATGATAAGGGAAATATGTGAGGGCCGAATTAAGTCTATAATTCCCCATCAATTTCTTCCTTAATATGATAATAAATACATTTTTCCAGTGTAAACTCGTAACAACAACAACAACAACAAAACATTTTCAAAGAATTTATGGATTCTTGTATTTCATATTTCAGACGTTAAAGCCTGACTTCATTTTAAACCATAAATCTCAAGAAATCAGCCGACATGTTTCCCAGAGCGGAGCAAACTGCCAGTGTGTGACTCATTACTGTGGCCTTGTTTTCTTTCTTCTTTTTTCCAGTAAAATCCCAAACAAAAATGGACCAAAAACCGAAATCTGATTTAGCAAAGAAATTACGATTATAAAAAAAAAAAAAAACTAAACTTGAAATGCATTTCTTCACGAGCCTCAGAAGACGTGCGTTTCGAGAGATTACCCGAAAGATCCTTGAGCGGAAAATATTTACCGGGAATAAGAATTGGCGCGAGAGGCCGCTCCACTCAGACCCGATGATGGGAGGGGGGGGGTCTGATTTATTGTTGTGGAAAAAATAATAAACCCCGTCCAGCGATGTTTTCTGAAATTCTCCCCCCTGAGATTGTAAACGGATAAAGAAACGAGCTTTGAATGTCCGCGTCGGAAGGTCACAAAAGAGCGCGCCACAAAAAGCCGATTGTGGCGGAAAAAAAACGAGGCTGCTCTGAAAAGGGAGGGACGCGCCGGGCCGTAATTAGCCGCTATTTTCCCGCGGCGGCGGCGATAATTGGGGACGGAATGCGCGGCTTTTGTGCGGCACCTGCTCCTGAATGGGCCGCGGGTGTTTTCTTTCTTTTTGAGGGGCCGTCGCGCGCGCTAACGGCTAACGTTTCAAAGGCGGGAGCGCGTCGCGGGAGCCGTGTAATCGCCGGGAGGTTATTATGAGGCGTAATGGGCGCCTCGGGATATTTCACCGCAATATTTGTAAACAGTTTTGGCGATAATGCGGAGAGGACAGGCGGAGGTGGAGACGCCGGGGCTGTCATTTCACCGTCCTGCGTGTGAAAATCTGGACTTTTGAGAAACACCTGCGCTGAGCTGTTCATCGCCGACACTCGGGCCGGCGGCTCCTGGAAAAGAATGGCTTAAAGTTTGAGATGGCGGCGTGCGATAATCTACAAGGTCAGGTCATCATTTCAGCTGGAGCTGGGATCGATACAAGTCAACGGGAGAGACACAGTTTTAGAAAGAAATACCCAAATGTTTTCCCTGCCACATTCATCTTATACTGAAAGTCCTTTCATCGTTCTGAATATTGATTGATTGATTGATTGGATTTACTCGAGTAATTATTTACATTATTTACATTAACATTGTTGCAGTGCAGAAAATAAATAAAGTAACAAAAACTCAAAGGGAGTAGGCCGAAGCAAGAAAGCTTATAAGTGCCTAACCCCATATTGTTGTAGATTTCAATCGTACAATTAGCAGCATTGATAATTCGAAGCTTTTAAATGTCACAGGTTGAAAATCTGATGAGACTCACAAGTATGAAAAACGTAGAGCGAAAAAAGAAACGTTTGTGATTTCTGAGTGTTTACTTATTTTATAGTTTTCTCTTATTTTTATCATTACTTATATAAAGAAAACAGTCGCCATTCTATTGATTTATTTATTGTTTAAGTATTACAATTGTCATAGTGTTTTAGATATACATATACACATATATATATACATACACATACACATATACATACACACCTCACTAGCGCACATATTAATTACACATATATTATCACCATAATAACAATGACAATAATATCATTCTCAAAGTATCATCTTCAAATGTATCATGTTTCTCATTTCTATCAGACCTGCTTCCACTGTAATAATGTTGGTTAAGATTGTTCTGTCAGTGGTTTTTGATTGTTTTCCTTATTTGTGAGGTGCGTTAAAAAGCCAGGGTATTATGTGGTAAAGCTGGTAGAGGGCAGTAGCCCCCCCACCAGCGAGCCCCCACCCTGCTGCCTTAACTAGTTGATGTTGTGAACCGCTTTATAATCCTATACTGAGTGGTGCTTTAAAAAGACAAGATTTATGAGCCTCATGAGAGGGGGCCCTACAACAGGTCCACATCTCGCCTGCCCTGATTCTGTTTTATTTGTAATGACCAGCGGAAGCAGAACAGCATTTTTAATGCTTATAATTTATCTCAAGTTCCTTTAATACAGATCAAATAGACTTGGTGACACTTGATTATATCAGCAATGATGTGGTATTTCACAAGTTCATAGTAATACAGATTACTTAAGGAGAGTGACTGAGAGACAAGGTCACATGTCTTCAGCATACTTCTCAAACACACTTCTCTTATACTGTCTTTTAAATTACTGTAGACTAGCTGCACCTTTTAAGTCTTCATCTAAATGATTCCACAGATTTACTCCTCTCCGTGTAATACAATGACTTTTTAGGGAGTGGATACTTTGTACTTTCAGATTATGAGTTCCCCTTAGATCGTATCTTCCCTCTCTTTTACCAAACATTGTATGTTACTAGGGAGCTGGTTATTTACAGCTCTATATATCTGTAACAGGGAATTGAGTTTTATGATGTCGTCAAGTTTCATGGTGTTGGATTTTAAGAACAGTATATTTGTATGGTCCCTATACCCCACTTTATGAACAATTTTGATGGCCTTCTTTTGAAGTCTATATAAAACCAGCAACCATCGTTGGTAATATCGTCTCCACTTATCGACGCCGTTATGAGACAGTCATGTGACCTTAGTTAATTTGTGCTGAGAGAGAAGACGCTGGACTTTGTGACAGTTTTTGATTCATGTGGATAAGTCCAGCCGTTACAGAGACATTAACCATAAACCAAGCCCGAAAGTCAGCGTTTTGACCGTTACCATAGTTACCACAATAGAGTTCTGAGCTGCACCATCTTTTTAATTATCGGCTGTTTACAATGTCGTGATGTCCTGTGAACGCAACCGGGTGCATACCTATGTTCCCCGGGTCCTATGTTCCCCGGGTGCGATTTTTTTCCATAGGTGAGTTGGTACTTCAACCAATCACAAGTCATGAGAGTGAAACGTCATACATATATCAAGCAGCTTAACCCTGACCCTGCCCTAGCTACTAACCTTAAGGATAGTGGGCTAGTGCCATCTTAATCAATAGAAGTGGGGGAACATAGGTACCGGGGAACATAGGGCTGACCCCAACGCAACCTATTCAGATGGATCATGAGCGCCGTGTCTAGACTTTTAGAGTAGCCAAAATATTTACTCAAGTAAGAGTAAAACAAATACTTGTTACTTGAGTAGTGTGAGTACTGAGTAACTGTGAGAGCCAGTATTGCCTGTCCAGCCAGACGCTTCTCCTTTATGTTCAAAAGAAGAACAGTCTGAACAGCTGCTTTCAGCCGATCATTTCACGATTTTACCCATATCGGTCCAATCATGCACCGAGAGGCGGGAGTTCATTCACCAAGAGACGGAAGGCGTCGCCGCGCTCTTCCAAAACATTAAAGATGGCGGCGCGGCCACTGATACACCGTTTTCTTCTGCTCTTTCGTCTAGTTTTAAAATAATTTGGAAAATTTACTCCTCGTGAAAAAGGACGTTTTTGAAAAGGCTTCCTGCAGCTTGTTCCTGCGTCATATCCGGCGTTTCTCTAATTGGTTGATCCCGTCTGTCAGTCATGCCTCCAGGAAATCGCTGAGATCATAAACACTGACTACATATCTTTGAAAAAGCATGTAGTCTGCCTGGCCATGCAAGGACATTAAGGGCCTATCTCACTGACCTGGAGACTAGTTGGAGACTAGAGTCGCCACTGGTCATGGAGATGAAAACAAAACAAGTTCGATTTCAGTCTCTGCATGGTCTCCGAGAGGTCTACACGGTCTCACGCAGTTGTGTCGCCAACACTATTTGTTGTCCTCAACAGTGTTAATTTCGTCGACTAAAATATTTAGTCTTAATTTTAGTCGACTAAAACTAGACTAAAATTCAAGATATTTTTTTTTACTAAATCTCGACTAAAATTGAATTACATTTTCGTCTAAAACTAAAACTAAATTAAAATAAGTTGTCAAAATTAACACTGGTCCTCAACCTGTAAGACGATTCTGTGACGTCCCTGCAATGTCTCAGAGACCTGTCGGAGACCAAGGAGACCTCAAAGAGTTGTATGGAGTCTCTTTGAGGTCTCCTTGGTATCAGAGTCTCCACTGAAACCGCCGCCTTATCCTCAGGTGAGGGGATGTATCGGAGACATCTCTGTGACTCTAGTCTCTTTTCCAGTATCGGCGCCGATCATAGACCGTTAAAAAGAATAGACAACTCACTCCTCCCCGTTTACCACAATGACCACGTTCGAGGGGGAAATCATGGCGGATTTACAGACTCCTCCTCCCCAGCTCTGACGAAGCATGTTCCTAATAAGGGCATAAGGGCGGGATCTTCACTGTAGACTCCGCCCTTGCGTGACGTGTAGCTCGCGCAGCTCCAATGCTAACAGTCCGACCCTCATTAAGTATGAGATTTCTCAAATGTATCCTACGATAACCAGCCCGGTGCCTCTGATTGTGTCTAACCCAGAGTAATCACAGGAGGAATATCGAGCTGTAGACAGTTCCAAACAATTAGGCACCGGCATTAAAGTTGTTTTTAACGTGTTTAAAGTGCAATGGATTCCAATGGGGACTAGCGGCTATATGGAGGTACTACAGCAATGGCCTCCAGTGTCGTCGTCATAAAGCAGAGCAGCCAGCGGCCATTGGCGCCGATATCCAATACCAGTATCAGATCGGTGTTAAAATGACATGGATGGTCCACATTTGTCTTGACTCTGTGATAAAACCACTAACCCTGCGCCGCCCGTGTCATATTTGGCTTTTCTCTGATTGGCTCAGGTGCTTGTCAATCACGGCCAAACAGGAACTACAGGAAGCACTGGTCCAACACACACACAAAAGCGGCAATAATCCAAAGGCTATAATTTTAGCTTTGGTTTTGATGAAATTTGGTTTAATTTTAAATATAATTTTTGCCAGGGTCCTCCCTTAACATCTTAGTTTTCATGTCAAAGTATAAAAGGTTTTGATTCCACTCTTTAATGACACTTTAGTCGCTCCTACAGACTCCACACTTTACAGCACGGGTGTCGAACTCCTTTTGGGTCGTAAATGTCTTATTTTTATATGAAAACATAACATGACAGAAAACTTGCAATACTTCTCATATGTATGTCAGTAATGTTCCACACAAGTTTCAAAGCGATATCTCTAAATTATTATTTTTTCCCTATTCACCTGCAGCGTCTGGCCTTGACCTATTGTGCATGTTTTGGGTTGAAGGGTGGAAACTGGAAGAAACCGACGTGGGAATGTAACCCGAGACCAAGCTTTGTCCATGAGGCTGATTATTATTTCGTATTATACAGTTTTTTTTTCCCTACTAAATTCATTCAAATTCCCTGGAAACAAAAACTCCCTGAAGTATTCCAAACTTTCGGCCAGTGGACTCTTGTTTGCTCGGATTCTTTCTGCATCTTTCCCTAAATTTGTGCCATTTTTAAAACTTTGCCGTGTGTGAAAAATCCTCGTGCGTCTCGTCGTCGTGTGTTTTTGTTTTTCCGTCGGAGAAGAAAGAGCCAAAAGGGCAGCCCTGACAGTGTCCCCAACGTTTTGAAATGAAAATATTTCGAAAACCCCGAACTGTAAAAAGTGTTTCTGAAATGAGAATGTGGAAATTAATTTTATTGTAAATTATTCTGTCCGTGTTGAATGAGCCGTGTGGGTGAATGGGACTGTTGGATTTTGTCGCTGTCGTCGTGAAACTCGTGAACTGTGCGGTGAAATAAATGAAGAAATGTGTGAGTTTTTTTTTATTCCTTTGATAAATGTCGACATTAAAATGATTATTTGGAAACAAAGTGGAGTTTAGTTCTTGGGAGTATTTCATAAAACGATGACGTTGATATATTGAGGCAGGAACAATATTAATGCCAAAGAATACAACCAACAAAAAGCAGAAACTTAACTGACTTAGTTAGCATTTAGCTCAGAGGCAGTGTTGGGGAGTAACTACATACATGTATTTAGAAAACTCATTTTGAGCAACTGTATTCTGGTTTAGTTTAGTTTATTTGTTTATTTGAGCAGTTAGTCTGCTCAAAGGGAGTGGGCCGAAGCAAAAGGCTTATACGCGCCCAACCCAAAATAAAAACAATAACATTTTCATTTAACAATCAAAGCAAGGAACGTACAGTAGTGCAAGGTAACAAATCATAAACAAATCATAAACAAGGGAACATAGGGCAAGGAAACAACAAATAATAAAGAACAATAATAAAGAAACAACAGCAAAATAAAGAAACAACAACAAAAGAATGTACCACAACACTCACAATATCTATATCCAGTCAATTACAAATCATCACCAAATCGGCTATTTTAACACAAACCAAACTTACAAGGCACTATTTTAACTCATCCAGTAATAAACAGAAACGAGTAGATACAAAACACAACAGCTGTTTCATTTCTTGTACAATGTCTGGTAAAGTTACACTTTCATTTGAGAGTATTTAGAATACAGTTACTTTCCAAATATCAAGGGAAACATCCCAGTATCAATCATAAAATTTTAGCTCCATATTCACAACATTAATAAGAAAGAACTTTTAATGTTGACCTGTTTATCCTCTTTAAATAAATAAAGATTAAAAACACCTTATGCCAAGTGACGTGTTCCAACAATCGTAGTCTTCATTTGTTATATGCCATATTTACCCATAAATATAATGACAATCAATGTGAAAGTATTATAAAAGTATTCAAAGTATTCAGAATACAGTACTCAAAGTAGACAAAGACAAACTTAGACAAAGTAACGGAATACGTTACAAATACATTTTAATGCAAGTATTCAGTAACTAAATACCATTTCAAAGTATTCTCCCCACACTGCTCAGAGGACACTTTTAGACACTCATTTGTGTCTAAAGTGAAATCTCCAAAGGTCTGAATATGGATTCATGATTTCTAACAAGGCTTTGACCTACACGTGGTCGATGATCGTAAACAGCTGAAAACATCTGGATCATTCAGAACATGCCATGTTTGAAAACAGTCAGTTTGTTATCTTTTATTTATGTATTTATTTGAGCATACATTTTGCTCAAAAGGAGTGGGCCGAAGCAAAAAGCTTATGAACGCCTACCCCCAACTCAATATGATAAAACATTTCATTTCACAATAGTACAATCAGAGTAAAGGGAACAAAACAACAACAAGGAACAATAGCAAAAAAGGATGAGCTGCACAGTCTGGTCATGCTTGGCAAGATGGCATTTACGTTAAGGAAGATTACATGTCTAAAATTACATGTCTATCATGTACTGTAGGCTACACATCCCCCAAACAAGTAATACTAATTACAACAATAACAATTTATGGAGAAAGCAGCTTAATGTCGGTCCTAACAATTCTATGATTAACCGAACGCAAAAGCTTTTTTAATGGCGGTCATTGCAAAACCGGTTCATCTTGACTTCACTCATCGACTGGCTTTTAGGAAACAGAAAAGAGCGATAAACACTTTGTGCATCAGCTGCTGTTGTTTTGTTGCTACGTTTGACCGCGTTGTCTGGTGATTGAAAAAAAGTATTGAAAGCAGGTTTCAAACAGTAGATCCAAGATTTTACAGTATGTTGGTCCAGGGACAGCATTAAAGGAAGTGACTTGGTTGTTTCACCTCAAATAAATGACAGATTCAAAATAATTCTCTCACCGGCCTGGAGACTAGTTGGAGACTAGAGTTGCTGCTGGTCACGAAGACGTCTCCGAGACGTCTGTCAGTCTTTTCTCTGGTCCGGGACTGTAAGAAAAAACCCTCAGGAGAATGAATTTGTTCGAAGAAGCCTTTATTTGATCAATAGTGCACATACAAGTTACATCATAACAATGGTAGGAAGTCTCCCGTGCAAGACTCGTCCTTCCCTTTATGTACTTGTTAGTTCAGCCTTTAATCCAGACGCACAAACTGGCCTTATCTCAGATATTACGAACAAGTTTCAGCAAAACAAGTTTGTTTTTAATCACTGACCTTGTATTTCGGCCAATATGGATCTGCCAGTACTTTCCAAGGTAGGACATTTATTGAAACAATATTACAGCAAAATCATAACACTAAGTTCACGTGTTCTTCTCCAAACAAGTATTTGGTGAAAATGAACAGGTTCAATTACAGTGAAGTCTCCGTGTGGTCTCCGAGACGTCTCTGCGGTCTGAAGCAACAGTGGCAACGTTGCGAGCACTGTCCTCCATACGACTCTTTGAGATCTCCTTGACATCCGACAGGTCTCGGAGACCATGCAGAGACAAGCGAACATATTAGTTATCACCGAGACTAACTGGAGACTCGCCTTATCTCCAGGGGACGTCTCAGAGACATCTCCGTGACCAGCGGCAACTCGCGCCTCCAACTTGTCTCCAGGCCCTTATGGTCACATGACTGTCTCGTAAAGGCGTCCAAAAGTGGAGACGATACTCAGAACGATGAAAGGACGTTCAACCTGAAGATGAATGTGGCCGGTTTGTGAATCCAGTCACTTCTGAATAACGATCAGGAAAAACATCTGGACATTTCTTTCCAAAACTGTGTCTTAATGAGTTTTATCGGCCACTGCTCTGACTCACACCGTCACATGACGTTCTCCAATGAATGTATTGTATAAGCAGCACATACAGTCCACAGCGAACACCTGAGTGCATTTGTTCTCTGTGTTTGACCCGTCCTTCGGTCTCTCTAGGTCAGACCTGGGCAAATTACGGCCCGCGGGCCGGATCAATCCGGCCCACGACTTGTAGGGGCATAAATTCCTGAGTAAGTAAAAGAAAAAGTAAGTCTCTAGCCGATTCCTTTGAGGAGATATGATTTTTTTTAAAGAAATTACTAGAACGCTCACTCCAGCCACTAGGGGGCTGCTTAAATAAAAATAAAAGGAAAGAATTCCACACGTGTCCAGCAGAGGGCACTGACATGATAAGAGATCAGGATATAAACAACACATTGGCTACAGTCCCGTCAGGCTCATTATTATTCATTTATTGGAAAAGGTTTCCTCAATAGTATTTTCCCAATCAATACATATTTTTATTTTGGAGCTTTTGAATAACCTGAATAACGATGCGCACACATGCGCGTCCTTGGCTTGATATGGCTAAATATTTACAGAAAATAATAGTCCTACTAAATACCAGTATCAGATATTCAAAATACACAATTTAGTGTAACGTACAATAGGATAAAGTTGCAGAATAAGTTCGAGTTATTGTTGGTGCGGCCCTCCGACTCAATTCAGGCTTCTTCTGTGGCCCCTTATGAAAATACATTGACCACCCCTGCTCTAGGTGAATCTATTGTGTATGTTTTGGTTTGAAGGGCAACAATGTAACCCTTCCTCGTCACCCGAAAGCACTCAGTAAAATAACACTCGACGCCCTCCACATGTGTCTACATCATGTCAGGCATTTACGGCGCTCCAAGGTCTGCTCCTCTTCCTCCGCCTTTTGTCCACGCGCCGCCGCCGCACAAACCGGCTTTCTGCGGCGAGCAAGGCCCTTGACCCGCCTCCTTCTGCGCGAACGCCCTTTAAAAAAAAGAAAAACTCCCCCCAAAAATCCAGCTCTGAGGAGGGCAGACTTGAACCCGCGACCTCGCCAAGATGGCCGCTTTGCAGAAATGAAAAAGTACAACGGCACTTCACAAAGAAACGGCCTCCGAGGAGAGTCCCATTGTCAGTGGAACGCGGGTCAACCGGAGACTCAGGGAGAACGGGCCCCGGACTCTGCGGCGGCAAAATAAACGGCGTCCACATGGGCTTCTTCAGGCGCATTTCTCTGATGCCATAGTAACGCATTTAAGGAAAGACTCTGCAGGTGAATAGGGAAATAAAAAATAAATGTAGAGATGTCCATTTGAAACCTTCGCTGTAGATTACTGACATAAATATGAGAGGAAAATGTATTGTACGTTGTCATTTCATGTTTTCATATAAAAATAAGACATTTTATGCTTAAAAATAGCTGATATTTTCTGTATGGCTGGGTATCATCAAACGGTACCAGTTTGGTGAAGCGATAAAAAGGAAGCTGAGGCACTGGATTTATTTTTGACGCGTTTCGACTCACAAGGTCTTCATCAGAATTAGTGAGGCAACACAGGTGTGCGACACTTATACGCTAATGTGACAGGAATCACGTGACAAAGATTAAATGTGCAAAGTATTTACACAATTTACAATATTTACATTGAGTAACATCTAGACAGGAGCAGAAGTACAAGTACAAAGAAAAACGAACCAGACTGGACTAGTGCTGGGCGATATGGAAAAAACTTATATCACGATATGGATTATTTTATATCACGATAATGATACATATCACGATATACCACAATAAAGTCAGTTTTCAGTTATTCTTTGAAAAGTTTGACAAAAATATCATTGCTTACTTTTTTTCAACTTTATTTTGAAGCAGTGGTTTTGCTATGGATAATTTATATAGCATATATTGTCAATGTGTCAATTGTCAAATGTGAGACTGCAGGATAAATGGGCTAAACATGATCTGACCAGAGTCAACACGAATTTAACAACAGAAATGTGTAAACTCGTGCGTAGAGAACGACTTACTCAGAGCATCATCTGCTCCTCAATATCAAGGCTCATATTACACTAAAACAAATGGAGCTTATTATCGCCATTTTCTCAACTTTAATGTAATGTTTAAGAAACAGTGGGCGAGCAGTTTGTATTGTACGTCTTTAGCTGCTCTACGCGCTGCCCGATCCGTCTCTTACCTCCTGCACCACGCCTCTCCTCTCTTCTCTCTCGTGTGTTTAATCCAGATCCACGCGCTAAAAAGATCCATCACTAAAAAGCTGTTTAGTTGCCGTGCGTAAAGCAGAGTGAAACCACGCGGTGTTTAACAGGGAGAGAGAGCCCCGCGTGTACGTCCATTAGATGTCGCCGTTGCTACAGCAGGTGTGGCGGCGGACAGAGATATCGTAAAGCAGGGTGGTGTCGCAAAACCACAAGGCAGAGTTTCTTTGCGAAAAAGTTCTTTTTTATTCTTGTTTATAATCACTTAATATAAACTTAGACGATGCATAGTGACAAGACAACACTAATACATTCTTGTGGCCTATTTAATGACATATTTGCTTTAATAATTGATTAAATTAGGTTAGAAACGATAGAAACGATAGAAGAGAAATGGCACGATAGGCACTTTTCTATCGTCCCCACGATATGTATCGTCATATCGCCCAGCACTAGACTGGACATAAAACCAGCTTAACAAACAGTTTAGAGACACAGTGCGGAACGCTATCAAACGCCATATCGGAAATAATTGCAACGTGCATTAATTACACAGAGACCGTGTTTAATCAAAATACGTGACCGAGGAGGAAGTTAAAGGAAGGGAGAAAAGTCTATTTCCTCATTGAGGCCTGGATGTGTCATTTATTTATTGGTTTATTTGGTCGGGACAGTGCATGTTAATGAACATACATGGGTCTCATGCATGTAAACAAGCCACACCGGATTGTAGCCTTGGGCTAATTTGCATCCATCGTCCCCCATGCGCACTCTCATACACACTCTCATTCATCCTGGCCTATTGTACATGTTTTTTAGTGGTAGGGGAAACCGGAGTACCCGGAGGAAACCTACGCAGACACGGGGAGAACATGCAAACTCCACACAGAAAGGCCCCGTCCAGGTGGGAATCGAACCCGGGACCTTCTAGCTGTGAAGCACGAGTGCTAACCGCTGTGCCACCGTGCCGCGTCATAGCTTTTAGTTGGTTTATCCAAAAGGTCTCCCTGCGGAGAAGTTGTTTGTTTCAGAGAGTCACTGTGGCCAACCTGTTTAGAGTGTATTGGATAGATCATGTTCTGAGTTCTTACGGCATATTTATGTTCTGTGAGTCCTTCCTTGAGCTTCCGTTTGGTGCGGCCTATATAGAAGCAACCGCATTGGCATTCAAGCCTATAGACAACAAAGGTGGTATTGCAATTCGCAAAGGTCCGGCATTTATATAGTTTTTGATTAAAAACGTCAACAAACGAGTCAGTGCGCGTAATGTTATTGCAGTGACCACATCTGAAAGTGCCACTGCGTTGCGATGGCCAAGTTGTATGTTTAGGCATAGGTAGGGAACTTTTCACTAGGTGGTCCTTAAGTGTACCAGTTTGGTATCGGAAAAAAAGTTGAGGTTCTACTGGTATCGAAAGCTGGTACTGAAAATAATATTCTGTCTTTATATCCAAGTTTTGATGCTGTTGGTCCAAGGACAGGATTAAAGGAAGTGTTTAGGTTGTTTCAGCTCAAATAAATGATTGCTTTTGCTTCAGCCCACTCCTTTTGAGCAGAATTTTAACTGCTCAAATAAACTAATGAACTAAACTAAACTAATCAATAAGAGGCATCGTTAGAGAAGGAGATGTACAGTCTGACGGATCGCTCAAGCAAAACTGGTTCTCGAGTCCCATCCCTAATCTGCACATGCGCCCTGTGTATATTCCTCCCGTCTTTAGCTGCTGTCTCCCACAAAGGAAATGACCATATTGGATTACAGCGTCATCTCGGTCACAGCCTTTCCTGCTACACGTGGATACCAAACATGTCAGTATTATGGAATGAATAATAAGGGGGCGCCACAGCCATGTTGGAGTTACTCCCTGGATAGATCTCCGTCATAAACACACCCGGTAGAGCTTGGCACCGTTACATTTGTCCTCCCCCATACCATTAACGATACTTGGTTTTCGATACCGATACTAAAATATTTATCGTCTAGAACCAGAAAACAGAACAATAGCGTGTGGAACATCTGCACATTTACAATATCGTGTTCATCTCCAATGTCAACAAATGTGTGAACAGTAGGAGTGTGACAATATATGGATTTTCCGATATATCGCGATATTTTGCGGGACGATACGATACCGATACTTTTTATTCCGATATCGATACATTTGATGACGTCATGCATATTAATGAGGCAGCAGTGCTCCACTGTTTTCACAGTCAATAGAGGCCAACAATGATCAAGAATTCAGTCAGACCAGCAGGGGGCAGCACTACAGTTTTAAGCACTTGGACCAAACACTGTCACACAAATACATTACTTTTAATGATAGTTTTTATAATTATAAAGAAGATTAATCTAGGGTTGATTTATTCCTTTTTAAACAGGACTGTGGTTTCTTGTTTATTTAAATGTAAATGAAGTCACTGACAGATCTATGACCCATTTTCAGTGAGTAAGTCAGGGATCATTTATAAAAGTGGTACAAAGCACATGAAAAGAAATGTAAATGATGAATAATATGTAGTATGTTCAAATAAAGGTTAAAAGTAACGTTTTTTTTTAATCATGATGTATCGTAGGTTATTTTTATGCAATATATCGATTATCGCAGTATCAGCGTATCGTGAGATAATCGTTATCGTGAGCCATGTATCGCGTATCGTATCGAATCGTGAGGTACCCAGAGGTTCCCACTCCTAGTGAACAGTGGGGAATAACTTGGGAGGAAAGTGGGAGAAATTGTGTCATAAAAAAGTAAAAAATGTGTAAGAAAATGAGGCAAAAATTGGGAAAAAATTGGAAAAATATTAGTCATAAAAATGTGGGGAAAAATTGGGAAAACGAGAAAAAGTTGGGGCAAAAAGAAGAAAAAAAAACGTAAATACATTGGGGTAAAATGGAGAAAATTTTATTTGAGCTGAAATAACCACTTCCTTTAATGCTGTTCCTGGACCAATAGCATCAAAACATGTTTTTCTGTACCTTCCTTCGATACCAGTAGTATCTAAAAAACATTCCGATTCCACACTGGTCGTTTAACGGTTCCCAGCCCCCGAGTGCCTCTGGGGCTGTCCCTCCTCAGACAGCTCCATTTTAACTGCTATTTTCAGGGCTGAATCTACACAGGCTTCACTCAGGGCTGACGAGCCGCGGCCGACGGGTCAGAGCTGAAATCACAGATAAATTAAGCAGCAGAACGAGGCGCGCTCAGACGCCGGGAGCCGGGTTTTCAGAGGGAAGATGAACGCAATCATGTCATTTAAACGCCACTCTCACAGCACGAGGCCAAACGGCAAAAACAGCACGAGGCCAAACGGCAAAGACAGCACGAGGCCGGCGCAGAAATGTGGGGCAAAATCATTCTGAAATCACTCCCACGAGCGGCGGAACAGACTGTTCTCTTTCTCTGTCAGACGGGACGGGAGCACTGTGGAGGCAACGGCCACATATGAATGAACAGGACAGAGAGGTTTCAGTTCAAGAACCAATCGAGACACATTAAAAGAGTTTTATTTTGGGTTAACCTTCTAGAAATGAATGATGTCAATATTTCAGATGAAGGACATTAGCCAGACGTCTCATCACAGACGCTCATAATTTCAAAAGTAAAAGCTAATTCATTTGATATTTCACCAAACAATGGCCTTTTATTCAGTGTTTCTCTGTGTGACTTTGTCTTCCTTTAATTCAACTCAACTCTCATCCTTCCAAAAACACGGGACATGTCTGCAGCTGATCATGTGTCTCTATGATCAATTAAATATCTATCTTACTATTTTAATGTATTTAAATTTTGTGTTTTAAACAATGGGTGAGAAACATGCTCCTCTTTGGTCCACCCCCTGGTGGTCAGGGGCAGTCTAATGTAGTCTTTGCACTAAAAGTCTGGCTCCAAACAGTTAATTTTTTTCTAAAAGTTGTTATGACCCAAGGCTGGGCCGTGTTGGTTTTTCTTCTGTGAAAAAGTTCAAGCCTGAAGCTCTGGAGCGCAGTGAGAGCCGTAGCCGGTCCGCCCACCACGCGAGGCTTCCCGCCTTGTCCTCCTCTTTTGGAACATGTTCTGCTCAAGGTCGTCCTGCCTTTGCTCTGCCTGATCCCGTCAGACCTCAGAAGCTCAGCAGGAAGGACCTGGTCAGTACTTGGATGGGAGACCGTTTGGAAACACCAGGAGGTCTGGGTAAATGTAGTGAGTGAGTGGTGGTGGTGGTGGTCGGAGGGGCCGATGGCGCAGACTGGTTGCTTCGCTTCCGTCAGTCAACCCCAGGGCAGCTGTGGCTACAACAGTAGCTTACCACCAAGTATGGAGTGACTGAATAATGGCTACAGTCACATATAGTTTTACATATACAGTAGATTTCTGTAAAATCTGTTTCTGTATATTTTGTAATATTTTATACATCACTGCTGCATTTTGCAGTGATTTATGTGCCATGCATAAATGACTAAAGTGACTACAGTGTAGCGCTTTGAGAAACATACAGGCTTGTAAAGCGCTTTACATCTTACACTCTGCTGCGTGTCGTGCTGTTCTTGACTCCACGTCGTGCACGGCTCCTCGTTTAGTCCTTACATGTGGCTGACTGAGACACCCTCAGTGCAAGAAGCAGCTCTACTGCAGGTCATTCATCCCACTGCTGTCAGACTGTACAACCCTATAAGAAACTCATGTGCAATAACCTCTGTGTCGGTGTCACTATATCCACCTGCACTATGACTATAGACTCTTTGCAATGCCAATGTCGACATGTTTATATTCTGTTCTAATTCACTATTACTTGTTTGTACATTCTTCCTAACTATTTGCATGTGTTTCTTGAGAGCTGATGTGTAAAGTGAATGTCTCCATTGTGAGATCAATAAAGTTCTGTCTTATCTTATCAAAAATTAACCTGAATCTAAAAGCTCCATGACCGGTGAGCTTACAGCCTATAGGCCAGAGAAATGCCTAATTTGAAAGCTAAGACCTACAAAACTGCTTTGTCGCCACGTTTTTTTGTCGTGGGTTTGTCTGTCTTTTGTTTTGCGCGTTCGTCACGTTTTCGTCACTTTTTTTGTCGCTTCTTTTTATTGTGTTATTGTTGGTTTTCCAGCATGTTTTTGACGCTTGTGGATTTTTTGGGTCACTTTTGGTCGCATGTTTATCCCAGTTTTTGTAGCAATTTTTATGCTTTTTTCAAGAAGCTTTTTGATTTGGGTAAAGCCGAACTGGAGAAAATGTGCTCGGTTCAGGCGGGGGTTAAAGGGATGTTTCAGGATTTTTGACATTGGGCCTCATTTCCTAGTTATCCAGAGTGTTGTTGATGTCTGGAGATATTTTTTTCTTAAATTCATGCAGTTCTTATATTTGAAGAGTCTAGTGGCGCTAGGCTAGGGCAAGGCTAAAGCATTTCTATGGTATCAGTTAGCCTGCATTAAAAACAGTCTGACCCACTCCACAGTGCACCTGAGGTAAATCACACCAGACTAACCATATAAATGTCTGTGTTAATAGAATAATGTTTGAAATATAACTGACCTTGTATCACATGAATTACCGCATTTTGAGGGACTATTTCCTCGCAGATCACTCCGCCGCTGCGTTAGCTTACAGCCACGAAGCTGATGCTGCTCAAATATAAGTTATTTTAAATGATTCTATTAACACAGACATTTATATGGTTAGTCTGGTGTTATAAGTGATTTACCTCAGGTGCACTGTGGAGTGGGTCAGACTGTTTTTAATGCAGGCTAACTGATACCATAGAAATGCTTTAGCCTTGCCCTAGCCTAGCGCCACTAGACTCTTCAAATATAAGAACTGCATGTATTTAAGAAAAAAATATCTCCAGACATCAACAACACTCTGGATAACTAGGAAATGAGGCCCAATGTCAAAAATCCCCAAATATCCCTTTAAGAGGTTAAATGCTGCAAAACTGAAGTGGGTCATAAGTAAAAAAAAACAACAAACAAAAACAAAATATTTGCAGATGGTGAAACGCAAATAAATGAGAAAAAACACTGAGGACTTGTTGTGAATGCTAATATTTCAAAGATAGATGTTTTATTTTACTTACTCGACCATCTCCCTCCCCCCTCGTGTCCTTCGCTCACTTCCTGTTCCGTAGAGTCACATGACCGTCAGCTGCAGCTTCGGCTCTCCTCGTCTCTCCTGCTTCTCCTGCATTCTCCTGCATTCTCCGCACGCTTTTCTCCTCTTCGTGACCTGATTTCCTGTGGGTTTCTCCTCGGATCATGGCCACTTTAGTCGCGAACCGAGCCATGGACGGTCCGGCGGCGGCCAGGACCCACACTCAGGCCGTGACTCGAAATTACATTTCCCAGCCCAGACTGAGTGAGTATCCCTGCCTCCTGCATCATCCCCGTCCTCGTTTATTTATGTATTTGCTTTTTCAAATGACATGGCTTCTTTTTGCGTTGCTCACCGATTATCTGCATGTGGCAAATCGCACAGAAAATCAATATTTTGTTTCGTGTCGTGGCTTTGAAAAAGTCGTGCTCGGCCACTTTTGATGCTGCAGTTCGTCTTTTTTCCAAATAAACAGCGTCAATCTGGAGTTATAAATGCTCGACACGTTACAATATACAACGTACTAAGCAGTCTGCCTCATATTATCTCATTATCTGCCCCTTTTCGGCCTGTTTACAAAAATTACACCCGCTGTCAGTTGTGCAACGGTGAGCTGTCAAAAACCGAGCTAGCATGCTAAAGCTAACGTCAGCCACAGGGTCATCCAGAAAAGGGACATTTCTACGTTTTAAAATCCGCATAGATCTGTTTGATCATATTGTTCAAAGTGTTATGGATGTGCTGGGCATATTAGAAGTGAAATATCCGCAGAGTGTGATCATATTCATGGAAAATAATGACATTTTCGGAGCTAGCATCTTTAGCCTAGCCGTAAGTCAGCTGATCTGCAGCGGAATGAATGAGGAACTTGCACTGAACCGTTTTTTAAGCGTTTATTTTGGCATTTGCCCATTTATATTTGCTGTGATACGAACTGTGAATGTTTGCCCCACAGCATATTTGAAGGTAGTGTTAAGACATCCCTGTTTAGAGATGAATTACAGCACTTTATCGTCAGCTTTAGCCCGTTAGCATTAGCCGTGTAAACAGCAGATGGCTGATCATGTGACGGATCACATGAGCATCACTCACAAGGACTCTCAGGATTCTGCACCGGAGTGACTCTTCAAATCTATAACACATTTGTTATAGATTAGAAATAATGTCTATAAAGCAGTTGATCAATCCACAAACCGTGAAGAAAGAAAAAATAAATCCCCTCGTTTTATTTTGGCACTACAATAACGGGCCTTCCAAGGGGATTACATGAATTGTGTCATCATTGAAATCCTAAATGTCATTAAAACTGCCACTTTATTTAAACTTCTTGGAAAAGAATGATTTATACATTTGTCAAAAATAGAAAAACAATCTGGTCTAAAACACATTAAGCTACAGTTTGGTCTGAAATTATGCACTATTTTTTTGCTTAAAAGATTCCCGTTGTGTCCAATTTACCTCTGGATAACATTTCCCCTCATTCCTCTGTTTGATGGAATGTTTACTATAGTGTTTGGGCATTAAATGGCATTAACAAGCTTTAAATGTGACTTCCTGCTCCCTGTATAAACCCTGAATAATGTTGGTGCCATATTAGCCTGAAGACATGAAGCTGTTATGATATTGTAATTTTAATGTAAACATGTCGTACAAGCAGTGTTGGGGAGAATACTCTGAAATTGTATTTAGTTACTGAATACTTGCCTTAAATGTATTTAGTAACGTATTCCGTTACTTTGTCTAATCAGAGTACTGTATTCTGAATACTTTGGCTACTTTTAAAATACTTTCACATTGATTGTCATTGTATTTATGTGTAAATATGGCAAAAGTGAAGACTACGGTTGGTATTTTATAACGGGTGTTATAAACTCACTCACCATTAATGAGGAACTCTGTAACTCTCTGGCCAATGGAGCAGCAGATACAGCATCATGTGACACATGTGTTTGTATGAACTGTGGCTTAAGGCGTTTTTAATCTTTATTTTATTTTAGGAGGAAAAATAGGTCGACATTAAATATGGAGCTAAAATGTAATGATTGATACTGGGATGTTTCCCTTGATATTTGGAAAGTAACGATCTAAATACTCTCAGATGAAAGTGTAACTCTACCAGAATACAGTTGCTCAAAATGAGTATTCTAAATACATGTATTTAGTTACTCCCCAACACTGTGTACAAGCCCACGTTTAGTCTTTTATCCGACTGCAGAGGACTCCAACGTTTGTCCTCAAAAGCCATTATTGGAAAATTATATCAAGAATAACCACATAATGCAGGATGGAGCATAAGCTGAGTCCGATACAGCTGGACATATCTGCATTTAAACTGCTGACACGAAACACATTTCTATTCCTTGCATTCCCTACCACTCAAACCAAAATGTCCAATTTAATTCTGGGTCATTAAACATTTTTTTGCAGGTAAAACGAAATATCCAGTGGTTTAATTTCCTGAGTTTGAAGTGATCTCCCTCTAAGTCCCTCCCACACCCCTCCTGTTGCTTCCCTTTGCTGCTGTTTCAATAGAGGGAAACAAATAGACTGTGGCTGTAGTGAAGCTATGGCGAGTGTTTTAACTCCGTGATGAAATGATAATTTTTTTTCATGAAACTTTCTTGGCAATTCTGACTTTCTTTCAAATCTACAATATCACAGTCACTTGCAGTGTATTCTCTTGGATTTGTTTTATTTTTTACAGCTGTATCTTACTATACAGACGGACTAAAAAGGTGCGTGCCTAAATAGCACGGTGGCGCAGTGGTTAGCGCTCGTGCTTCACAGCTAGAAGGTCCCTGGTTCAATTCCTGGAGGAGGCCGTTCTGTGTGGAGCGTGTTCTCCACGTGCACAGCAAGTGTGACTTTATTCAATGTCTTTTTTCAGCACATTTTGAAATGTATACAATACTTTTTCCGATACCTATTCTAAAATATTTGTCATCTAGAACGAGAAAACAGAACAATAATGTGAATTTATTCCATATTTCTTTTAAGCTTGTATCATTTATTTGTGCTGAAATAACCAAGTCACTTCCTTTAATCCTGTCCCTGGACCAACAGAATCAATTTGATTTTCCTCATATTTGTTTAATATTTATCAGTGAGTTCCACTTATGATCTAAATGGACACATGTAACAGGTCTGTGTTCAGCTTAAAGCAGGAGGAACCAAAATCAGCTTAAGTTCAACTTCACTGGACTTTCTACAAAATCAGATTCACTTCAGTGACTGATGTGAAACAGATAATGCTCACAGCTTTGCCTAAACTCGACTGTTACATGTAGCTTGGGTTGGATTTCCTTATTTACAAAGTGCCGAAGGGATTTAATGTTAATCCTATTGTCATCTCGTTAAACTTACGCCCAAATAAACACGACCGTGTGGCCTGGGTCTGAGTGCAAAACACGGACTGGATCCGTAAAAAAAACACTGACTCGGACTGGATTGAGCAGGCGTAGTATCTCATAAACCTGAATGGATTAGCGGATTTGGTAAAGACGTTTGTTTTATCGATCGGTGATTAGCGCTGCCAAAATAATGGTAGGGGAAGCACTGGTTTTGTAGGTCTTTCAAATGAGGTGTTACACTGGCCCCTATAGGCTGTAAGCTCCAGTCGAGAGTAAATCCGAACTGGAGAAATGTGCTCGGGTAAGGCGGGGGTAAGGGGTTAAGCTTGTTTTTAGTGCAGTTCCTCATGTCACCAGTAGTTGGCCCCAGAGCCGGGGGTAGATGGTACATTATCCTCAGTAGAAATCCTGTACGTGGCTTTACCGCTCTGTAAACAATCCATACGACAACAATCCCCGCTCTCTGCGTCTCTGCATAAACGAGGCCTATTATAAAAGGCATTAAACATATTAGCCAAACGCCGCGCCGGCCCATTCACAGCCATTACGCGTCGTCTCGTTTCCGCGGGATACGGTTCACGGCTTCACGACTGAGATTGGTCCAACACGTCTCCCTCCGCTTTGTGCTCTAATGTCAGAAAGGCAAACTGCGCCTAAAAGGCTCTTAGCAAACACCGGCAAATTACTTAATGGACGTGTGCGCGCGTTTTAGCACCGCCGCCAAGAAAAGACTGGAGGAAGAAATCTTAATGTTGCATTGTGGAGCGGCACAAAGCGGCGGTCGGTCATTACCGCTGAAGACGCGGACGAGAGCGGGCGAAGCGGAGAGTCCGGGCTTTCAGAGAGAGCCGTGATTAGGTCCGACACATTACTGCACAGGCGAGAGAGCCGACGCCTTCCTGAGTGAAGTCTGTTTTACTTAATGTGAGTTCATTAGCTTCTGCTGGAAACATGCGTCCATCTTATTCTCCTGAGGCTTTGGCGGCAGATGAGAGGTCTGCGTTTGACCCGTTCTTTATCCAGTTTCGTGGGGTGAAGTGTAGTACGCTCGCCAATTCGAAAAGTCTTCTAGAAATTAGTCAAATTAAAAGTTGGAGGATGAAAAAGACGAAACTCTATCTTTACGAGGCTTATTTTATGACGTTTTGTCCACGAGCCAAACATTTTTCAGGAAGTGACTCCAACATTTAGTCGCTCCATAAGACTCCAC
The DNA here is from genome assembly GCA_007210695.1 of Neogobius melanostomus. Classification (NCBI taxonomy): domain Eukaryota; kingdom Metazoa; phylum Chordata; class Actinopteri; order Gobiiformes; family Gobiidae; genus Neogobius; species Neogobius melanostomus. The sequence goes on along the minus strand of VHKM01000565.1, from coordinate 143,302 downwards.
ACTTTACAGACTCCGCACTTTACAGACTCCGCACTTTACAGACTCCGCACTTTACAGACTCCGCTCTTTACAGACTCGCACACTTTACAGACTCCGCACTTTACAGACTCACACTTTACAGACTCCGCACTTTACAGACTCCGCACTTTACAGACTCCGCACTTTACAGACTCCGCACTTTACAGACTCCGCACTTTACAGACTCCGCACTTTACAGACTCCGCACTTTACAGACTCCGCTCTTTACAGACTCCGCACTTTACAGACTCCGCACTTTACAGACTCCGCACTTTACAGACTCCACTCTTTACAGACTCCACTCTTTACAGACTCCACTCTTTACAGACTCCACTCTTTACAGACTCCACTCTTTACAGACTCCACTCTTTACAGACTCCACTCTTTACAGACTCCACTCTTTACAGACTCCACTCTTTACAGACTCCACTCTTTACAGACTCCACTCTTTACAGACTCCACTCTTTACAGACTCCATTACAGCTCCACTCTTTACAGACTCCACTCTTTACAGACTCCACTCTTTACAGACTCCCTCTTTACAGACTCCCTCTTACAGACCCCTTTACAGACTCCACTCTTTACAGACTCCACTCTTTACAGACTCCACTCTTTACAGACTCCACTCTTTACAGACTCCACTCTTTACAGACTCCGCTCTTTACAGACTCCGCTCTTTACAGACTCCACTCTTTACAGACTCCGCACTTTACAGACTCCACTCTTTACAGACTCCGCTCTTTACAGACTCGCACTTTACAGACTCCACTCTTTACAGACTCCACTCTTTACAGACTCCACTCTTTACAGACTCCACAGACTCCGCTCTTTACAGACTCCGCACTTTACAGACTCCGCACTTTACAGACTCGCACTTTACAGACTCCACTCTTTACAGACTCCACAGACTCCGCACTTTACAGACTCCGCACTTTACAGACTCCGCACTTTACAGACTCCGCACTTTACAGACTCCGCACTTTACAGACTCCGCACTTTACAGACTCCGCTCTTTACAGACTCCACTCTTTACAGACTCCACTCTTTACAGACTCCACTCTTTACAGACTCCACAGACTCCGCACTTTACAGACTCGCACTTTACAGACTCCGCACTTTACAGACTCCGCACTTTACAGACTCGCACTTTACAGACTCGCACTTTACAGACTCGCACTTTACAGACTCGCACTTTACAGACTCCGCACTTTACAGACTCCGCACTTTACAGACTCCGCACTTTACAGACTCGCACTTTACAGACTCGCACTTTACAGACTCCGCACTTTACAGACTCCGCACTTTACAGACTCCACTCTTTACAGACTCCACTCTTTACAGACTCCACAGACTCCGCTCTTTACAGACTCCGCACTTTACAGGCTCCGCTCTTTACAGGCTCCGCACTTTACAGACTCCGCACTTTACAGACTCCGCACTTTACAGACTCCGCACTTTACAGACTCCGCTCTTTACAGACTCCACTCTTTACAGACTCCACTCTTTACAGACTCCACTCTTTACAGACTCCACTCTTTACAGACTCCACTCTTTACAGACTCCACAGACTCCGCTCTTTACAGACTCCGCACTTTACAGACTCCGCACTTTACAGACTCCGCTCTTTACAGACTCCGCACTTTACAGGCTCCGCACTTTACAGACTCCACACTTTACAGACTCCGCACTTTACAGACTCCGCACTTTACAGACTCCGCACTTTACAGACTCCACAGACTCCGCTCTTTACAGGCTCCGCACTTTACAGGCTCCGCACTTTACAGACTCCGCACTTTACAGGCTCCGCACTTTACAGACTCCGCACTTTACAGACTCCGCACTTTACAGGCTCCGCTCTTTACAGGCTCCGCACTTTACAGGCTCCGCACTTTACAGACTCCGCACTTTACAGGCTCCGCACTTTACAGACTCCACTTTACAGACTCCGCACTTTACAGACTCCGCACTTTACAGACTCCGCACTTTACAGGCTCCGCACTTTACAGACTCCGCACTTTACAGACTCCGCACTTTACAGGCTCCACACTTTACAGGCTCCGCACTTTACAGACTCCACACTTTACAGACTCCGCACTTTACAGACTCCACAGCTCGCACTTTACAGACTCCCACTTCTTTACAGACTCCACAGACTCCGCTCTTTACAGACTCCGCACTTTACAGACTCCGCACTTTACAGACTCCGCTCTTTACAGACTCCGCACTTTACAGGCTCCGCACTTTACAGACTCCACACTTTACAGACTCCACACTTTACAGACTCCGCACTTTACAGACTCCGCACTTTACAGACTCCACAGACTCCGCTCTTTACAGGCTCCGCACTTTACAGGCTCCGCACTTTACAGACTCCGCACTTTACAGGCTCCGCACTTTACAGACTCCGCACTTTACAGACTCCGCACTTACGCTCCGCTCTTTACAGGCTCCGCACTTTACAGCTCCGCACTTTACGCTCCGCACTTTACAGGCTCCGCTCTTTACAGGCTCCGCACTTTACAGGCTCCGTCTTTACGGCTCCGACTTTACAGCTCCGCACTTTACAGACTCCGCACTTTACAGGCTCCGCTCTTTACAGGCTCCGCACTTTACAGACTCCACACTTTACAGACTCCGCACTTTACAGACTCCGCACTTTACAGACTCCGCACTTTACAGACTCGCACTTTACAGACTCCACACTTTACAGACCCCGCACTTTACAGACCCCGCACTTTACAGGCTCCGCACTTTACAGACTCCACACTTTACAGACTCCGCACTTTACAGACTCCGCACTTCACAGACTCCGCACTTTACAGGACTCCGCACTTTACAGACCCGCACTTTTACAGACTCCGCACTTTACAGACTCCGCACTTTACAGACCCCGCACTTTACAGGCTCCGCACTTTACAGCCCGCACTTTACAGACCCCGCACTTTACAGACCCCGCACTTTACAGACTCCGCACTTTACAGACTCCGCACTTTACAGACTCGCACTTTACAGACTCGCATTTTACAGACTCCGCATTTTACAGACTCCGCACTTTACAGACTCCGCACTTTACAGACTCCGCACTTTACAGACCCCGCACTTTACAGACTCCGCACTTTACAGACTCCGCACTTTACAGACTCCGCACTTTACAGACTCCGCACTTTACAGACTCCGCACTTTACAGACTCCGCACTTTACAGACTCCGCACTTTACAGACTCCGCACTTTACAGACTCGCACTTTACAGACTCGCACTTTACAGACTCCGCACTTTACAGACTCCGCACTTTACAGACTCGCACTTTACAGACTCCGCGCACTTTACAGACTCCGCGCACTTTACAGACTCCGCGCACTTTACAGACTCCGCACTTTACAGACTCGCACTTTACAGACTCCGCACTTTACAGACTCCGCACTTTACAGACTCCGCACTTTACAGACTCGCACTTTACAGACTCCGCACTTCACAGACTCCGCACTTTACAGACTCCGCACTTTACAGACTCCGCTCTTTACAGACTCGCACTTTACAGACTCCGCACTTTACAGACTCCGCACTTTACAGACTCGCACTTTACAGACTCCGCGCACTTTACAGACTCCGCGCACTTTACAGACTCCGCGCACTTTACAGACTCCGCACTTTACAGACTCGCACTTTACAGACTCCGCACTTTACAGACTCCGCACTTTACAGACTCCGCACTTTACAGACTCGCACTTTACAGACTCCGCACTTCACAGACTCCGCACTTTACAGACTCCGCACTTTACAGACTCCGCGCACTTTACAGACTCCGCGCACTTTACAGACTCCGCGCACTTTACAGACTCCGCGCACTTTACAGACTCCGCACTTTACAGACTCGCACTTTACAGACTCGCACTTTACAGACTCCGCACTTTACAGACTCCGCACTTTACAGACTCCGCACTTTACAGACTCCGCACTTTACAGACTCACACTTTACAGACTCCGCACTTTACAGACTCGCACTTTACAGACTCGCACTTTACAGACTCCGCATTTTACAGACTCCGCATTTTACAGACTCCGCACTTTACAGACTCCGCACTTTACAGACTCCGCACTTTACAGACTCCGCACTTTACAGACTCCGCACTTTACAGACTCCGCACTTTACAGACTCCGCACTTTACAGACTCCGCACTTTACAGACCCCGCACTTTACAGACTCACACTTTACAGACTCCACACTTTACAGACTCCGCACTTTACAGACTCCGCGCACTTTACAGACTCCGATCAGCCCGCACTTTACAGACTCCGCACTTTACAGACTCCGCACTTTACAGACTCCGCACTTTACAGACTCCGCACTTTACAGACTCCGCACTTTACAGACTCCGCACTTTACAGACTCCGCGCACTTTACAGACTCCGCGCACTTTACAGACTCCGCGCACTTTACAGACTCCGCACTTTACAGACTCACACTTTACAGACTCCGCGCACTTTACAGACTCCGCACTTTACAGACTCCGCACTTTACAGACTCCACACTTTACAGACTCCGCACTTTACAGACTCGCACTTTACAGACTCGCACTTTACAGACTCCGCATTTTACAGACTCCGCATTTTACAGACTCCGCACTTTACAGACTCCGCACTTTACAGACTCCGCACTTTACAGACTCCGCGCACTTTACAGACTCCGCGCACTTTACAGACTCCGCGCACTTTACAGACTCCGCGCACTTTACAGACTCCGCACTTTACAGACTCCGCACTTTACAGACTCCGCACTTTACAGACTCCGCATTTTACAGACTCCACAGACTCCGCATTTTACAGACTCCGCACTTTACAGACTCCGCACTTTACAGACTCCGCACTTTACAGACTCCGCACTTTACAGACTCCGCACTTTACAGACTCCGCACTTTACAGACTCCGCACTTTACAGACTCCGCACTTTACAGACTCCGCACTTTACAGACTCCGCACTTTACAGACTCCGCACTTTACAGACTCCGCACTTTACAGACTCCGCATTTTACAGACTCCGCATTTTACAGACTCCGCATTTTACAGACTCCGCACTTTACAGACTCCGCACTTTACAGACTCCGCACTTTACAGACTCCGCGCACTTTACAGACTCCGCACTTTACAGACTCCGCACTTTACAGACTCCGCACTTTACAGACTCCGCACTTTACAGACTCCGCACTTTACAGACTCCGCACTTTACAGACTCCGCACTTTACAGACCCCGCACTTTACAGACTCGCATTTACAGACTCCGCACTTTACAGACTCCGCGCACTTTACAGACTCCGCGCACTTTACAGACTCCGCACTTTACAGACTCGCACTTTACAGACTCCGCACTTTACAGACTCCGCACTTTACAGACTCCGCACTTTACAGACTCGCACTTTACAGACTCCGCACTTTACAGACTCGCACTTTACAGACTCGCACTTTACAGACTCCGCATTTACAGACTCCGCATTTTACAGACTCCGCATTTTACAGACTCCGCACTTTACAGACTCCGCACTTTACAGACTCCGCGCACTTTACAGACTCCGCGCACTTTACAGACTCCGCGCACTTTACAGACTCCGCACTTTACAGACTCCGCACTTTACAGACTCCGCATTTACAGACTCCGCACTTTACAGACTCCGCACTTTACAGACTCCGCACTTTACAGACTCCGCACTTTACAGACTCCGCATTTTACAGACTCCGCATTTTACAGACTCCGCACTTTACAGACTCCGCACTTTACAGACTCCGCACTTTACAGACTCCGCACTTTACAGACTCCGCACTTTACAGACTCCGCACTTTACAGACTCCGCACTTTACAGACTCCGCACTTTACAGACTCCGCACTTTACAGACTCCGCATTTTACAGACTCCGCATTTACAGACTCCGCATTTACAGACTCCGCACTTTACAGACTCCGCACTTTACAGACTCCGCACTTTACAGACTCCGCACTTTACAGACTCCGCACTTTACAGACTCCGCGCACTTTACAGACTCCGCGCACTTTACAGACTCCGCGCACTTTACAGACTCCGCGCACTTTACAGACTCCGCACTTTACAGACTCGCACTTTACAGACTCGCACTTTACAGACTCCGCGCACTTTACAGACTCCACTCAACTACATTTGTTTTTTCCCTTGATTATTAGTGCGTACTTGACTTTAAGTGACCCAGTGATAATTGATCCTGGAGCGTTGTTGCCCTGATGGAAAGTGAAGGTGTTAAACTAACCAGCCACTGGGTCACTAAAAGGTTAAAAACACACCAATATCAAGATGTTGTTTTTTCACATAAGTTCTATGAAGCACTTCAATTTAATATTTGTTGTGTTATATGTAATTTTAAGCTGTCAAAGCCCATTCACACCAGCTCCATAATGTCCGGGGTGTCGTGGTGGAGCAGGTTTTGATTGGCCGAGTGTTACCGGCTGGCAGCGAATCAGCTGGATTGTTGAGGGAGAGCTTTTCTACCGTGTTTCTGAGTTATTGAACTCACTACATTTCATGTTGCCACATGTGCTGCACACTGTTTTATGAGCCGGATAAATGCACACACTTCTTTGTGAGTTCAGGGTTTCCCCCTGAAAATTTGGTAGTTAAGGTGGTGTCTGTCGAGGGTTATGTTTTTCACCTGCCTCGCACGTGCCGCTTGTCCGCTATTGTCAACACAAGAAGGAAATAGGAAATAGGAAAAAATGAATTCGTAATTTTTTTTTTAAAGAAGTTAGTTAAAGTGGCGGCCGCCTACACAGGAAAAGCTCTGCGGGAAACCCTGGAGTTAAACAGAAATAAAAAGGCGACGGGACTCTGAGAAAACAATACAGAGAGACTTCCACTATCCTGGGCCCCAGGAAGTCTAATGACCACTTAGTGGAAGCTAATAGGGTTCCGAATAAGTAAATACATAAATAAATAAACAGTGTTTGAACATTTTCTTTACTACTCACTGCTAAATTCATGCTATAAATGTTTGACAGAGTCTGTGCTGCCGTCGGCTCGGTCTGGGGTTCAGGCAGACGTTGCTTTGAGCAGGTGAGACGGAGACGAGCTCTGCCCCCAAACTGCCACAGGGCGTCCGGTTGGTGTGAATCCAGCTCAAAACAAATTCTTTTGAATAGAGTTGATATTATTTGGAGACCCCAGTCCTCGTCTCTAAAGGACTTTGGGAATGACTGGTTTAGTCAAATATCGCAGTACAGAGGTCCCTCGTTTACGTTCTAAAAATAACCCGCAATAGATGAAATCTGTCAGCTTTATTTTTTACACTTATATGTTTTAAGGCTGTAAAACCCCTCACACGTTATACACTTTCTCACTCGTTCACTCGGGTTCTCCTTATGCCTGATGTCACTGTCATGTTACAGACGTGGGGATGGAAACATCGTGAGCTGCTCACAGCTCGTCTGTGCGATTGTTCAAACTAAGAGACAATCGTAGCTACGACCAGAGTTTAATCGTAGCAGTTTCAGGTTCAGAAGGCGAGTGTTTCGCCACATGCTAGTGTTGTTTATTTCCGTGGAAAAGTGCAGAGAAAGTAAACACGGAGTCGGACCCGCTCATGCCCGGCCTGTGCTGCTGAGACTCTGAGACGAGCCAATCAGGACGCAGAACACAATGAGCGTATGGCGTTCATACACTGTGAAAAAGCTGCAAAATTGTACTAAAAATAAATCCGCGAAATGTCCACTGTAATAATATCGTGATGTCGCACATATCGTGACTTATTTCGTCCATAATATCGGTTCTTCCTTGAAACCAGGACCAAACTGGGCCTAACCCTGTGGACCTGTTCTCCCCTGCGCCTGTTAAACTCTGTCTGAATGCCGCCGCCGCCGCAGATGTTTACTCGGGGTCTTTGTCGTTCGTGTCACTCGGCACAAAAGCTATTAGCCTGAACGCGCGTCTTTGTTTTAGCGCTCCTCCGCCGGCGCCGCGTGTGAAAAGCCACTGTACTCCCTTTTGTGCCGCGCTAATTAGCCCAGATAATGTGGTCCCGATAAACAAATGGCGTCTGTCAGCCCCCAATCCGAGCGCTCTCCGTTTTAATTAGGCCCCGGAGCTTGAGAGCTGTCAGCGTCGGGAGAAGCGCGGAGAAAAGGAAAAGGAGAAGTGGGCGTCTGCCAGTCTTTGTGACGCCCGCGCGGCGTTTTTGAAGGAGCGCGCGCTGACACCGTTTGTTCCCGGGAGACACTTGAAGCGGCGATGACCGGGCTCCATTCACTTCCGCGCTGCTCCACGTGGTAATTAGCCTCTGCCTAAAACAAAGACGGAGAAGATTACGGCGGACGGGAGTGGGAGGGGTTCAGCCGCGGATTTAGATATTAGCGCGTCAAAATCACTCACGCTTTTTAAAATGGAGGAAGTCACTTATTTGGCGTCATGAACTCTTCGGTCTGAGCTCGGAAAGTTTAGTCTTTGGCCCGGAGGAAGGACGGCGAACACTTTCCCAAAAGCTGAGTGACGAAGGAGAATAAGAAAGACCAAACTGTCCCTCACGATGCTTCATTGAGTGCGTTTACAAGGGCTCAAAATTCCCGGTTATTATCGGGAGTTTTTAATATTCCGGTTTTGTCTTTGATCATATACACACAGTTTCCCAATTTTGAGAAACCCGGATTTTCTGGCTGGGATTTTCCGTCAGTAACCGGGATATAACTTCCTGTAAACGCTATTTTCCGGCCTTAAAGAGGGAGTATTATGCTTTTTTCAATCACATAGCACCAGTCTATAGCATACTACAATGATGACGTAACCTTCTGTTGGTCTGTATATGCAGTAAATTAAAATAACTGCCTTGAATAAAATTGCTCTCTCAAAATGGCTGTACTGAACGTCTTGAAATAGGCCTCTGTCTCTTTAAGAAGCTTTCCGACACGCCCCCTTCAGCACACTGCTGTGGCATCTAAACAACACTACTGTGCGGGGAGGGGGCTCTGCTGAGCTGAGGAGCAGTGGTTGGTGGCTTGGCTGGTGACGAAAGGTCCAGAGGCGTCTCCAGGAGGTGGGGGCGTTCCTAGGAGGACTGAGGCATAGCTACACCTAAAATGGCTGCCGTCTAAGTTTTTACTGATTACTCAAAAATATGTGAATGAGCCAAGGCAACACTCCAGGCATGTGTTTAATGAGGGAATGACATAATAACATGATATAAAGCTTGAAAAAGTCCATTTTACATAATACCCCCCCTTTACGAAACTTCACATTTATTGCACATGCTCAGTTAAAGAGCAACTAAACACCAAATCAAGTTTTTTTTTTACTGATAAACTGTCTCAATGGGTGTCTCATAGTGTTGTCTACTGGTCCCTGACATTATTCTGACATTATAGCGCAAACGTGTCAAATCCTAACTTTGGCCTGAAAACGAAAATGGGTTGCGCCCCCTTCAGGGTAAACTCTGCTACTAAATTAGAATTTCCTGATTGACTGGAGACGTGTCCACGGCCTCCACACATCGTCATCAGGTGCTGCCAATTGTCCTGCCCCTGTACCTGTGGTTTATAACCAAGTCCCTCCCACGTAATCTGTCTGCTGTGATTGTGCCGATGCAAAGGCCCACACACTCACCCCCCGCATGTCACCCCCAAACTTCAGAGACCGCCTCTTTAACGGCAATTTTTGACTTTTGTTTGTGGGTGGGGAAAGGCTTTGGCCCGTTTAGTTACTCTTTAATGGTAAACAAACATGGTGGCGGCGGTGAGTCGGAAGAGCTCCTGTTTCTGGAGTCAAGAGGAGACAGAGTTTTATATTTTAACCATGAAAGAACTAAAAGTAGTGAATGTTTAAGATGGAACGAAGCGTCGTAATGTGGATTTATGTGAAACTGTCGGCGACCGTTTGAAGGCAGCTGGTTTTCCTCCGGACGCAGAGGAGTCGACCATGACACAGAGCCGGATTAAGTTTTTCCTCCACTAACTCTCGGTGAACTCCATCAGCTCCACTCTCTCACACCGGCCCCGGCTTTAACCTTCTCCCAGAGCTCCCTGGTGCACTCGGTGACAAAGACAGACCCAGGACGGGTAAAGGTCAGGAATTAGGCTCTCCGTCCTGTGAAAGCATTAAGGTTGTGACGAAAACTTGTGAGGCTGCAACGCGATGAGCTTTTGGAAGAATTGGCGCGAGCTGAGGGGAAAGAGAGAGAGCAGACGCTCAATATGTGGCGCGCGGTGTTGATTCTGTGGCAGTGTGCCACAGAATAGTCTATGTGTGGGAAACACTGCCCCAAAACTGCCATAAGCGGAATATAGCGAATACCCGGGAATTTTGAGCCCTTGTAAACACACTCATCCCGCGCTCATTCATCCCCAAATACTGACATGTTTGGTATCCACGTGTAGCAGGAAAGGCTGTGACCGAGATGACTCTGTAATCCAAATATGGTCATTTCCTTTGTGGGAGACAGCAGCGGCTAAAGACGGGAGGAATATACACATGTGCATGAGCAGACAAAGGGATGTAACGATTCATTGAAAATCGTTTCCAACAGCAGCTTCTGAGCTAAAGACATTTGAGAACGACACATTTCTTGTCCTGAAACACTGAAGAGGCACAAAGAGGAGGCGTAACAAGAGGCGCTACAGGAAACACGGAAGGGACAGACGAGGAGGTATCCAGGCAGGACTCGCAGCTAAGCCACACAACCCTCTATCCTATTGTTCGAACTGGAGAATAAAACGGATTACACTTGTCTAAGCTCTTCAGAAGACGGTGAAAGGCTGTTGTGGAGCGGAGGGAGCTGCACAGGAGGAAGATGAGGAGGTGACCAGTGCAGGACACCACGCTCTGAAACGGGGACAAACCCAGGAGGCGCTGCACCGTTTCAGAGGAGTTTCCCCGACCTCCAAAAACATCTTCTGGGTCTGATCTCAGTGGCGATTGGGGGAGGCGGGTGTTGTAGGAACGTCAAGCGTTTGGTGCTTCACTCACTCGGGCGCATTACTTCACCACCAAACTCTAGCGATGGATGAATCAACATCCGGGAACTTTTACTGGCCAGCGCCCCCTCTTGGGGGAATCGAGAGTTAAAGATGTCATTAGTGTGTATGTGAAACGGGGACTATTTCTCGTTGGGAGGATAAAATATTCCAAACCAGTGTCAGAACTACAGGACAATGTCTGTTCTTGATCACAGACACATCAAGTCACTGTCAGGAGACGATTGGAAGATTTATTATTTTTTGTGGACACTTATATGAGCGAGTTTATCGATCACTAGCATCTGTTATGGCCATGTCAGAGCTTATTACTGAGGAAACAGCTCCCCCTGGTGGCCGTGTATTATGCACTTTGTGTAACGTCTTTAATCGGTAATTATTCAAACTCATCAAACCTGTTCAGCATTAGGCCTAATTAATGATTCTCTCGGTTTTAAAACGCACATTAACGTTAGCATTAGCAGCTAGTAGGTTAGCTGCTGAATGAACCATGTACCATTTGCTCTCATAAGCTACAAAACTACATCGTAGGCTGTATGATTTTAATGTAATGATAATATAAAAGTCACAGACTAAAAGCTGAAGCTGTAGTGACATTATAAAGCATCCAGTGAAAACGTTACACAGGCAAATGTCACAGACAAGTCATGATCACAGTGGGTTTAGCAGCTCAGTTTAAAACGTTAACCGTCTTCTCTGTGAATGATCTGAAACAACAGTTTTCAGACGATCTTTCCTCATTCATTCCAATGTACGGAGCTTCTGTTTTCCCCCGAAAAGGGGCGGGAACCTTTTGGCGCCACTGATGTGACGTAGACGTTGCTCCATCTATTGGGTAAAATCAGATCCAGTCGTTCACTCCTCCCACCTGAAAACGGAGCTCAATTGTGCAGATCCAGACCCTCTGTATGAAATGAGTACGAGGGTAAGACCAGGCTAGGACTAACCCAACACCTGATCCACATTTCGTTGCACAATTGTACGATGAGAAATAAAGCACTTAAGTTTTCTTACGGATTAAAATCCAATCGTTACATCCCGAGCAAACATGACTAAACTTTAGGGCCGTTTTCTTTCCACTCTTTAACAACACTTTAGTCGCTCCTCCAGACTCCACACTTTACAGCAGCTTTGTGTCGTGGAGGCCGGAACGCAAGTGTAGCTCAAAGTAAAGCACCGGTTTCATACAAATGTGTTGTTTTGTACAACACAAGTGACTTAATGGAATGTTTTACTGGGAAATGTGAAAATATTGACCTTATTTTTCACATTTAAGAGCAGTGGTTCCCAACCCTTTTTGTCCTGCGAACCTCTCGAGTTGTTTTTCTCTCTGAGCACCACCACCTCAAGGATCCGTGATGAACTAAATTCAGATTATTTCGAGTGTAGTGTGTGTTCTGTTCACAATGAAGCTAAATGCACTGACATTCAAGTCTTTTACTGAAAAGCATCAACATTAACTTTTGAAATACTGCTCAGTTTCTCCTTTTCTCAAGTACCTCCAAGGATTTGTACTTACGAATCTCGTATGGGAGAGTTTTCATTTCTCAGAAGAAAAAGTTCCCTCTTTCTGGCCGTTTTGAGAGAATAATCGAACTCACAAAAGCCGACTGTAACTTAAAGGAAGGACAGGTTTACAGCTTCTCTGATCAGCACGACAGTTTTCCTCTGTGCTAACATAACTGCATCAGCGTTTTCTAATCGTTAATTAACCTTTAACAAACACAATGTACCATGAGACACTGGAGTGATGCCTCTGTCACCGATGGAGGCGTTCCAGTCATAACCAGCCAGAACAGGCATTAACCACATTAACAAAGTCTATTTCCTCATTTCTTTAAAAGATGAGGGCATTTTAAGTTACCACACACGTTTGAGTCAAGGTTTCTTTCTTTTTTATGTTTTCATATAAAAATAAGGAACTTCAGGCACAAATAACAGCCAAAAATTGCTGATATTTGCACAAAATCAAAATACTGGATTTATGATTATACTGTACTATCTGTCAACATTCACATTTTTGGGTTCAAAGCTCAGTAAATCAGGCAGAAATTTGATGGTGTAAACCTTCTGAGCAAACCTTAAAAAAACTATAAAGTCCAAAAGCGGAAAGTTTGGAGTACTTTGGATACTTCCGTAAACGCAGAGGTATGGACAGAAAAGCTGGATATTTATCTCTCCAAGTTGCATGTATCCATGACAACGCGCCGCGGTCACATGACCCGACATGTTCACGTGTTTGGAAATGCTCTTCTGCTGCTGCGATGAACTTTAGCGAAACGCTCTGTTATATCGTTTTAACACGTCCAGTTTCTTAAAGGGATATTTCAGGATTTTTGACATTGGGCCTCATTTCCTAGTTATCCAGAGTGTTGTTGATGTCTGGAGATATTTTGTTCTTAAATTCATGCAGTTCTTATATTTGAAGAGTCTAGTGGCGCTAGGCTAGGGCAAGGCTAGTGCATGTCTATGGTATCAGTTAGCCTGCATTAAAAACAGTCTGACCCACTCCACAGTGCACCTGAGGTAAATCACTTATAACACCGGACTAACCATATAAATGTCTGTGTTAATAGAATCATTTAAAATAACTTATATTTGAGCAGCATCAGCTTCGTGGCTGTAAGCTAACGCAGCGGCGGAGTGATCTGCGAGAAAATAGTCCCTCAAAATGCGGTAATTCATGTGATACAAGGTCAGTTATATTTCAAACATTATTCTATTAACACAGACATTTATATGGTTAGTCTGGTGTTATAAGTGATTTACCTCAGGTGCACTGTGGAGCGGGTCAGACTGTTTTTAATGCAGGCTAACTGATACCATAGAAATGCACTAGCCTTGCCCTAGCCTAGCGCCACTAGACTCTTCAAATATAAGAACTGCATGAATTTAAGAAAAAAATATCTCCAGACATCAACAACACTCTGGATAACTAGGAAATGGGGCCCTATGTCAAAAATCCTGAAAAATCCCTTTAACGCTTCGGTCCGTGATCATCCGCGATCGCACACAATCATTTGCGTCACGCGCGCAAATCCATATTTCCCCCGAACGCCGCCTGAGCCGCTCGTCGCCGTCGCCCGGTGATTGGCATGTTTAAAACACAGCCAGCCCAAACATCCCCCCCGTTTACAAAAACACGCTTTTATGAAAATTCCATCAAATTTTCACAACACGATGATGTTTTTCCCCGAAGGCCAGCGCCCGCCCTCCCCTGTGTGCGCTCGCCTTACAATCGCGCCATTGTCCGCCGCAGAAAAGGACTTAATAGCCCACACTTAGCCCCCGATTGTGCGCGGTTCTCGGTAAAGGTAGATCCGCGGCCGCCCGTTCTCGACGTGTGGCGGGCGGCCGCGTAATGGCGCAAATCATAATAATAATAATAATAACAGTAAATAATGATAATGGGAGTAATGACGAGCGGCGGGAAAGTGGGGACGCAATTACAGGCAGCTCTCAGGAATCCGCCAAGAAAGACGCACAAAGGAGCAGGAGACAAAAAGGAAGGAGCGGCTTCAGACAAAGGGAGGGATGAGGCTCAGGTTAGAGTAAGTCGGAAGCAAAGACGGACTAAAGCAGGGACTTAACCCGGACCAGAACTCTCCAGAGGAAGCTGCGAATTCTCAAACTTCACGGCTCACAAACATGCTCCGAGAACCATTAAAGTGGATTCAAAGAATTTTGTTTTTCAAAGATACTAAATGATGTTCTATATAGGGCTGGGAACCTCTGGGAACCTCACGATTCGATACGATACATGGCTTTTCATGTGCTTTGTACCACTTTTATAAATGATCCCTGACTTACTCACTGAAAATGGGTCATAGATCTGTCAGTGACTTCATTTACATTTAAATAAACAAGAAACCACAGTCCTGTTTAAAAAGGAATAAATCAACCCCAAATTAATCTTCTTTATAATTATAAAAACTATCATTAAAAGTAATGTATTTGTGTGACAGTGTTTGGTCCAAGTGGTTAAAACTGTAGTGCTGCCCCCTGCTGGCCTGACTGAATTCTTGATCATTGTTGGCCTCTATTGACTGTGAAAACAGTGGAGAATTGCTGCCTCATTAATATGCATGACGTCAAAAGTATCGATCGGAATAAAAAGTATCTGTATCGTATCGTCCCGCAAAATATCGGGATATATCGGGAAATCGATATATTGTCACACTCCTAGTTCTAAATCACATTCAGCTGCAGTGTTGGCTGAGATTCTTCACTTCAACATGCGGAGCAGCCGTTAGCGCTCGTGATTCACTAGAAAGTCCCGGGTTCAATTCCTGCATGGGGCCTTTGGAGTTTATGTCCTCGTGTCTGTGTAGGTTTCCTCCACCACTAACATGTACAATAGGCCAGATGAATGCAGTGAGTGTGTGTTTGGTGGTGGTGGGAGGGACCGATGGCACAGGCTGGCAGCCTCACTTCCGTCAGTCAACCCCAGGGCAGCTGTGGCAACAATAGTAGCATACCACATTGAGTCTGGAGTGAATGAATTATGCCGACAGTGTAGCGCTTTGAGAAACTTGGAAACTAGGGGTGTCCATGGTTAACCGGTTAACTGATTAACCGGTTAACCATTAAAAATTGCGTAACCGAGTAAAAGCATTTTGCTCGGTTAACTGGCGTGTATAATTTGCCGTGCCATTGAAAATACTTGTAATACAGTTTTGCACCACCAGAGACCGCCAGAGCGCTCCCAAACATTTGCCCACGAGAAGCCGTCATCGCGCATGGCTATAGCTAGTTTAGCTTTTCAATATGAAGCATAAACAGCACAGCGTGGGAGAATGACGACAAAATTATTCATCTATGTCACTTCCTGTCTGTGTCCAATAAGGAAGTGAAACTATAAACATCACAAAACCCTAACCCTTATAGCACATGTACTCATTTTCAACACCTGTCCATAGGGGGCCTTTAGGTTACAATAGATAAAACACATTATTAAACAAGATAAGGCACTTTTTACACATGAGAACGACTTTTGTTTTAATGCTTTTAAGATTTTAAACTCTGTCCGATTACAACCGAGAATGACGGATCAAAATGCAGGTATTGCATTGCAGTGCTTAGATATACTTCAACAGCCGACACCCGGGCATCACTTAGGACAGGGGTAGGCATGTTTGCGTCGTGGAGGGCCGATTTTCATCATTGCCAAAACCCCAATGGCCGACCCTCACCATTGTAGCCTAAAGTAAATGACTTTTTTCTGCAAATGCCAATGTTTTACATCAGTGGTTCTCAAGTGGTACGGCTTCTGGACCCATCATTAAACCAGGATGACAAGCCATGACCCAAATAAACCGCGACCCACTGAAAATGGGTCCTGACCCATCTCCAGTGGGATGTTCTGCCAGGAATTGTTTAAAACTGACACTATTTCTCACATTTTTAGAGTACTTTAACAGGTATTTGATCTCTTATCGGCATACTAATATTTCTCAAAACCATCTTGAGGGCCAGAGGTTCTGTGTGGAGGGCCGGATTTGGCCCCCGGGCCTGACGTTGCCTACCCTGACTTAGGAGGTAGCTAGCTAAGCTAAAGGCACAAAACTCGCCTTTCTCGTTATTATTAAAACGTGGTGGAGAGATAAGTGGTGTTGTTGTTGTTGTTGTTGTTGTTGTTGTTGTTGTTGTACGCATGAATGGCTGTTTCTTTGCACAATGTTTCAAAAAAGCGGCTAAATCACTGCAGGTAAAATAAATAAAAATACTGTAGGGCCACGTGAACGCAAGTCAGTGACCTACTTTGCTCTGTCATTACCACTGCGTTTTATTTATATCAATTAATTTTGTTTTAAATGTGTTCCAGCCATTTAATAAAGGCGGCGCGCGCGTGCAGCCCTATTGGAAACACGGGCTTGTTAAAGTAGGGATGTGCCGATCAAGATGAATTTAAAAAAAAGCCTTTCACAGCTTAGATGATGATCGATTAAAGGAATAGGCCACCGTTTTTACATACTGAGATATGTTCTTACCTGAGCTTAGACGAGTTCATCTGTACCTGTCTGGTCTTCACGTGTGCCTTCAGTCACGTAAACACGGCACAGACGGCGTTAGCATTTAGCCTCTCTCTTCTCCTCTATAGCTCCAAACGAGGTGAAGATAGAAGCTACCAAACTCTTCCACGTTTTCCTTATTTAAATATGGTTACGTGAAGTGTTACACTATAAAGTATAATTACACTAAATTAAACAATGTGGATTTTCTAAGCGGATAAAAAGGGGAACTATATTGTAACGCGTAATAATACCAGGAGTAATTCAGCATCCGCGCAGTAAAGTTAAGATATCACTGCGCAGATGTTGAATTATTCCTGGTATTATTACGCCTTACAATATAGTTCCCCTTTTTATCCGCTTAGAAAATACACATTGTTTTGTGTAATTATACTTTATAGTGTAACACTTCACGTAACCATATTTAAATAGGGAAAACGTGGAAGAGTTTGGTAGCTTCTATCTTCACCTCGTTTGGAGCTATAGAGGAGAAGAGAGAGGCTAAATGCTAACGCCGTCTGTGCTGTGTTTACGTGACTGAAGGCACACGTGAAGACCAGACAGGTACAGATGAACTCGTCTAAGGTAAGAACATATCTCAGTATGTAAAAACGGTGGCCTGTTCCTTTAAGCTTAAATATGATGAATCGATTATCAACATAATCATTAGTTGCCTTAATTGTGACTGGCCCGACTTGTGTTATAAAATATTCCAGTCTGTGATTGGAACGCCCGGCCGCCGCGCCTCTGAATGCCTGGGCTGTGTTGAACCCGGCTCAAACAGCTGGTGTGCTGCTTAAGCGCTGACCCGGGCGCTCTCACACGGGCCCTGTTTTCAAAGAGACAGCTGTATTTTCAGAGCTAATTACGCTCCTTTTTCCCGCCGCGTCTTGTGGGAAACGCTTTCGGACGCGGACCCCGTTTTTGTCCCGGCCCCTTTCATCGCCTCCTGAAGATGTCCCTCGCTCTGTCCTCGCGTCTTTCGTGGGAGGACTTTTTGTGGCTGAATAGTTCTTTCACACTCCGCCGCGCTCGCTCCCTTCGGGGGGTGAAGGTCGCTCGTCCCGAACAATCCAAGGACCAGTTTAAGAACGAGATTAGGACCAATTACCGAGGGGCGCACAAAGGCCCCCGCCCGCCCCCGGCCTCCCCTCAGACCTCAGAGGACGGGCAGAGCTGGGACCAGGGTTAGACTAAGGCCGGAGTTTGACAGCGGGGCGTCCAAACTTTCAGGTCGTTCCGTGTCAAAGCCGGCCCGGATTTACAGCGGAGCAAAAGGCGTTTAAACGGCTCCTAGTTTAGGAGGATTTTTGTGATAAATGTTTGAGCTGAGGTTTGTGTAAAAGCTTTAAGTTTCCGCTACATGCGTTGATTTTTATTATATTATGAACAAACAAAATCAAATTGAGGAAAAAAAAAGTCGTGTTTAATTCATTTTGCTGTAGTCGGGCCCCCTCCAGTCCAAAACTGTGACTCCCACAAATGTATCAAATCATGAAAATAATTTCTACTAATTTATTTCAGACAAATAAACCTATATTGGAGCGTTTAAGAAGAAGAACTTTTTATAAATGGCGCATTTCACAGACATGGCCACAAAGTGCTTTATATGAGACAGGGTTACAGTGGTGTTCAGTTTGCCCTGGGGCAGACTGACCGAAGCGCTGTCACGACTGCACATCTGCGCCAACGGTCCCTCTGCCCATCACCATACACATCATTCATCCTGGCCTATTGTACATGTTTTTAATGGTAGGAGTAACTGGAGTACCCGGAGGAAACCTACGCACTACCGTGCTGGTAGTGCACCTGTAGTCCTTTTGTCAGTAATATTTTTAACCATATAATTTGCTCAATATCATTTATGACCTGACCCTCAGACCAGGCAAAGATCTGGGGCCCTGCAAGGCTCGCCCGTTGCATTATGGGTAATGGAATGTCTTTGGCCAAACAATAATGATAGTTAGCGTAAAGCAGAAGAAAGCTCTGATCTGGAGCGTTTTAACGGCTGGAAAGTTGATGATTTAAAGTGTTTTTGTCGTGGCCATGGAGCCTGTTACAATATTAGCTTAAAGTCTATTTTTACACCAGGGCTGCGTACGGAGATAGACAGAAACCAAACTGCCATTCATACGAAGAGATGCTTCAAAAGTGACGACCAGTCCTTGTTCATATAGTTGGAATAACTATGGAATAACTATGTGAGAAAAACATTTGTGACCCTTGAAGGCGACTGTTGGACAAAGTCCAGGGTCTGAAACTGTGGCCTCATGTCGCCGATATTCACAACATTTAAACTGAGAAATAAAAACATAGAATCTCTTTTTTTGTCAATAAGGAGGTGGACAGTAGACGAAATCTTTTTCTTAATTGTGACCAGAGAGATCCACATACACACATAGGCTCTGCCTCTAAATGTACTTTATTTTTATGTTTTTATGAGTGATCTGATGGAACAACAGAGCTAATCAGTCGCTAATCTGACAGACGGAAATGTACCCACTATATTTAACATCAACACCGTTTTGGAACGTTTCCCTGTGATTACAAGACGAATTCAAATGATTTAAAAAGTGAGGGTGTCTGTGTCGGGCTGATCCCAGGTCCTGTCGTTCCCCTGTCCGCGATGGTCCGCTCCTGCCTACGGAGCCGCCCTGACTTTTCCCTTTCAACATATTCACAACTTAAATATTTGTAAGAAATGTCACTGAGACTTATAGTCTGTAAACCAATGCCCGTAAGCCTTATAGTTCACGGTTATGGCTCAATATACTTCAGTGTTCACGCTCCGCCTCCTGAACTCACACATTTCAATGGCGGTGTGGTTTGTTTGGGCCGAAATTAGGAGCCTGATCGACCCACACATGTGCAGTCGAGATGGGCATTGGGATTATTGAAATAGTCACGTCCTCTCGATCTGCTTTGATATGAAAACGATGAGGTGTCAACAAAACCAATGAAAACTGCAGTGCCCACCTTTATCCAGTCCTGTTACTATTGAATGTGACCTGTCTGAACCATAGAACCATACAAGATATAGACGGCACCCCCATTCATGGTAATGGTCTCGTGTTTTAGTGAAGTTAACATGACGCACCTTGCTCCATGCAGAGAGCATATTCCTCAAAAGGGCAAAAAGGTGGGAATCGCCCCGGGGCGGGCGGAGCGGCTCCGAGCCTCCACAGAGCTCCAGAACCTTCAGGCTTAAACTTTTTAATTCTACAGAACAAACACCAGCGCGTTTAAAATCATGACCCAGCCCAGCGTTGTCACATGGGTGTTTGGGTGTTTTGTTCTAAAGTCTCCATTGGACCGTTTGACATAGTTTATTTTGGGAACTCCTGCATGAGGACCAAAGAGAAGCGCTTTCCTCGCCCATTGGTCTGAACGGGACGTCTTGAAAAGTGTCGGACAGCACGGAGCTGCTGTTTGAGGGAGTAAATATGAACAGTGGTGCAGTTGGAGCAGGTTTGTCTCATGATTGGAAGGTCAGGGGTTTGAATCCCAGCTCCTGTAGGTGCACACTGTCATTGTGTCCTTGGGCACGACACTTCCCTCACCGCCAGTGTCTGTGTACACAGGTGTATGAGAGAGTGGATGACTGGTTCCTTGATGTAAAGGGCTTTACAAGTTAAAGTGCATATGACAGATTTTAAAGCTCTTGAAAATATGACTTATTTAGATGGATTACATCAGTTGCATCTTTTTTTTTCAGTGAAGCAGCAATTTTAATGAAGAAATGTTGGGCAGAAAAGTTAATTTTATTTGAATTTTTAAGCTGCTGACAGGAAGTGACATAAAAGAAGGAAACATTCCATAGCAGTTTGACTCATTCATTTGCCATTGACTTAACATGGTTGTTTACCTTCTTCGATGTCACTTCCTGTCAGTGTCCAATAAGGAAGTGAAAACATAAACATCACAAAAATGGTCAAACTAAAGAAAACTGGGAATAATCTTTAGCAAAATCTGAAATATAATCGTGTTAACTGTGTTTTAGCTAAAATTGTGTCTAATGTGTCATATGCACTTGTCACATTTACCATGGATAGAAACAGCGCTGCGTTTTCATATCCAGCTGCAGTTCTGCCTGAAATTTACCACCTTTTTTATGCTCCAAAGTTTCCTGTTTTGTCAAATCTTCAGAGCTGAACTCCCGTGTTTGTGGCCTTATAGAAAAGCATTAACTCCGACTCGCTCCTGCCCGTTCAAACCCCGTAATAACCGCGTTGACTCTTGTGTGTCATATGCACATTACGCCCCCTCCCTCCCTGATTACCGTAAAGACGCCGCGACATTTGCCCCCGTGCTCGTTTTGGCGCTCTAAAAGGTTGAAGCCGTCCCGACCTCCGCTCCCGACCTCGCCCCTGTTTTAGGCCTCGCTCAGACCCTCATTATTCCCCATTTTCACGGAAAGGCCAGAGCGCGGTGATGGACGGCGCCGCTCGGCCTCCGCTCATGATTATTCCTGACATTTGCGTCTCCGGCGAGGGAAAGGTTAGCGGAGATTGTCGGAGCGAGGGGCCGGCGCTCTGTACTGTGTCATTTCATCTCCTCAGGTGCATTATTATTATTATTATTAACTCCTCCTCTTCTTCTTCTTGTCTTTGTTTTCCAGCCTACTCCACGGTGTCCGGCGTGAACGGGCCGCTGGTCATCCTCGACAAAGTCAAGGTACACACACACACACAAGAGGAGGACAGATCGGGTTTCGGCGCGGCTCCGGGGAGGGATTAACGGCAGGAAATTTAACAATTACAAGAAGCGTAGAGTGAGGGGTTCGGGTTACGGGGAAATGACGGGCTTCGATGAGTTCAACAAAAGCGTTAAGACGCACTCGAGAGCTGTTACACACGGAACACAGTCTGACAAAAGAGCGGGCGTCTCCAGTTTAAGGCGAGACGCTGCAGGTGCGAAAGGACGGCGATTACATTACGGCGCTCAAGGAAATGGACAGATCTTACAGGCCAAGTGTTTCTCCAGGAAAAGTTTCTCCGTCAAGTTTATGTGAAAGGACTGATGTGTTTGCTGTGGAAAATACAGCCCCATTAAAAGTCCAGTTGAAAAATGGCAAAAATTCACACGGTTGAATTTTACAGATCTTTTCCCTTTCGTTGTTGCTGCGATGTCACTTTCTGACATTTATTTTCATTTCTTTTTCGTCATTTTTTCGTCAAATTTTTTCACATTTTTGTCACATTTCCATCACTTTTTCGTCACATGTTTATCACATTTTTGTAATTTTTTGTCACTTTTCCATAATTTTTTTGTAATTTTTTATCATTTTTTGGTAATTTTTTCGTCACATTTTCATCACATTTTTTGTCACTTTTCCGTTACTTTTTGTAATTTTTTCCTAATTTTAGTCATTTTTTGTAATTTTTTCGTCACTTTTTGATCATTTTTTTATAACTTTTTGTCACGTTTTATCAAAATTTTTGTCACTTTTTCATATTTTTATCACTTTTTTGTCACTTTTTTCGTGACTTGTCACTTTTTATCAAATTTTTGTCCATTTTTTTTAATCACATTTTTGTCACTTTTTCGTCACATTTTTATGACTTGAGTTTTTGAGTAAAGCTTTTATTGAAAACAAATAAATAAACTGAAATAGTCTGATTTTGCAGCTGGTCAAAGGTTTAAGACCGTCTGTGGAAAAATGTGGATTCCGTGTCATTTTTCTGTCACGACTTTGTCCTGTCGGAAAAGGCAAAATAACTCGTTTTGATGGTGGTCGGGTTGTTGGCCTCTCTGGCGCCATCGCTGCTGAGGTGGGACGCAGCAACACAGTTACTCTCTGTGGGGCGTAGAAAACATCTCGGGTGGATCAGTAACCATGGAAACCTTCAGGACCATCACTCAACCATGCAAAATGTGAAAAATGTTTGCCATTTTTCAACTGGTCTTAAACTTTAGATCGGCACTGTACTTGATTTGTACTTTCTACTTTGAATACTTAAGACAAGACATGGATTTTTAGCTACTTTTCTCCCTTAACTTCTGTTCAAAAAATACAAATATAATCTGTAAATGATCTCTTTTCTGCTTTATCTTTATTACGGATCCCTGTTAGTTAATACTGCAGAACTATTCTTCACATACTTTATTTACGCCCGACTCCTAAACAGAAGGTTGTGGGATCGAGTCTCGCTCCCCTCACTTGTTTTTTCAGTGGGTCGGTCCTTTCCCTGGGCTCCCACTGAGATGAACATAGATCTGTGTCGTCAATAATAATAATAATGTGTTGTGTCTGGTGCAGTTTCCTCGTTATGCCGAGATCGTCCACCTGACTCTGCCCGATGGGACCAAGCGCAGCGGCCAGGTGCTGGAGGTCATCGGGAGCAAAGCCGTCGTTCAGGTCTGAGCCGTGTGGCTGGCGTGTGGCTGGCGTGTGGCTGGCGTGTGGCTGGCGTGTGGCGTGTCCTGGTGCTGCGATCATGGTGGATGAACTTGTTCACTTAACGCGGTTGTTTCTGCAGGTGTTCGAGGGCACGTCGGGGATCGATGCTAAAAAAACGGCCTGTGAGTTCACCGGAGACATCCTGAGGACGCCGGTGTCCGAGGACATGCTCGGTACGAAACACGACTTTGAAATTATATATAATATACAGTATACAAGGACATAATATACAGTATACAAGGACATAATATTCAGTATACAAGGACATAATATTCAGTATACAAGGACATAATAATCAGTATACAAGGACATAATATACAGTATACTTTAACTGTTGGCACATTTCTTGTCTATTTTGCACACCCTGAGTGATCTTATGGAATGCCGAATGTAACAAGTGAATTTCTCCGTTGTGAGATCAATAAAGGATTATCTTATACTTAATATGCATGACATCAAAAGTATCTATCGGGAAAAAAATATCTGCATTGTAAAATATTGATTAGATAGATATTTCGCTCCAGCATCTGCAGTTGCTTTTGGCGCAGAGAAAACGGCAACGCTCCTAAACCTGAACCAACTTGCATTGCGGGGAAAAAAACTGTAAATCTCTGCGGTTCTACGGTTCGCTTGTTTCACTTATTATATAGGATTAAGGGAACTGTAAATGTTTGCCATAAAGGTGAACTAAGACGTTTACGCTCGACAGTTGAGCATCATCTTCCCCCATGAGGCGCTGCTCTTTCCACCACATTTATCCCTAATTAATCTCAATTAATCTCTCAAAACAAACTTGTGCGGAGAAATTGTGTTTGTACTTCCCAAAGTATGCCGCTCGGCGGATCGTTCCGTAAGCTTCCGTAGACCAAACAGTCTGCTTCGTAACAGAGCAAACTGCACTGGAGTCCACGAGGAACTGCCCCGAGACCACCTCCAGAAGGTTCTTTAGTCCGGACCAAATCACACTGGTCCACTTTCACACCAGCCCAAACGGACCGTAATTGATCTTTCGCAAAACCACGCCCCAAAACGGTAATTGTCCAATCAGGCATCCTAGCAACCGTTACTATGAAGCCAGGTCCGTCATGTCGCAGATCTCCAATGCAAAACAATGGGACATACCAGCAATGAGCAGATGCACTTTTTTACTGCGAACACCAAAAACCCACCAGACAAAGAAGAAGAAGCAAAATGGTGAAGCGATCTGCCTATGGAGGATGTAAATCAGACACTAGGGACCACAAGAGTGAGTCTGGGAGAGTCCAGTTATTTCCCTTCCCAAAGCGAAAACACAACCTGAGCTCTGCCTACAATGGATCAAACAATGTGGACGTCCTTTGCCCAGCTAAATTTCTCCAAATAAACAAGCAAACATCTGCTCTAAGGTAAGGCTAGGCTAACACCATAGCATGCTAACATCTAGCTACTGACAGTCACATAATGTTACACAAACTGGAGCTGTAACTTTAACTGCGGCGGTGAACTTTTACAAGCCTACAGTCTCACGTGTGTTTGTCTCCCTTTATGATAAAAGTTCTGTGTATTTTGTCTCGGTCCTGATAACTGACGGTAGCTGATTGTCATTGTGGCACCTGTAGGTTTAGCTAGCGTTGGCTAACTTTAGCGCACCGGAGAAATGCACCGGAGAAATGGACTAGACTGTCTGCGATCTTGGCCCGTCTGCTTCAGGGACTCAATCGGCCCTGGGTCTCTATAGCCTGTCCGTCCATGGGAGTGGATCTCTCCATCTGTGGTTCTCCCCAAGGTTTCTCTTTTCTCCCACTGGGTTTTTGAGTTTTTCCTCGCCGTGCTGGAGAGTCTAAGGACAGGGGATACCTGCGCCGCTCGTCGCCACCTACTGCTGACGCTTATTTGGACATTATGTTTGCCTGGAAACTTAATTCACCTGAACTTTACATTGTCTTATTTATTTCAACTCCTGTTGTGATATTGGGCTATACAAAACCATTGATTGATTGATTGAGAAATGTTCCTATTTTTAGAAATACTAAAAAAGTAAGAGGGTGCTTACCGGGCAGTGCAAGAGCACGACTGGTCCACAAGGCTGTGCTGTTGCATTTAAGGAAGAGATCAGAAGGTTTCTCTGATATTTCTGGAGACTTGTCTGTAGCTTTAGTGTCAATAGTCCTTTATCCTTCCTTGGATAGTTTAATATCTTGAATATTTCCCTCCACTGCAGACTGTGACCCCTTTTGCCTCGATCTGGAGGATATCACGGCGGTATTGCTCCAAAAAAGGTCACTGACACGTATGGCATTCTGTTGCACTGCCCGTGTTTCACCATTGGTTTATCGGGCGTAGCAACAGTAACCGTGTTTGTAAATGAATTTCAGAAACATAAACGTTAAACTGAACCAGAGCCAACGACAAAGGCCTCGTTTTGAAAACCTTCCAGCGCTTTAATGAGTCTGAGCCCAAACAACAACAACATGCTGCCTTTAACACTTTCATTCAGCTCAGATTTGAGTCTCTTTCTCGTCTCGCTCTCTGATTAAAAGGCTGGATGTCGGTCGTCCTTTACGCTCGCTCTTCGATTAGCTCAGTGCAGCACAAGGCCGAGGCTGCGGCTCACGCGCCACTTTGTTCCTGAAGTGTCATTAAAAATCATGAGTTTATGAAGCTTTCTACGCACGCCGCCGCTACAAACCTTTATATAAAGATCAGTAAAACATAAATAACTCACTGATCTGATCCGCCGAGAGAGACCGAGTAAATACATTTGGTTTAAGCAGCCGGAGGTTTTGAAGTCGCTGATCGTTTCACAGACGAAAAACACACGGGGCTGGGTTAAACTGGAGAATTCAGAACAAACGTCGAGTTCTTCTTCTTCCACCTGTCCGTCATGTGTCCGTCACGTCTTCGGCTCTACGGCAGGAATACGCAGCCATTCTTTTTCCGATTACATTAAGTCCAATCCTTGTAATAATAGGCTCACATGGCAGTGGCTTTTGCCGGTGTAAAACTTCTTTAGTCTGAGATTTATCCAGGAAGTGACTCCAACATGTCTGTGTCTCTCCCTGGTCTTTCCCACGCTTATTCATCCCCAAATACTGACATGTTTGGTATCCATGTGTAGCAGGAAAGGCTGTGACCGAGACGGGAGAAATATACACAGGGCGCATGTGCAGACAAAGAGGCTAAACTTTTTAAATATGTAATACCTGACAGATTTATGGAGCTTTGAACCCAAAAAAAACAAGGAGAAATTTAAATTTTTACAGATTTATTTCACTAAAAACTAAACAAGATCCAAAATCCCTCTGAGCAAATCTTTGGAACTAATATGTCACAGAATAAACCCACACATTTAAACCTGGCTCTGGACTTTATTTAGAGTTTGTCGCTGAGAATATTGGCAATTTCGGCCATTTTTACGCATAAAGTGTCTTATTTTTAAATGAAATTGTAAAATGACAGAAACCTTGTAATACATTTCCCCCTCATATTCATGTCCGTGATCTACAGCTGAAGTTTCAAATCGATATCTCTACATTTAGTGTTTAGCCCTGAAAGTGTTTGGAATGAACTGAATCTGTCTTTCTCTCCTGCAGGACGAGTTTTCAACGGCTCCGGGAAACCCATCGACCGAGGGCCCACCGTCCTGGCAGAGGACTTCCTCGACATCATGGGTACGGCATTTCTTACTTTTTTATATCATTTTTTTAACCCCTTAACACCAGGTGTGGCTAATTAGTGCCAAACCTCTTCTTTTAGACTGTGGCTATAATAATGCATGTTTTCCCTTGATGCCTGTTTGCCCACATCCATGCCGTACCTAGGAACCTTTTGCAAGCACTAGTTTCTCGTAGGACCGGTTAGAGAAGGAACCACATCCGGGTCATGGTAGCCACTTAGCGGAAATAGCATTTCTGCAAATCGAGGCTGAAACTTCGATGAAATCTTCAAATACAAGTTGAGTTGTGTTAAAATAAAATGATGTAGCTGCTCATCGTTTCCATCTTTAGATTATTTATTGGAATGAACTTCGTGTGATGGATATTTTTTTGTTATTTGACGATTTATGTACGTCGCGAATTAGAGACGTCAGGCCATAATGGAAAACTGCAATAGCTCCATCTGGTGGCATACGGCCACAGTGACTGCATTTTAGTAGTATTTAGATCTATTACAGTGTTAACACGTTTTTTAGAACATGCCATTCTAGTGAATTTCTATAATCATTGTAACAATAACATACAAGGATATATAAAAGTATCCCTTATTTTACACAGAACAAAATGAAACCCTTCATGTTGTATGCAAAGCGACCACAAGGTGGACCTATTGGAACAAACAAGCGTTTCACCGTCTGAAAATAATGTGCAATTATAATATAATTTGCAAATAAGTAATGGTAAATGGAGGCATCTTATGTACAATGAATATTAAAACCTCAGAAAAGGGAGTAAAATATGATAATTAGTAATAAAAATGGTGACATGTCTATGTTATGTAGATAAATTGTCTGCACCTTTTCTAAAGTGCTTTTCCTACATCAGGTGATGAAGCATCAGCATCAGTGAGCTGCTGTATTTATGCCTGTTGTTGCTAATTAGCGACATACATAAAACTATATCTGTACTATGTGCTACAGATTAATTAACAATCTCCACTTGAAAGCAAAAACACAGATGATTTATTGTTTTCTAAAATTGTTATTTTATAGAATAATTAATAGAATAGAATAATTAATTCAGGCGTTAAGGGTTAAATCATTTTTCTAGTTTTTGTCATTTTCCTGGTTTTTAGGCGCTTTCCTTTTAAATATTTGTTTGCCACTATTTTAACATTTGTTTTTTGTCTTTTTCGTCACACTACTTTTGTTTTTTGTCTTTTTCCCTCTTTGTCTTTCTCGCATTTTGTTGATTTTGAGGAGTGTGTATTTGCTATTCATCTCAAACGTCTTTACACTGCAATGCAACAGCTGGAACTAAATATCCAGGTGTTTCACTTCCTGATCGTCACTCTAAGCCCCTCCCACTCCCCTACACTGGAAAAATGACCTCCTTGCATGAGATAAATGACTTTAAATGGCTTTGAAATGGGTTCTTTATGTTTTTACTCCTCGATGAAAGGACGGAGCTTAGCCAGAGAGTGAGCGGTGAGGAGAGCGTTTTCTGGATCTGTAGGAGCTCAGGAGAAGCTTTGTCTGAGCTGCCTTTTTCATGTTTCTCCTCAGATTGGTTATTCTCCAGTCTCTGAGGAGAAGGTTGTGAGTTGAAATGACCGTGTATTATCCGTAAGGCAGTTATTATGTGCAGAATATAGAATAAAAACCGCCGTCGTCTTCTATTAACTCTTCTTGGTCTGAAAGAACGGCTTGGAAAAAAGAATTGCCCGTCTCATATTGGCTCCTAATTCTTTAGTATAAATTCAGTTATACAGAGCTTTAATCAGTGTTGGTCTAAGTAAAGATTCTCCTGGTCAAAGGGAAACTTCACGTCCGTTATTACCGTAATGCCCGGTGTAATGCCTCCCCTGTGTATCCCAGGTCAGCCCATAAACCCGCAGTGCAGGATCTACCCCGAGGAGATGATCCAGACGGGGATCTCCGCCATCGACGGGATGAACAGCATCGCCAGAGGACAGAAGATCCCCATCTTCTCCGCCGCCGGTCTGCCCCACAACGAGGTACGCAGGAGACTCGCTCACAGCCCGAGAAATCCACAAACCGTCGAACATTTCTGCTTAGGGCTACAAACCGGCTAACCCTAACCCAGGTCTCATTGGTCAAAGTGATGGCACTGGGTTTCACGCAATAAACGGCCTTTTACACAATCTGAGCTGTGTTTGGGGAAATTGAGGAAATGCTAATAGGCTCCAATTTGCGTTTCCAATAGTGAAATCAGTTTCACTAATCAGTTTAGTTTAGCTCCTTTTATCCTGCAATCTCACATCCTCTCCTAACACATACATAAACACCTTAACAATGCAAATGAGAGATTAATTAATGATGTAAAAAGTAGCTTATGATGTGATAAATGACCGGCCTAAACGAGCGCTGATTTAAAAGCTACACCTCACATTGCCATTAGATATTTTCCTGAAGCGTTCGTCTCTTTCGTCGGTTTATCTCTAAATCGCGGCGAGCTCGTATTTTTGTGCCTCGGAGACAGTTATTTTCTGGCTCTGTGTTCGGGCACTCGAGCTGAATGCGGAGTTTCTTTTTTTAAACACCGCCGAAGGTCGCGCGCACTATGCCCGCTTTTATTTTGAAGAGGCTGCAGGAAGTGAATAAAGCGGGTGTCATTGGGAGGTTCAGGGACGCCGCGAGTAAATGGAATCCGCCGCTTTGTGTCGCGTCCAAAAATAAAAGAGACGCGAGTTTGGTTTTGCTCGAGCTCAGGAGGGAAGTGAGGGGAAGGGCGACGGGAACTAAAGCAGGGGTTAAAGACGGTAATGAGGCGACGAGAGGAGAGAGAGAGAGTGGAAATAAAAACGAGTCTGAAACAAAGAACCCTCTGCCGTTCAGGAAAATCACTTTCCTGAGGCCATGTTGATCAATCTCTTTTAATCTTCTTCTTATTTAAATCTAATACATGTCGCTGATTCCTGAACAGTACGGCGTCTTCGCACTGCAGGAACCTTTTGCAGTTCTTAGTGCCGTTTCAGAACTGTGGAAATATTTCTATACATATTTTTATCATACTAGGCTTTAATGATTATATATAAAACTGTGTTGGTGTAATCTGTGTTTTAAGGTTCATTTGAATTGGGCGGACATTTTATTACTCCATTGTTTTTGTCTTTACTGGTGGAGCCACTGGGGGGCAGTGTGTTAGAAGGAGGAGTCAGATTGTGCAG
Organism: Neogobius melanostomus; assembly: GCA_007210695.1. Lineage (NCBI taxonomy): Eukaryota > Metazoa > Chordata > Actinopteri > Gobiiformes > Gobiidae > Neogobius > Neogobius melanostomus. Next base: position 113,076 of record VHKM01000565.1, on the reverse strand, counting down.
AGGAAGTGCCGACAAGAACATTCCAAGAGCGCTGATTGGTTCGACAAGGACACGCCTACTTCATGTACTTTTGTGTTGCTCAAGGGAGGGTCGCTCTCTCTCCCTCCTCGCGGAACAACCAAGATGTAGAGCTCAGAGTAACTTTTGTTTTAGATTGGAATATTAGAAAATAAAACAATGATTTTGATTTTAAAGAGGGGGTATTATGCTTTTATCAATCACATAGCACCAGTCTATAGCATACTACAATGATGACGTAACCTTCTGTTGGTCTGTATATGCAGTAAATTAAAATGACTGCCTTGAATAAAATTGCTCTCTCAAAATGGCTGTACTGAACGTCTTGAAATAGGCCTCTGTCTCTTTAAGAAGCTTTCCGACACGCCCCCTTCAGCACACTGCTGTGGCATCTAAACAACACTACTGTGCGGGGAGGGGCTCTGCTGAGCTGAGGAGCAGTGGTTGGTGGCTTGGCTGGTGACGAAAGGTCCAGAGGCGTCTCCAGGAGGTGGGGGCGTTCCTAGGAGGACTGAGGCATAGCTACACCTAAAATGGCTGCCGTCTAAGTTTTTACTGATTACTCAAAAATATGTGAATGAGCCAAGGCAACACTCCAGGCATGTGTTTAATGAAGGAATGACATAATAACATGATATGAAGCTTGAAAAAGTCCATTTTACATAATACCCCCTCTTTAATAGAACGAGCCTCCGTCTTCTGTTCATATAAAGAATACGCCGACAGTGCCAGCCCCTTTGGACACTTTTAGAAAGGACTGGGCTGAAGTTGGAGGACGACAGATATAGATGCCGAAATTCACAGCTGAATATTTTTGCCCAATTTAAAAAAATGTCTAGTCTATAATCGGGATATTGAATCCGTAGCCGATCTGGGCATTTTGAGAGTGTCTGTTCAACGTCTTAACCCCCGCCTTAAAGGAACAGGCCAGTGTTTCTCCAGACTGAGCTTAGACGAGTTGATGCGTACCTGTCTGGTCTTTACGCGTGCGCTCAGTCACGAACAAAGACCAAAGATGTTGTTAGCATTTAGCCTCTCCTCCTCTCCTCTATGGGGCCAAACGGAGGTGAAGTTAGAAGCGACCGAGCTCTTCCACATTTCCTCTATTTAAATACAGTTGCACGATCCAAGTCTAGTTACACAAAATTAAACATGTGGATTTTCTAAGCGGATAAAAGGGGAACTATATTGTGAGGCGTAATAACACCTGAGGAGCACTTCGATGTCCGCGCAGTAAAGGCTCCTAAGGTGATTAATATCTCCCAGTACACGTGCATTATCCTTTAAAGTGACGGGTTTCACCAGAGCTCAATCATGCGCTTATACACAGCCTATAATTTAAAATAGAGTGGATGCAGCTGAGAATCATATTATGGTAACTACGGTAACGGGACTCGGTCTATGGTTAATGTCTCTTTAACAGCTGAACCTATCCACACGAAACAAAAACCGTCACAAAGTTCTTCTCTCTCGGCACAAATGAACTAAGGTCACGTGACTCATGAAGGCGTCCAAAAGTGAGACAATAGTGAAAATGATGAAAGCTGTAATAACGATACAAAACAGTGTCTCCCATTCAGTTTTCTCGACGTGTCACATGACTTTCATAATTCCTATTGAAGTCGTATTTTAACGGTGTTCCCCTGTGTGTTCTGCAGATCGCGGCGCAGATCTGTCGTCAGGCCGGTCTGGTGCAGAAGTCCAAAGACGTCATGGACTACAGCGACGACAACTTCGCCATCGTCTTCGCCGCGATGGGGGTGAGGCTTCTGCTCCGACACCACATGACCCGAATCCAGAGGAAATAACCAAACTCTCACTTCACCATGTTTATCCTCTGACGTTTTGTCGCTTTGAGCCGGAGATTTATCCAGAAAGTGACTCCAACATGGTCTTTCCCAAATTCCCACGCTTATTCATTCACAAATACATACATGTTTGGTATCCACGTGTAGCATGAAAGGCTGTGACCCAAATGTGGTAATTTCCTTTGTGGAAGACAACAGCGGCTAAAGACGGGAGGAATATACACATGTGCAGACTAGGAGATGGTAATAAAGAACTGGTTCTGCTTGAGAAATGATCAATGGCATTAGTATTGATAAAAACGATTCCCATCCTGAGTGCAGACAAAGGGACTAAAGTTTAGGGCCGTTTTCATTCCACTCGTTAACAACATCTGCACTTTAGTCGCTCCATAAGACGCCACACAACTACATTTGACTTAGATCCACAAAGAACAAGTACTCCGGTTCACTATGTTTAGATTTCCACTGTTGAGGGATTTTCGTGGAGAGTATGAAAACTATATATTTTTGGAAACCTTATGGTCTAAGCAATGAGAGCTTTTCTAAAAGCTTCTTGACTGCAGCCTATAGGCCAGTGTGACACCTCATTTGAAAGCTAAGACCTACAAAACTGATCTCAACTTTATTCATCGCGTTGTTGCCGCGTTTATATCATGTTTTGTGGCTTTTTTTTAATCACTTATTAGTCGCTTTTTTATTGCAATTTGTTTCGTTTTCACCGCTTTATTTTGTCCCTTTTTTGTCATGTCTGTCTAGTTTTTTTGCGCTTTCGTTATTTTTTGACGTGTTTTCATTGCCTTTTTTTGTCATGTTTTGTTCACAGCCTATAGGCCAGTGCAAGGCCGCATTTGAAAGCTAAGACCTTGCACGTACTGAAAATATGTGTAAGATCTGTGTGAGTAAAACACAACTTACAGGTGGTGGACGGCAGGAAACTGGTTAAATGACAGAAAACTTTTCACATTTATATTTTTTATCCACAGCAGAAGTTTCAAATCGATATCTCTACATTTAATATTTCCCCCTATTCACCTGCGGTGTCTTGATACTTTTCCCAACACTTGCTTTGTCCCGCTTAAATAAATACATGTAGGTCTGTTTAAACCCACGGCTCTGAGTGAAAGTCTATCTCCGTGACCCGCTCCATATTAACGCTGCTCTTTCTGAGCTCCAGATGCTGTTTTTATGGAGGATTTTCCGCTGAGTCCGTCACAGATGAGGTTTCCCCGTTTTGACACAGAAAGCAACAATCAGCGGCAAATGTCAGCGCTGATCGATCAGTGGCGGAAGGAAGCGGCCGGTCAGCGCCAGGACGTATCACGTGACCGGCCTTCGATACGAAACCTTAAAACATCAGCAACATTTGGCTTTTACTCTGAAAGGCTCATTTTCCAGAGCTAAGAGAATAAAAGGATCAAGTTTTAATGCTGTTGGTCATCAAAATTTAAAAGACAAAAAAAAGTGAAACACAAGTTGAAAAAAAATTAGGGAAAAAGAGAAAACATTTGGAGAAAAATAATTTAAAAAATGTGGGAAATATTTTTTGGAAAATTTGAAAAAGAAAAAAAATCTACATGGAAAAATGAGGGGGGGAAATTGGGAACATTTTAGGGAAAAATTAAATTTGGGGATAATGTGTAGAAATTGGGGGAAATTTTCAAACAAAAAAAAGTTTTAAAATAAGGGCGAAGGAAGTTTCTTGGTTGTTTCATCTCAAATGATACAGATGTAAAAGAAATGAAATGGACGGAAAAGGAATAAATTAACATTATTAATCTGTTTTATGGCTCTAGACCAGGGGTGCCCAAAGTGGGGTCTGTGGGCCAAATTTGGCCCGCCAAAGAGTGACCTGCTTTTGCGCTGTATGGTTAATACTAACTCTCTCCCATTCATTCTCAATGGTAAATATGGATGCAGTACACGTTTGGCCACCAGCGTCAAATTGGGGGCGCTGTTTAACTCCTTTCGCAAAGTTAAGGAAACACTGTTGTGGTGTCTTGGTGTTTATCACAGAGCTGTGTAGCATCAGCTTTCCCAGTTTTCCAACTTTTATTGCAAAGTTTGTTGACATCAACATAGGTCATGTTAAAAATGGACTTATAAAATAATTTATGCTGAACTGACACTTTCAAAATGATCTAATGTGGCATTTTCTTTGAGTTAACAAATGAATGAGGTAAAGTCAATGTAGGTGCTGTAGATGGGCTTTTACATTTTACATATTGCTACAATTGTTTTTTGTTCGACTAAAACTAGGCTTTTGCCATAGTTAACATTTGTTTTATATAGCATGTTATTGCATAGATATAATCAAATGCAAATGTATGGGCTACTGAAAAATAAAGTAACTATTATTATTTGCAGTTATATGTGTTTCACGCTTGACATCGCCGTGTTTGGCCCGCGACCCACAGGCACTTTTTCATTTTGGCCCTCGGAAACAAAAAGTGTGGGCACCCCTGCTCTAGACCAATATTGTAGTATATGTATAAGAAATAAGTATTGTTCAGGTATCTATCGATAAAAATAGTAACGGTGCCCAGTCCTAATGATACAAGAAGAGAGTGTGTTTACATGCGCTCTCGTTTCCCGGTTATTAGCCATAATCCGGTTCTGAACATTTTAGGGATATAGCGTTTATATGAAACTGAGAAATGGGGAAACTCAAACGATCCATTACAGGATTCTGGCGTCCCAGTCGAGGAATGAGACTCGGACAGATGATTTTGCGTCGTGAACATTTTTGACACAAGTCCAGGTGTGTTTTTGTTAAAGGTTTTCAGTTACGTAATGTTTCCGTTTTATCTCCTGCGTGTGCTTCAGGTGAACATGGAGACGGCTCGCTTCTTCAAGTCCGACTTCGAGGAGAACGGCTCCATGGACAACGTCTGTCTGTTCCTCAACCTGGCCAACGACCCCACGTAAGAGCGCGACAACCAACCCCAACGACCCACAACCAACTCCCAACCACCCCCAACGACCCACAACCAACTCCCAACCAACCCCAACGACCCACAACCAACTCCCAACCACCCCAACGACCCACAACCAACTCCCAACGACCCACAACCAACTCCCAACGACCCACAACCAACTCCCAACGACCCACAACCAACTCCCAACGACCCACAACCAACTCCCAACGACCCACAACCAACTCCCAACGACCCACAACCAACTCCCAACGACCCACAACCAACCCCCAACGACCACACCAACCAACTCCCAACACCCACACCCCCCAACGACCCACAACCACCCCCAACGACCCACAACCACCCCCAACACCCACACCACCCCAACACCCCAACCACCCCCACGACCCCAACCACCCCCCAACGACCCACAACCAACCCCCCAACCCACCCCCAACACACCAACCAAACGACCACAACCACCCCAACGACCCACAACCAACTCCAACCACCCCAACGACCCACAACCACCCCCAACGACCCACAACCAACCCAACCACCCCAACGACCCACAACCACCCCCAACGACCCACAACCAACTCCCAACGACCCACAACCCACCCCCAAAGACCCACAACCAACCCCAACGACCCCAACCAACTCCCAACCAACCCCAACGACCACCCACCAACCACCCCCACCCCCAACGACCCACAACCAACCCAACGACCCCCAACCAACTCCAACCAACCCCAACGACCCACAACCAACTCCCAACCACCCCAACGACCAACAACCACCCCCAACGACCCACAACCAACTCCCAACCACCCCCAACGACCCACAACCACCCCCAACGACCCACAACCACCCCCAACGACCCACAACCAACCCCAACGACCCACAACCAACCCCAACGACCCACAACCAACCCCAACGACCCACAACCAACTCCCAACCACCCCAACCACCCCCAAAGACCCACAACCAACTCCAACCAACTCCCAACCAACTCCCAACGACCCACAACCAACTCCCAACGACCCACAACCAACTCCCAACGACCCACAACCAACTCCCAACCAACTCCCAACCACCCCCAACGACCCACAACCACCCCCAACGACCCACAACCACTCCCAACCAACTCCCAACCAACCCCAACGACCCCCAACGACCCACAACCAACTCACAACGACCCACAACCAACTCACAACGACCCACAACCAACTCCCAACCAACTCCCAACCAACCCCAAAGACCCACAACCAACCCCAACCAACTCCCAACCAACCCCAACGACCCACAACCACCCCCAACGACCCCCAACCAACCCCCAACGACCCCCAACAACCCCAACCACCCCCAACGACCCACAACCAACTCCCAACCAACTCCCAACCAACCCCAAAGACCCACAACCAACCCCAACCAACTCCCAACCACCCCAACGACCCACAACCACCCCAACGACCCACAACCAACCCCAACCAACTCCCAACACCCCAACGACCCCAACCAACCCAAAGACCCCAACCAACTCACAACCACCCCAACGACCCACAACCACCCCCAAGACCCCAACCAACCCCAACGACCCACAACCAACTCCCAACCACCCCCACGACCCACAACCACCCCCAACGACCCACAACCAACCCCAACCAACTCCCAACCAACCCCCAACGACCCCCAACGACCCACAACCAACTCCCAACGACCCACAACCAACTCCCAACGACCCACAACCAACTCCCAACGACCCACAACCAACTCCCAACGACCCACAACCAACTCCCAACGACCCACAAAGACCCCCAACCAACCCCAACGACCCACAACCAACTCCCAACCAACTCCCAACCAACTCCAACGACCCACAACCAACTCCCAACCAACCCCAACCACCCACAACCAACTCCAACCACCCCCAACCACCCAAAGACCCCCAACCAACTCCCAACCAACTCCAAAGACCCACAACCAACTCCCAACCAACCCCAACGACCCACAACCACCCCAACGACCCACAACCACCCCCAACGACCCACAACCACCCCCAACGACCCACAACCAACCCCAACCAACTCCAAAGACCCACAACCAACTCCCAACCAACCCCAACGACCCACAACCACCCCCAACGACCCACAACCACCCCCAACGACCCACAACCACCCCCAACGACCCACAACCAACCCCAACCAACTCCAAAGACCCACAACCAACTCCCAACCAACCCCAACGACCCACAACCACCCCCAACGACCCACAACCACCCCCAACGACCCACAACCAACCCCAACCAACTCCAAAGACCCACAACCAACTCCCAACCAACCCCAACGACCCACAACCACCCCCAACGACCCACAACCACCCCCAACGACCCACAACCACCCCCAACGACCCACAACCACCCCAACGACCCCCAACGACCCACAACCAACTCCCAACGACCCACAACCAACTCCCAACGACCCACAACCAACTCCCAACGACCCACAACCAACTCCCAACGACCCACAACCAACTCCCAACGACCCACAACCACCCCAACCAACTCCCAACCAACCCCAACGACCCACAACCACCCCCAACCACCCCAAAGACCCCAACCAACCCCAACGACCCACAAAGACCCCCAACCAACCCCAACGACCCACAACCAACTCCCAACTCCAACGACCCACAACCAACTCCCAACCAACTCCAACGACCCACAACCAACTCCCAACCAACTCCAAAGACCCACAACCAACTCCCAACCAACCCCAACGACCCACAACCAACTCCCAACCACCCCCAACCAACCCCAAAGACCCCCAACCAACCAGTTCGATTTTTTTTCCTACCTGAGTTGGCTCTGATTTGTTCGCGGTCAGAGAGAAGTTTGTTTGCAGCAGAGCTCATATAAAGCTGTCAGAGTTAGACCCGCCCTCAGCAGCTGATATTTAGAGTTATTAGTCTGTTTTAGTCAGTAAGCAGCGATAAAGCCAATGTTATGAACAACTATATTATTATATAACGAGTTAGAATATAGGCTCAGGATACGTGATAAGATATAAAAATGCACTGGGGAAATGAGAAACTTCCTTCTCAGTACATGAGTGTGATTAATAAGAGATTACTTGGCAGTAAAACCTTTTTTTTTTTTTTTTTTTAAGAGAACAAACAAGACTAAATAAATGACAGTGATAATGCATATCTGGAAATAAAGTGACAATTGTCTAGAAAGATTAAGGGCGGTCTCTCTTTTTCCTCCAAGCTCGGGTCCTCTACCATCGGCCTGGGAGCTTGAGGGTTCTGCGCAGTAACTTTGCAGTTCCTAGAACTGCACTTTTCTGGACCGAGATGTCTGATGTATTTCCTGGGATCTGCTGGAGCCACTCCTCCAGTTTGGGGGTCACTGCCCCGAGTGCCCCAACGACCACGGGCACCACTGATGCCTTCACTCTCCAGGCCTTCTCTAGCTCTTCTCTGAGCCCCTGGTATTTCTCTAGTTTCTCGTGTTCCTTTTTCCTGATGTTGAAGTCACTTGGTATTGCTATGTCGACCACCACGGCTTTCCTCTGCTCTTTGTCCACCACTACAATGTCCGGTTGGTTCACCATTACCATTCTGTCCGTCTGTATCTGGAAGTCCCACAGGATCTTGGCTCGGTCATTCTCTACCACCTTTGGAGGTGTTTCCCACTTTGACCTTGGGGTTTCCAGCCCATACTCTGCACAGATGTTCCTGTACACTATGTCAGCCACTTGGTTATGGCGCTCCATGTAAGCTTTCCCTGCCAGCATCTTACACCCTGCAGTTATGTGCTGGATTGTCTCATTGGCCTCTTTGCACAGTCTACACCTGGGGTCTTGTCTGGTGTGATAGATCTGGGCCTCTATTGCTCTGGTGCTCAAGGCCTGCTCCTGTGCAGCCATGATGAGCCTCTGTGCTGTCCTTCAGGCCAGCTCTGTCCAGCCATTGGTAGGATTTCTTCAGTTATGTTTCGGTGGTACATCCCGTGTAGGGGCTTGTCCTCCATGACGGGACCTCCAGCACCTCATCTTCTGTTCCCCATTGTCTGAGACATTCACTGAGCACGTCATCTGTTGGAGCCCTGTCCTTGATGTACTTGTGGATCTTGGATGTTTCATCCTGGATAGTGGCTCTCACGCTCACTGGTCCTCGGCCTCCTTCCTTACGGCTAGTGTACAGTCTCAGGGTGCTGGATTTGGGGTGGAACCCTCCATGCATGGTTAGGAGCTTTCAGGGACAATTTCATTGTCGGGTTTTTGGAAAAATAACGCAACAGGGACAAACCTTCTTCCTGCAGCACTGACAGCACATCTGCACAGCGCCTCCTACTGTTCAGAGTGTGCCTATTAGGCTTTTCAAATGAACCAAACACTTGTGACTTTGGAGCCTTTATAGAAACGAAGTGGAGCAGAAGTGTTATATTAATCTTTCAAATGTAGTGGAGTAAAAGTAAGAAGTTCAACACAAATACTACTCGAGTAAAGTACAGTTACTGGCCTCCTCTGGCGCAAACAAACCCTACGACTTACATTTAAGGATCCAGAATGATACAAGTCATATCAGATTAAGATGATCACGTGTATCAGTGATTGGATCCATAATCTCTCTGCACATGGTCACATGTCACATGGTCACATGGTCACCTCCTTAAAAACAATATTATTTTACTGTGACTCATCTTTGTTTTGTCCAATCAGGATCGAGCGCATCATCACTCCGCGCCTGGCCCTGACGACGGCAGAGTATCTGGCCTATCAGTGTGAGAAGCACGTGCTGGTGATTCTGACCGACATGAGCTCCTACGCCGAGGCGCTCCGAGAGGTGAGGGTCACTCACTCACTTCATTGACTTCATGTGAAACAGATGCTAACAGCTTCACCTAAACAGTTTAGGCTAAACTCAAAGGGATTTAATGTCAATTTTATTGTCATCTAATCGCTCTAGTTAAACTTACTCGCTCTGTGGCAGCTCCTGTCTCTGCCCCTGTTTCTCCGATCTTTTCTGGGACAGCCTCAAATAAACACGACCGCATGGCCTGGGTCACTGAGCGCAAACGCGGACTGGATCCATAAAAAAACGCGGACTTGGACTGGATTGAACAGGCGTAGTAACCATAGACCGCAGCTCCAATGCTAACAGTCCGACCCTCATTAGTACGAGATTTCTAAAATGTTTCTTACAAAAACCAGCCTGGTTTCTTTAATTGTGACTAACCCAGCGTTATCTCAGGAGGAATATGTAGCCGTAGAAAGTGTTTAAAAATAGAAACCAGGCGTTAAAGTTGTTTTTAACGTGTCTAAAGTCCAATGCTTTTCAATGGGGGCCTAGCGGCTATATGGCGGTACTACAGCAATGGCGGCCTCCAGTGTTGCGGTCATAAAGCAGAGCAGCCAGCGGCCATTGGTAGTAACTCATAAAACAAAACCCGCAATGGATTTATGGAACGGATTTGGAAAAGACGCTCGTTCTAACGATCAGTGATTAGCGCTGCATATTAAAAGGCTATCGTCCTGAGAGGGCGGGGGGCGCTGATGGTGGGGCAAACACTGGGAGTTATTTGCCACATTATTTGTCTCGCTGAGCGCTGTAATGGTACAATGTGAACACCGAGGAGGCCATAAAGCACAACTCTAGTTTTTCTGCAAAACCTGAGATTGTGTTTAAAGAGAGAAAAGCTCGTCCTTGGCCTTGACCGCGTTACATTTTCCCTGTTCCTTCTTTTCTCGCCTCTCGCTCTGTAATCACCTCTTTTTGTGCTCTCCCTTTGTCCCGTAACCTTCACTTTTCCGCCGCAGAGCCACGGCCCATTCATGGACGCCCTGAATCGGCCGCTCACGGTCACTTGGCGGCTTTTCTTCGGCCACTTGACTCCGAGCACAAGAAGTCACTTTGTTTATGCGCAATAAAATGGAAGTTAATTCCATCTGCGGCGCTGAATCGAACTCTACTTACGCTCAACTAAAGCCTTTTCAGCGTCCTCCTTCAGCGCCGTTCTGTCGCCGTGTCCTTGGGCAAAACACTTCACTCTTACAAGTTCACTATAATGGCCAAAAGGAAAAATCTCTGCACAGACCTAAATGTCTCTCCATTATATGTCTCTCCATATAATTAACTTATTATAAAACCTGCTGATGCTTTAGACCAGTGTTTCCCAACCAGGGGCCCGCGGGGCACAGGGCGAACGTCAGCGCTTAACGACGGGACTTAAAGACGGTGAAACCAAAGGAAAGTTGATTTGAATCATGTGTCCAGTATTTTAGCTCCATTTTGAACAGAACACTTTTACTAATCACTTAACACTTGGTAAAATGATTGGTCATATCTATAATTTAGGCGGTATATTCGGGGTTTTGAATATTTGCTGAGAGAAGACGTAGAGTTCGACCGATATATCGGGCAGATATTTGGGTATTTTACAATATCAGCTATCGGCCGATAAGAGCCGATATCTCCAAGACCGTCTCCTGCAGGTGTCAGCCATGTTGGTACTCCTCTGTAACTCTCGTTGTCTCCTGCAGGTGTCGGCCATGTTGGGACTCCTCTGTACCTCTCGTTGTCTCCTGCAGGTGTCGGCCATGTTGGGACTCCTCTGTAACTCTCGTTGTCTCCTGCAGGTGTCGGCCATGTTGGGACTCTTCTGTAACTCTCGTTGTCTCCTGCAGGTGTCAGCCATGTTGGGACTCCTCTGTAACTCTCGTTGTCTCCTGCAGGTGTCGGCCATGTTGGGACTCCTCTGTAACTCTCGTTGTCTCCTGCAGGTGTCGGCCATGTTGGGACTCTTCTGTAACTCTCGTTGTCTCCCGCAGGTGTCAGCCATGTTGGGACTCCTCTGTAACTCTCCTTGTCTCCTGCGGGTGTCAGCCATGTTGGGACTCCTCTGTAACTCTCGTTGTCTCCTGCGGGTGTCGGCCATGTTGGGACTCCTCTGTAACTCTCCTTGTCTCCTGCAGGTGTCGGCGGCCCGTGAGGAGGTGCCCGGGCGCAGAGGTTTCCCCGGTTACATGTACACTGACTTGGCCACGATCTACGAGAGAGCGGGGCGAGTGGAGGGACGCAACGGCTCCATCACCCAGATCCCCATCCTCACCATGCCCAACGACGGTGAGACAGAACCAAAGCCAAACCTCGGCTCCTGTGATAAAGACCGACCGATTTCTACATCTTGGTTTTAATGAACGAGATGACGCTGTAATCCAAATATGGTCATTTCATTTGTGTTGAACGTATTTTCAATAAAAGGCTGTGTTTTTTAGACATCACTCACCCCATTCCTGATCTGACGGGATACATCACTGAGGGGCAGGTGTACGTGGACCGACAGCTGCACAACAGACAGGTACGGACTGGGACTGGACTGGACTGGACTGGACTGGAGCGACTGAAACAGATTGTAACTGACTCTGTGTCTCTGACAGATCTATCCTCCCATCAACGTGCTGCCGTCTCTGTCCCGTCTGATGAAGTCGGCCATCGGAGAAGGCATGACAAGGAAGGACCACGCCGATGTCTCCAACCAACTGGTACTGTCATACTACTACTGCTACTAATACTACTACTGCATATGTTACACGTCTCGAAAGATGGGCCAACTCTCTCTCTTGGTGCAGCACATTTATTTCTCAGGCACAAGCTGTAAAACAGTTACAAATACTATTACAACCGGAGCTTGCTGCCTTTGTTTCACTCACATCACGTACTGGCAGGACTTCTTCTTCAAAATATTAAATGTCTGGAGTTGAACAATATTCTAATTAAAGGGATACTTCGGGATTTTTGACATTGGGCCTCATTTCCTAGTTATCCAGAGTGTTGTTGATGTCTGGAGATATTTTTTTCTTAAATTCATGCAGTTCTTATATTTGAAGAGTCTAGTGGCGCTAGGCTAGGGCAAGGCTAAAGCATTTCTATGGTATCAGTTAGCCTGCATTAAAAACAGTCTGACCCACTCCACAGTGCACCTGAGGTAAATCACTTATAACACCAGACTAACCATATAAATGTCTGTGTCGATAGAATAATTTTAACCATTTTGCATTTAAAATAACTTATATTTGAGCAGCATCAGCTTCGTGGCTGTAAGCTAACGCAGCGGCGGAGTGATCTGCGAGAAAATAGTCCCTCAAAATGCGGTAATTCATGTGATACAAGGTCAGTTATATTTCAAACATTATTCTATTAACACAGACATTTATATGGTTAGTCTGGTGTTATAAGTGATTTACCTCAGGTGCACTGTGGAGTGGGTCAGACTGTTTTTAATGCAGGCTAACTGATACCATAGAAATGCTTTAGCCTTGCCCTAGCCTAGCGCCACTAGGCTCTTCAAATATAAGAAAAAAATATCTCCAGACATCAACACACTCTGGATAACTAGGAAATGAGGCCCAATGTCAAAAATCGGGATTTTTGACATTTGACAAGTATCCCTTTAAGAAAAACCTTCAATACTGGTTTTTAACTACCTTTTAATCACTTATTTATTACATATGAATTGTATTTATCTTGTGTCTTCTCTTATGAAACTTGACCTACTGTACTGTGTGACTGTACATTTTCCTGACGTAGCACATATACACTAGTAGTTTAGCTGAACACACATAACTGATGTGTTTAAGGTAAAACAAAACACTTAAAAGTTCGTTTGGAATGTCCTTATAACTTAGTACAATCTTTTCAAGTATCTCTGGGCACTTATGTCGCGACCTTGTACAGAATTAAACCGTATTTTGTTTGGTCACCGTGGTTACCGTTGGACCAACGTCCGCCATCTTAGAAACGTTAACTTGGTCTAACACTCGTTTTTAAGCAAATAAATATACAAAACACTTCCCAGCTGAACTTAACTTACTCTAAAAGGTACAGGAGAAACTCTACTACTGTTTAAAGAGGGGGCATTATGTAAAATGGACTTTTTCAAGCTTCATATCATGTTATTATGTCATTCCCTCATTAAACACATGCCTGGAGTGTTGCCTTGGCTCATTCACATATTTTTGAGTAATCAGTAAAAACTTAGACGGCAGCCATTTTAGGTGTAGCTATGCCTCAGTCCTCCTAGGAACGCCCCCACCTCCTGGAGACGCCTCTGGACCTTTCGTCACCAGCCAAGCCACCAACCACTGCTCCTCAGCTCAGCAGAGCCCCCTCCCCGCACAGTAGTGTTGTTTAGATGCCACAGCAGTGTGCTGAAGGGGGCGTGTCGGAAAGCTTCTTAAAGAGACAGAGGCCTATTTCAAGACGTTCAGTACAGCCATTTTGAGAGAGCAATTTTATTCAAGGCAGTTATATTAATTTACTGCATATACAGACCAACAGAAGGTTACGTCATCATTGTAGTATGCTATAGACTGGTGCTATGTGATTGAAAAAAGCATAATACTCCCTCTTTAATGTGCGTTTTACCAACCAGCTTACCTGTAAACAGTTACAAATACTATTACAACCGGAGCTTCCTGCCTTTGTTTCACTCATATCACTGGCAGGACTTCTTCTGCAGCGCCAGCTACTTATACCAAATGCACCAAGCGCCCTCTGCTGGTGTTGTCAAGTATTGCATGTTATATTACAACAGTTAAACCTTACCACAGCGAAAAGTAAACAATAATAAACAGTATTTAATTGTAGTTTTATGAGCTTAAAGAGTTTTTATTGGGGGGGCAACTATTTTAATCTATAAAGTAAAACACCTGCCACACATATTTAACTGTAGAGTATAAAGCAGGGCACGACCCGGAAGGACCACGGCATGATTCCAACCAAATAATGGAAAATATGAAGTTTTAATCAAGGAAAGCATAAATGTCGGCCTTTAACCTCCCGGTCTCCAATGGAAAATGGTCACACTTGTCCCTCTGAGGCCCTGCAGAAGACTATACAATCCTCATAGATTAATATTTCAGTTTCATGTGTCAGACCGACTTTGGAAAGTAGAAACGATATTCATCTTTGTGGATTCTATGAGCACTTTTGTCAGAGGCTCCTGAGTGGTTCCCATACTAATGAAAGTACTTGTGTGTACTTCCTGCAGTACGCGTGCTACGCCATCGGGAAAGACGTCCAGGCCATGAAGGCGGTGGTGGGAGAAGAGGCTCTGACCTCAGACGACCTTCTGTACCTGGAGTTCCTGCAGAAGTTTGAGAAGAACTTCATCGCTCAGGGTGAGACGGCCACAAAACTCCAACATTCCCCCGTGTCTCCTGTTTAGCTGCATTTATTTCCTCACATGTTTGAACTTGTATCAAAGGTTCCCAATGAGGCAGAGTGTTCGCCGCTTTGACGTGGTCCTAGTTTCCGTCTGACACGTCTGTGCTCTCTCCTCAGGTCCGTACGATAACCGGACGGTCTTCGAGACGCTGGACATCGGCTGGCAGCTGCTGCGTATCTTCCCCAAAGAAATGCTCAAGAGGATCCCACAGAGCACGATCGCCGAGTTCTACCCGCGAGAGTCCGGCGCGCGCCACTAAACCGGCCCACAATCCCCATGTCCCTCCCAAGCCCCTCCCACCTCCCCCATGTCCCTCCCAAGCCCTCCCACCTCCCCGTGTCCCCGCCCAAGCCCTAGTTAGAGGAGTCCCAACATGGCCGACACCTGCAGGAGACAACGAGAGTTACAGAGGAGTCCCAACATGGCCGACACCTGCAGGAGACAAGCCCCTCCACCTCCCACTTTCCCCTCCACCTCCCTCAGTCTCCTCGCTCCAGGGTCGATGTGGAACGGTAGAAACCTGTTTGTGAAATTTTAACGCTGCGATTCTCGTCAGGTTTTCCAACATGGCGTCCGGGTAGGGCGGGTCCATATTTACAACAAAAAAAGTCTCAATATTTTTGGGAACTTTCTCGATCACGGTGATGAAGCGATATTTTTGCAAACCATCCGAAATATGAAAGAATGTGCTGGAAACAAATACATTTACATCGCTCATGAAGATAATACTAATTATTATTATTACAGGGCAGAAGAAACACTATCCAAATTGTACAACTTTTTTTCTTTACTATTTCTTTTTTTACTTTTTTAACAGTATTTCCCCCATTTTTTTACCCCAATTTCCCCCCGTATTACCCACTTTTTTCTCCACATTTCTTGACATTGTAAATTTGCAGATCTTCCAAACAGCATTAGCTCTACAAGGGCGTAACGTTTGGTAAAATATTGGGGGGTCCCTTTCAGGAGGTCTAATCAGTTACATTAGTTAGGTTTGAATATTGGGGGGGGGGGGTTGTAACCCCTCTGTCCCCCCATATTTTCCGCCCATGGCTTTGCATCAGAGTTTAAAAACTTCTACCGTTCGTCATCGACTTCTTCTTCCTCTTCCTACGCCGGCCGTCTTCTCCCCCGCACCGCCCCCTAGTGTCGTCTGCGTGTCGTCGTCGTTGGAAAAAAAAGTGAAATGTTTATCTGAAAAAGTGCTAGTGTTATTTATTCAGACGTGGTTTTATTATCGTTTCGCCTCAGAGTTGAAAAGTTTCTTCCCTAAATCAGGTTTGTGTCGTTCTAACTGCAGCGTTCTCTGTACAAAGATGTTTTAGTTTTGTGTCTTTTATTATTTTTGATGGAAATGAATTATTCTAAAGTGATTTGGCTCCAAACAGATTCAAGATCCATTTTCTCTCGTCTGTTTGGAGTAAACCTGCTCCAGATTCTGTTTACATATCAGTTTTGTTTTGTTACTTTGGGAAATCCGAGACATTCCTTCAGCTCTTCTTTGTGACGTCTGTGAGTGAAATAAAGATTAAATTATATGACTGTAATAATCCGTCTAAAGTGTTTATTTAAACATTATTTATTCAGCGCTTTCCTCGCCAAAGTCTCGATAAAGATCAGGAGATTCAGAGCTGCTTCCATCTGTCTGAACACTGACCTCTAGTGGACAAACTTTATCAGTGCGGCGACTCATAAACAGAAACGACCTGCAGCACAGGAACTCCATTTACAACGAAATCCTACAAATACTTTTCTCTCCGTGCGTCGTCAGTAATACTGTTACATTTACTCAAATATATGCACTTTAGTTACTCCCAGTACTCAAGTAAAACTCTCTCCCAGTACTTTTTTACTCTTAAGTGTATATTTGCTCCTAAAGTAACGTGACTCTTGACGCTTATTTTACATTTAGTGACCGTGACACAGTTTGTCCTGAGACGCCGGGTCAGAGGGGGAGAGTTCAGCAGGACACGGCCCTTTTAAAGAGGGGGTATTATGCTTTTTTCAGTCACATAGCACCAGTCTATAGCATACTACAATGATGACGTAACCTTCTGTTGGTCTGTATATGCAGTAAATTAAAATAACTGCCTTGAATAAAATTGCTCTCTCAAAATGGCTGTACTGAACGTCTTGAAATAGGCCTCTGTCTCTTTAAGAAGCTTTCCGACACGCCCCCTTCAGCACACTGCTGTGGCATCTAAACAACACTACTGTGCGGGGGGGGTTCTCTGCTGAGCTGAGGAGCAGTGGTTGGTGGCTTGGCTGGTGACGAAAGGTCCAGAGGCGTCTCCAGGAGGTGGGGGCGTTCCTAGGAGGACTGAGGCATAGCTACACCTAAAATGGCTGCCGTCTAAGTTTTTACTGATTACTCAAAAATATGTGAATGAGCCAAGGCAACACTCCAGGCATGTGTTTAATGAGGGAATGACATAATAACATGATATAAAGCTTGAAACAGTCAATTTTACATAATACCCCCCTTTAAAGGAACAGGCCAGTGTTTCTCCAGACTGAGATCTGTTCTTACCTGAGCTTAGACGAGTTGATTCGTACCTGTCTGGTCTTTACGCGTGCGCTCAGTCACGCACAAAGACCAAACATGTTGTTAGCATTTGGCCTCTCCCAGCATATTCCTATGGCTCCAAACAGGGGTGAAGTTAGAAGCGACCGAGCTCTTCCACGGGCACAAAGCTCAGGTAAGAATCTCAGTCTGGAGAAACACTGGCCTGTTCCTTTAAGAAGCCGCTCCCGTCTCAGCAGGAGCGTCCACTTCCTGGTGAACTTTGTCCCTCTGAGGCCGCGGGACGAGCAATGGACGAACAGAGACACCGAGTGATCTCTGAGCTGCAGCAGGAAGGTGAGACGGAGTCACACGGATCAGAACGAGACAAACACGTAAAGCGGGATTCGCGTTTCTACAAAGTCACAGCAGGAACCAAAATAAAGAAATGACTCTTTAAGGCGAGACGCTGCAGGTGAAATGTAGAGACATCTGTCTGAAACTCCTGCTGTAGATCAGTGACCTGAATATGAGAGGAAAATGTATTACAAGTTTTCTGTCAATTTATGTTTTCATATAAAAATAAGGCGTTCCCAAAATTCCCATATTTTCAGCAACGAAATCTGAATAATGGACAGAGCCAGGTTTGAATAAATGTATGTTTATTTTGTAACATATTAGTTACAAAGACCTTTTTCAGAGGGATTTTGGAACATGTTTAGTTGTTTATATAAAGTGTATTAAAGCTCATTAAATCTGGTAGTGATTAGACCAGGGGGCCCAAACGTTTTGTCTCCGAGGGCCAGAATGAAAAAGTGCCTGTGGGTCGCGGGCCAAACACGGCGATGTCAAGCGTGAAACGCATATAACTGCAAATAATAATAGTTACTTTATTTTATTTTTGGTAGCCTATACATTTGCATTTGATTCTATCTGTGCAAATAACATGCTACATTAAAACAAATGTGGCAAAAGCCTAGTTTTAGTCGAACAAAATCAACAGTTGTAGCAATATAGTGCAAAATGTAAACAACACATGTAGCCTATCTACAGCACCTACATTGACTTTACCTCATTCATGTATTAACTCAAAGAAAATGCCACATTAGATCATTTTGAAAGTGTCAGTTCAGCATCAATTCTTTTATAAGTACATTTTTAACATGACCTATGTTGATGTCAAAGATCTTTGTAATAAAATTTGTAAAACTGTGAAAGTTGATGCTACAACGCTCTGTGATAAACACCAAGACACCACAACAGTGTTTCCTTAACTTTGCAAAAGGAGAGAAACAGCGCCCCCAATTTGACGCTGGTGGCCAGAAAGTGTACTGCATCCATATTTACCATTGAGATCTTTGGGGCCAACAGACTTGTTTCGGCCCCACTTTGGGCAACCCTGAATAAAGTTCTTTTTTTTAAATTGTATTTAAAGCTCATTAAATCTGGCAGCGATTAGACATAAACAAAATCCTTCTGACAAAACCTTTAAAATATTGTTTAGTCCAAGACTGGAAAATAATGATGTGACCTTCCTGACCGAGCGGCTCTTTAAGGTGAACCAGATCTCGATTGTGAAAAGAGACGGCTCTTTTTCACCCCGAAAACTCCTCTGAACGAAAACGAGAATCAGCCCAACAACGGTATTCAAATGTTCTATTAAAAAGAGCCGGTGTTTTGAGCGGCTCTTTGAAATGAACCGATCCCAAAGACTCGGCTCCTAGAAAAGAGCCGTAAATCCCATCAGTAGTTTTTTCATCTCTCTTTAATTAGTCGCTCCTCCAGACTCTCAGTATCTACAGCAGGAGTTTAGGTTTTTCCCTGTTCTCCTGCAGCGTCCGGCCTTCATAACGAACCAGGCTAAAGCTCTGACTCTTCTTCCTTTTCGGGTTCGTTCTGAATTGGTTCTTGGTTGTGGATTTGATCTTTGTGAGTCACAGATGTAAAAAATAAACGGACGGTGATCAGTTTGTTCCTCTTCCTCCTTTTCACACTTCCACAAAAAAAACAATCAGCCTTTTCTTAGACTCAACCAGAACGACTCACGGGACACGACTGATTCAGACCGAGGACTAGACCAGGACTTAAAACGAGACTAAACCAGGGACTAAACCAGGTCTAAATCATAATGTGGCGTCCTATGTTGCTCCCAGTCCGAGAGGAATACGATGCTCTCCAGAGGAAACACCACGAGACTCAGGAAAAGGTACAAACTTCAGCAACTCCAGTACTTTATAATATCCTTCACGTCTGAGGATTTGTCTGTTGTGTAGTTGTAGACTGATTTGTGTGTTTGTGTGTTTGTGTCAGTGCCGGCGTCTGGAGCAGGAGCGAGATGAGGCCGTTCACAAACTGCAGCACTTCCACACAGGTGCCACACGCTTTAGTTTAGGACTCCATACTGATGTGTTTAGTTTAGTTAAACCCCTGAGCCACCGTGATAGTGCGCCCCCTGCTTGTAAAAGCGGATCTAGACCGATCAGCGTTTAGGAAGGTCGATGTCAGTAATAAAAATAAAGATAACATGACGTCGAGCAGCATCAGAAGTGCTGGTTACCCTGACGACCCAAAACTAAACCTAACAATACACAATTTGAGCTAAAACACAGTTAATACGATTATATTTAAGATTTTGCTAAAGATTATTCCCAGTTTTCTTTAGTTTGACCATTTTTGTGACGTTTATGTTTTCACTTCCTTATTGGACACCGACAGGAAGTGACATCGAAGAAGGTAAACAATTTTAAACTGTTGCCGTGCCAACCATGTTAAGTCAATGCATTTGTTAAGTGGTGACGTCACAGCTCTACTTCCGGGTCCGCAGATGTGCGAGAAACTAAAAAACTCTTTAATACCACAATCAATATTTCTAAAACTCAACAGAGAGTTACTGAACATACTTATTTATCAGGCCCATTAGCCAAAACTGCTGCACCTACTGCTATAAAAGTCATATTTACCAAAATCGCTACATCCGGGTTGGCTGGAAAAAATGCTAACGGCGCAGCAGCTACACTAACCCCGGAAGAACCGACTTTAGTAAATATTACTTGTTTTAAAAACATAAACAGCATCAATATTTCTGAAACTCAACAGAGAGTTACTGAAGCTACTTATTTCTCAGACTCATTAGCCAAAAGTGCTGCACCCACTGCTAAAAAAGTATTATTTACTAAAGTCGCTACTTCCGGGTTAGCGTAGCTGCCGCGCCGTTAGCCGCTAACCCGGATGTAGCGATTTTGGTAAATATGACTTTTATAGCAGTAGGTGCAGCATGTTTGGCTAATGGGCCTGATAAATAAGTATGTTCAGTAACTGTCTGTTGAGTTTCAGAAATATTGATTGTGGTATTAAAGAGTTTTTTTTTAGTTTCTCGCACATCTGCGGACCCGGAAGTAGAGCTGTGACGTCACCACTTAACAAACGTATGGGAAATGAATGAGTCAAACTGCTATGGAATGTTTCCTTCTTTTATGTCACTTCCTGTCAGTGGCTTAAAATTCAAATAAAAATAACTTTTCTGCCCAACATTTCTCCATTAAAATTGCTGCTTCACTGAAAAAATGATAATTATGCAACTGATGTAATCCATCTGAATAAGTCATATTTTCAAAAGCATTAAAATCTGTCGTCTGCACTTTAACAGATAATACAGTCGTGGATCCGCTCATACCAGCAGAGGGCGCTCTATCACATGGATCTGCAGTGAACTATTACTGTCTGGAGGAGGAGCTTCGGTATCGCTTTAGATAAAGGTGTGCTCATTAAGTATTAATAAGCATTAGTAATCATTTAGGTTTGGTTATGAATAAGCGTATTATTAATGGACTATTAGTATGTCAGCAGATACAAGTATAATAGCAGTGTGTTAATACTGTACAAGCATATTATTAATGCTTATTAATAATTAACGAGCACACCTTAATATAAAGCGTTACCGGTTCTTCTGCTTTATATAGAGTTATGTTCCTTTCATACTGATGTTTAAGTTTGTTTAATGTTGACCCAGTGTCGGAGCTGGAGCTTCTGCTTTCATTTATTTATTTATTCATCCATGTTCATATTTGCCTTTACAGGGTCAGACATTAATATGAACAATGGTGAAAAGGAGCCTGATGAAGACATTGTCTTAATGTCCCTTTGTAATAGTTACAGGAAAGTCGATGACCAAAACGGCGGGTGATCAACAGATTTGTGAAAAATCAATCATTTGAACAATTTTAGAAAACAAAAACTCCCCCCCCCCATTTCAACATACAAGTTATGTTTTTTTATATTCCTCCATCTGCATCTCCTTGAACATATTTTTAAATGTATCTATTTATAACCGTTATGATAGAGTTTGTTAATGTTGACCCTGTGTCAGTATCGGAGCTGGAGCTGCTGCTTTATAACAGAGTTACAGTATGTACCAGATGTTTTAGTTTGTTCTTTATAATAGAGTTACAGTATGTACCAGATGTTTTAGTTTGTTCTTTATAATAGAGTTATAGTATGTACCAGATGTTTTAGTTTGTTCTTTATAACAGAGTTACAGTATGTACCAGATGTTTTAGTTTGTTCTTTATAATAGAGTTACAGTATGTACAGATGTTTTAGTTTGTTCTTTATAATAGAGTTACAGTATGTACCAGATGTTTTAGTTTGTGCTTTATAATAGAGTTACAGTATGTACCAGATGTTTTAGTTTGTGCTTTATAATAGAGTTACAGTATGTACCAGATGTTTGTTTGTTCTTTATAAAGTTACAGTATGTACCAGATGTTTTAGTTTTCTTTATAATAGAGTTACAGTATGTACCAGATGTTTTAGTTTGTTCTTATAATAGAGTTACAGTATGTACAGATGTTTAGTTTGTTTATATGATTACAGTATGTACCAGATTTTTAGTTTGTCTTTATAATAGATTACAGTATGTACCAGATGTTTTAGTTTGTTCTTTATAATAGAGTTACAGTATGTACCAGATGTTTTAGTTTGTTCTTTATAATAGAGTTACAGTATGTACCAGATGTTTTAGTTTGTTCTTTATAATAGAGTTACAGTATGTACCAGATGTTTTAGTTTGTTCTTTATAATAGAGTTACAGTATGTACCAGATGTTTTAGTTTGTGCTTTATAATAGACTTACAGTATGTACCAGATGTTTTAGTTTGTTAATCCTGTCCCAGTGTCGGAGCTGGTGCTGGAGGAGGTGGGCAGATCCAGAAGGACCTTCAGATCCAACAGTCCTGCAGAGAGAACGCCGAGGCCATGGCCACCAAGGTAACGCCGTCCTGACAGAAACAAACAGGGTTGCCACGGTTACTTGAAAAGGTAAACTGATTACTGATTACTCGTTTAAAAACATATTTACATTACTGATTACTTGGTTTTGAAAGTATCTAAGTTAGATCACGCATGACTTTATTGTAGTGAGTTTATTGTAGTGAGTTTATTGTAGTGAGTTTATTGTAGTGCAGGGACGATTTTCTCACCATTTATAGAATTAAACTCTAGATTTCTCCTCGTCGGGCCGGTTCTGGCCCCCGGGCCGCCCTGGTATGGGTTAAATCTGTCCCTCTCATTGATCCATGTCCATGTTTATATTTCCACGTGTTTATTCCTAACCCTCGGCTGCTGTTGACAGACGTTTTCCTCTCGCTCTGTGGGTGTGTGTTGCGTTGCCGCGGTGATTGCGTTGCCGCGGTTGCCGTCGGTGATTGCGGCGTTGTTTTGATGGCGCCTCGGACCCTGTCATTTCGCTGATTACAGACTCGGACCGCGGCGCCGTCGTCACTGTTATTATTATTTTTATTTTCATGTAAAGCAGACGCGGCTTTGTCCCGCAGGAAGTGACAGTGACATCTGCGCGTTGCCACGGAGACGGGGATAAACGATAACGGGAATGTTTACGGAGGGCGAATTCAAATCAGAGAATAACAACGCAGACCTGACACTGGATCTTTCACACGTGTGATTTTTGACATTGGGCCTCATTTCCTAGTTATCCAGAGTGTTGTTGATGTCTGGAGATATTTTTTCCTAAAATTCATGCAGTTCTTATATTTGAAGAGTCTAGTGGCGCTAGGCTAGGGCAAGGCTAAAGCATTTCTATGGTATCAGTTAGCCTGCATTAAAAACAGTGTGACCCACTCCACAGTGCACCTGAGGTAAATCACTTATAACACCAGACTAACCATATAAATGTCTGTGTTAATAGAATCATTTAAAATAACTTATATTTGAGCAGCATCAGCTTCGTGGCTGTAAGCTAACGCAGCGGCGGAGTGATCTGCGAGAAAATAGTCCCTCAAAATGCGGTAATTCATGTGATACAAGGTCAGTTATATTTCAAACATGATTCTATTAACACAGACATTTATATGGTTAGTCTGGTGTTATAAGTGATTTACCTCAGGTGCACTGTGGAGTGGGTCAGACTGTTTTTAATGCAGGCTAACTGATACCATAGACATGCTTTAGCCTTGCCCTAGCCTAGCGCCACTAGACTCTTCAAATATAAGAACTGCATGAATTTAAGAAAAAATATCTCCAGACATCAACAACACTCTGGATAACTAGGAAATGAGGCCCTATGTCAAAAATCCTGAAATATCCCTTTAAGAAAAGAGTGCAAAAAGCATCAAAACGTGATAAAAAAACAGAACAAAAAATGAATAAAACGTGATCACACAAACTAGGTTAGATCAGTTTTGTAGGTCTTAGCTTTCAAATGAGGCGTAACACTGGCCTATACGTTTGTTAAGTGGTGACGTCACAGCTCTACTTCCGGGTCCGCAGATGTGCGAGAAACTACAAAAAACTCTTTAATACCACAATCAATATTTCTGAAACTCAACAGAGAGTTACTGAACATACTTATTTATCAGGCCCATTAGCCAAACATGCTGCACCTACTGCTATAAAAGTCATATTTACCAAAATCGGTACTTCCGGGTTAGCGGACACAAATGCTAACGCAGCTACGCTAACCCGGAAGTAGCGACTTTAGTAAATATTACTTTTTGGCAGTAGTTGCTGCATTTTTGGCTAATGAGTCTGAGAAATAAGTAGCTTCAGTAACTCTATGTTGAGTTTCAGAAATATTGATGGTTGTTTTTAAAAAGTTGTTTATGTTTTTTTCTCGCATATTTGCCCGTCTGCCAGGACCCGGTGTTCCGGTTCTCGCCGTGACCCTGTCACGATGTGATGTTTACATTTTGCGCGAGCTCGGCACATGGATATTTCATAAAATATCGTAGCTAGCTGTGCGCCACCATGGCCAATTAGCTGTTGTGGACCTGCTGTCTCCCCCTGAAGTCGACAGGAACAGGAAAGGATTGCTACGAAAATTGTGTGTGATGTTCATGATAACTGTACTGACATTGAGATAAAAGGTAATAAAGGTTTCCGTTTTACCATATGAGTGCGTTGGCGTCTTTTACACTACACGCAATGAATAATAATTAAAAGAATATTCACTCTCAACCAGTCTCGAACTCACTCCACGTGTTTGAAAAAGGTGTTCTTCAGGACACCTGCGCTAACCCCTACACTACAGCACCACACCAAGTGTTGTCTCAATGCTTGTATTTATCACATATTCTGTACCTATCACAGCAAGCCATGCCATTCCATCGGCCATGTCAAAATGTGACAGTCACCAATTGACGTGGGATGTTATTAATTGTACAACGAGGCTGCGTCCTTTCCTCATCCTGTTAATGCATATATGTGCGCCTGACATCGCTGGTGACACTGTTTGCAGCAGTTGGCTGTCGGTAGGGATTTTACGATCTAAAAGCCACAAAATAGCAGAAGCTCTAATCAACATGGTGGCCTATGCACCCATTTGACCACGGCGTGTCGCTGTTGTACTACAAACGTTTGCCAATGGAATTTAGCTTATTTGTGCAGATGACTTTTTTTTTAACAAGAGGCCCCATACAAGCATCATCTCCTCATCATTAACATCAAACCTATTAAGAGGAATAGGCGTAAAGTTCAGCTCTGCATTTATGGCGCAATTTTTCAGCTCTGCTCCATCGAAATTCGAACAGCGACACGCCGTGGTCAGATGGGTGCATAGGCCACCATGTTGATTAGAGCTTCTGCTATTTTGTGGCTTTTAGATCGTAAAATCTCTACCGACAGCCAACTGCTGCAAACAGTGTCACCAGCGATGTCAGGCGCACATATATGCATTAACAGGATGAGGAAAGGACGCAGCCTCGTTGTACAATTAATTACATCCCACGTCAATTGGTGACTGTCACATTTTGACATGGCCGATGGAATGGCATGGCTTGCTGTGATGGGTACAGAATATCTGATAAATACAAGCATTGAGACAACACTTGGTGTGGTGCTGTAGTGTAGGGGTTAGCGCAGGTGTCCTGAAGAACACCTTTTTCAAACACGTGGAGTGAGTTCGAGACTGGTTGAGAGTGAATATTCTTTTAATTATTATTCATTGCGTGTAGTGTAAAAGACGCCAACGCACTCATATGGTAAGACGGAAACCTTTATTACCTTTTATCTCAATGTCAGTACAGTTATGAACATCACACACAATTTTCGTAGCAATCCTTTCCTGTTCCTGTCGACTTCAGGGGGAGACAGCAGGTCCACAACAGCTAATTGGCCATGGTGGCGCACAGCTAGCTACGATATTTTATGAAATATCCATGTGCCGAGCTCGCGCAAAATGTAAACATCACATCGTGACAGGGTCACGGCGACAACCGGAACACCGGAAGCGGAAGTCGTGACGTCACACTTAACAAACGTGTAGGCTGTCAGCTCCAGTGAAGGAGCTTTTAGATTTGGGTAACACTGAAGAAAATGTGCTCGGTGAAGGCGAGCTGAGGACGGAGTAATATTCTGCTAACTGTAATAAAATAATAAATATTCTAACTCGAAGAATCTGGGTATGATCCAGCGGTGTTTGCGAAGAGAACGTGTGCGAGTGAATGTGACCAATGAGGGCCACAGATCAGGGACCAACTCGGAGCATTTTCATGTTTCTATGGAGGTTTGATTGTTTCAAAAACATTTCTGCGTCATTTTTTTTTTGCGTGCGTAAAATTATTTAAAAATATATAAATGGAAAAAAATATAAATGGAAAATATGTAAGTTCTTCGCACAAGTCTGCCATGTTATCTTCCTCAAAGTTTTGACTGCCAGGCTGGTTGACGTCATTAAAACCATAAATCACCAGTAGATGGTGCTGTTGCATGAGCCGTTGACTGTCCTATTTTATCAAATGTTTTTATTTTTGTTTTTTTGTGGGTATAATTTGACTTGTCTTGAGCCATTACATTACAATCTTCAAATTGAATTGGTTTTAATGACGTCGACCAGCCTGGCAGTCAAAACTTTGGGGGAAATAACCCAAGTTACACACGAGGCAGGACTGTGTCCAAAATGGTGTGTAAAACAGCCTGTGAGTAGAAGTTTTTTATTTTTTTATTTTTACAACTTGGACATTTTAAACACACTTTGTTCGATTACACAAAGCCAAAACAATATTACACACGCACAAATCTTAAAGGAACAGGCCAGTGTTTCTCCAGACTGAAATCTGTTCTTACCTGAGCTTAGATGAGTTGATGCGTACCTGTCTGGTCTTTACGCGTGCGCTCAGTCACGCACAAAGACCAAAGGTGTTGTTAGCATTTAGCTTCTCCTCCTCTCCTCTATGGGGCCAAACAAGGGTGACGTTAGAAGCGACCGAGCTCTTCCACATTTCCTCTATTTAAATATGGTTACGTGAGAAGTTACACAAAATAAACTTTGACTTTACTGCGCGGACGTAAAAGTGCTCCTAAGGTGTTATTACGCTTCACAATATAGTTCCCCTTTTTATCCAATTAGAAAATCCACATGTTTAATTTTGTGTAACTAGACTTGGATCACGTAATCGTATTTAAATAAGGAAAACGTGGAAGAGCTCGGTCGCTTCTAACTTCACCCCCGTTTGGCCCCATAGAGGAGAGGAGGAGAGGCTAAATGCTAACAACATATTTGGTCTTTGGTCTTTACACGTGTGCTCAGTCACGCACAGACAGGTACGCATCAACTCGTCTGAGCTCAGGTAAGAACAGATCTCAGTCTGGACAAACACTGGCCTGTTCCTTTAATGCGCACACATCTGATTTATATATTTACAGACAAAGGTTTTTGAAACAATAAAACCTCCCTAAGCTTTTACTGTTGTTTTCACAGCTGTCTCGTGAGAACCGCTCCCTGAAGCGCCGCAGTGCCATGTTCATGTCTCACCTGAGCCCAGACCTGGTGTGTCACATCAACCTGCTGGAGCCTGAGGAGCCTCTGGAGCTTCAGGGCCTTCAGGAGCCTCTGGAGCTTCAGGAGCCTCTGGACCTTCAGGAGCCTCTGGAGCTTCAGGGCCTTCAGGAGCCTGAGGAGCAGAGCCCGGAGTGCAGCTGTCCTTCTGGCACCTGTCAGGCGACTCTCGCAGGTGCTCTCCCTCTCTGTCATGTTTTTCTCGCCGGGCGGTTAAAGCCGGGACCGGAGGGGGAGGGAGAGAGTGCAGCTGATGGAGTTCACCGAGAGCCTCTTGGTTTTTTGTTTTTTCAAGGTTTTTTCCGTGGTGAACGCAGCTGTTGGACAGAGCGGAGGAAAAGCAGAAATGATCAGGGACAGTTTGACATAAATTCACTTCTTTTCATCTAAAATATTCACTGCTTTAGTTTAGTTTCATGGTTAAAATAAAAAAAACGAGGCCCGATCCTGCACCTGGCGCAACAAAAGCGTTTGTGCAGAAGAGAGTGACATCTCTTCTTTACATGAACATCGCGCTCTTCCTCACGCTCTTCCTTCAGCGTTTAGGAGTATGAGAAGGGTCTGACAACTCTACCTTAAACTAATCCAAACTAACTCTAATCCTAACCTGAAGGAGAGTGGAGTTCACTGAAGGCGTCTGTTTGAGATTCATTTAGATAAATGTGGGGGAAAAGTGGAGGCGACGTCATTTCCTGTGTGGGTTTGGAGCTCCACTGATCACATGACTCTCCCTCGACTGCGTTCAGACCGTAGTGGAAACAGAAGCTCTTCGGACCCGCCATGTTTGTTTATGATTAAAGGTGCAGGAAATGTGAGGTTGTGTATAAGCGGGAAACAGCGTAAACTTGTTCTATCCCGGTTACTGTTGGAGAATCCAGTTTTCTCATCACTGGGAAACTGTTTCTGTGATCCAAAGACAAAACCGGAACATCAAAAACTCATGTTACGCACTCATATTATCATAACCGGGATGCAGTGATGCCAGGAACTTTTCTTGTAGTTCATTTTCCAAGTGTGTGTGAGGACGTTTTCCTCACACACACTTGAAGACGACTCACGACATAAACGTAGACAACAGAGGAGAGGCTGGTCTGAATCTGTGTCAGCTTTGGTGATGTTGCTGTTAAAATGCATTTCCAATAACGCGAGTAAAAGTTCACGTTAAAGAATTCTCTTTCAGTCGGAGCCAATACAACTCTACGAGAAACGTTTTTTGAAGAAATTTCCAAAAAGAAAATGTCCAAATGTTTCCCTGATCATTTATCTGACTGGATTTACAAACCTGACATTATCCTGATTCTACTGACCAACATCACGCTCATGTTTCTGAATATTGTCTCCACTTTTGGACGCCTTTGAGGAAATAATCAGAACAGTGGTTCCCAACCTTTTTTCCTCAAAGCCCCCCCTGCACGTGCTGTAATGGCACCGCGCCCCCCAGTCCAAAACTGTGGTCCCCACAAATGTATCAAAACATGAACATAAGTGTTTATAAGTGTTAATAAACTAGATTGGAGTGTTTGATGCACCTGTCGTCCTTACTCAGTCATATTTGATGATTTAATACCATTTATTTTACTCAAATACTATCATGTATGACCTGAATTAATTTATGATTGAACTTTGTTTGTCTGGATATGGTTAAGGCTCGTTTTTATTATATGATGATTATCTATTCAACAAAAAAATCAGAGCGTGTGCATCATAAAACGGCCAACAGTTCTTTTGGAGGAGGAACCTCCACTTCTGAAGTCAATTTCCGAAATGTCATTGCGATGTTAAACGGCTCCCCGGGGGCGTAGAAGGGCCAGAAGAGGCTCGTTTGAAAGCTTGAAATCTCTAGTTCTCAACACAAAAGTCTCTATCACTTTCTGTTCCAAAGTTATGTCCGAAAATCGGCGATGTTGTAGATGGCGGGAGTATGGGGTTTGTCACAAAAGCATGAATTAAAATCTCTAAGTTCTGCCGTGACAAAACAGGTTTTACTTTTGCCAGTTGATGAATTTGGAAGAATGAGTCCCGTCTCACACCTCGGTTAGTTACGACAGGCTTTACATAATGGGTCAGGGAGTCCAAATCCTCACCCTGTGTCTCCTCCAGACCTGCAGGGGGAGCTGGAGCTGCTGCGTCAGGACAAAGCCTGGAGCCAGAGCGAGCTGCAGGAGCTGAGGGCGGAGCTGCAGGAGCTGAGGGCGGAGCTGCAGGAGCTGAGGGCGGAGCTGGAGTCCACCAGAGAGCAGGTCCTGGGAGGGCATCCGACTCGGGTCCATCTGAACGTGAATAAACCGACTCCTCTGTGTGTCTGCAGCTGCTGAAGGAGAAACACGACAACACTCTGCTGATCTCCGAGAAGGTCCAACTCAACAAACTCCTCAGCAGCTACAACAGAGGTCAGAGCGGGACAGGAACTTCACTTCAGACGTGTTTGAGATGAGCACTTCACACTTTTTTAAAAGATAAATAAGGAATAAGGAAAGAAATGTCCAGATCTTATGGCTGAAAGTCCTTTCCTGGAATATTGTCTCCACTTTTGGACGCCTTTATGAGACAGTCATGTGATCTTCTGTTTGTTTCAGTGTCGTTGTTTGCGTTGGAGGAGTTCGAGGAGCTGGAGTCGAACCTGGACCTGGAGAAGAACCTGAGGACTGAGGCCGAGAGCTTCGCACGAGAGGTCACGATCCATCCGTCTGAGCCACCTATGACACTGTCTACAAAGCACTGACCTCGCAACGGGCAGTATATGGTCGACAAGATGATAACAACAAGATCTGCAAATTTACAATATCAAGTTTATCTCCGAGGCCAAGAAATGTGGGGAAAATTGGGAAAAAATTCGAGGAAAAATAGGAAACTAGAGTATTTTCTATGAGAGAGCGCACCGAGGCAGAGAAAGCCTGTGTAGGGAAACTCGTGTCTGTCTACAACTCGCACACAGACCTACGGACCTATACATGTATAAATCACATGTTAAAGGGACTATATGGAGTGTTAAAACTGCCTCTAAAATCCTGCACTGTCACAAGCTTAAAGGAATATTTCAGGATTTTTGACATTGGGCTTCATTTCCTAGTTATCCAGAGTGTTTCCTTAAATTCATGCAGTTCTTATATTTGAAGAGTCTAGTGGCGCTAGGCTAGGGCAAGGCTAGTGCATTTCTATGGTATCAGTTAGCCTGCATTAAAAACAGTGTGACCCACTCCACAGTGCACCTGAGGTAAATCACTTATAACACCAGACTAACCATATAAATGTCTGTGTTAATAGAATCATTTAAAATAACTTATATTTGAGCAGCATCAGCTTCGTGGCTGTAAGCTAACGCAGCGGCGGAGTGATCTGCGAGAAAATAGTCCCTCAAAATGCGGTAATTCATGTGATACAAGGTCAGTTATATTTCAAACATGATTCTATTAACACAGACATTTATATGGTTAGTCTGGTGTTATAAGTGATTTACCTCAGGTGCACTGTGGAGTGGGTCACACTGTTTTTAATGCAGGCTAACTGATACCATAGACATGCTTTAGCCTTGCCCTAGCCTAGCGCCACTAGACTCTTCAAATATAAGAACTGCATGAATTTAAGAAACAAATATCTCCAGACATCAACAACACTCTGGATAACTAGGAAATGAGGCCCAATGTAAAAAATCCTGAAATATCCCTTTAACCAAGCGCATTTTCTCCAGTTTATCTTTACCCAAATCTAAACACTTAGAACGCCTCATTTGAAAGCTAAGACGTTTTTGTCGCCGCGTTTATGTCACGTTTTGTCTATGTGTCTTTGGCGTGTCGCTGCATTCTGGTGTGCGCTGGCCTTAACGGGAAAAAATTGGGCAAAATTAGAAAAAAAGAAAGGGCAAAAATTGTAAAGAGGGGATGTAGAGAAGTAATTTGACAAAAAAATGGGGGGGAAAATAGAGTGGAAATTGGTAATAAATGGGGAAAAAATTGGGAAAGGTTTTTCTCCAATGATCTTTTTAAGCGTCAAAGCCATGTAAACTAAATTGTTTCAGTGTCAGATGTTGACGGACGGGTCTGATCTCTTGCAGATGTTCGTGGAGCAGAAGAAGCTGAAGCGCCAGAGTCAGATCCTGATGCAGAGCTCGGTCCCGGACCAGGCCCTGAGCCAGGCCCTGGAGCAGGTCCAGACCCTGACGGGGGACCTGGAGAGAGAGAGACTGGAGCATCAGCTGCAGGTCTGTCTCACACTGTTACAGAGAGAGGGTTTACTGTCATGTTCAGGACCTTCAGTCTCCTGGTCGTCCATCATGGTCTTTAGCATTTTATTATTTTTTCTTTTAACTTCAGCTTTTTCACAAACGTCGACGCATTTGCTTCCAGATATTTGTCGGAATTTAATTTAATCCTTTCCTCAACTGTAAGTTCAAGCCTTTGCAGATCATTTCTTCTTCCCTGTAAGAAACACTGTAAGCTGGTTTGGGCACTGCAGGTCATTGTCCTATAGGCTCAATGCAAATGACACGTGACTTCCAAGTGGATCCTAAGTCGGTGCTTCCGTATCCTGTCTCCGTTATTTCCCTATGAGGTCTTGTCTAAAGAGATCCTGATCCGAAATGACTCGGTACGTGTTAAAAATGTTACATTGGATGTAAATTCTTGACTGCAGGAAACGTCTGTGTTTGTTTAGGTAGGACTTTTTAGCTTAGCGCTAACGGCTAGTATCAAAAAACACCACCACAAAAATTAAACGTCTAAAAAGTATTTATACTAAATACAGGCTGATTATATTTGGAGCGGCTCATTTAAAATCATGTAGCTATTTTCATTTTTAATCCATGTTAGCCGTTAGCTTCAAGACAAAAACACTTACTGTAATGAGCACGGAAGTTTCCTCCAGTGAATGTTTTGCTCCTGACGTGATGTTTTTAACCATGGAATCTTCAGCTATTTATTTTTTTTAGACAAAACAGAGGGAAATAACAGAGACAGCAAACGACTACTTAGAATCCACTCTGAAGTCACGTGACGCTGGCGTGCATGTAGCCTATCATAACTCACTGCAAGCGTTGCTGTCGGTCATTCTCCAGATCTCCTCCCATAGAAACTAGTGAAGCACAGTGTGATTTTTCTCCTTGAAAAGCCAAAAACAAAACAAGAGTGGGGCTATATAAATTAAGCTCTTCTTCTACTTCATTTGAAACCGTGCTTGTTTAGCTTTTACACATTGAAAACACAACTAAAACTGCACTAAACATTTTAAATAATGGCCTATGGGTAGAAAACAACTCCATTCATACGCACACCAGGTTACTCACTGCTTTGGGGAACATGTTAGCGCCCCCTAGCGGTTAATAACGAAACCATACGGAACAATGAAAAGAAACTCTCTGGAGACGTTTACACGAGTGCGCTCCACAGGTGAAGGCCCTGGAGCAGCGCCTCTCCTGCAGTGACCAGCAGAGGGAGCTGCAGAGTCTGAGGAGCCGCCTGCAGCTCATGGAGGAGCAGAAGGAGGAGGCGTCCAAACTGTGGTCCAAGGCCCGCGACGAGGCCAAGGATCTGCGGTTCACGGGTCAGTCACACGTCCTCTAACGCCACACTACGTGATCGTTAGCATTAGCCTCAAACATCACACGCTCTGAACGATCCAGATGTTTCCAGAAGCTTTTACATTTGGGTAAAGGCGAACTGGAGTGTGTTTGGTTAAGTGTAAGAGGTTTGTCGTATCTGACCGGGAGTCTCTCTGTTTCCGTGTGGATCCAGTGGAGGAGCTGCAGAAGAAGATCCAGACTCTGTCCAACCCTGTGCCCGGACCTCCCGCGCCCCCGCCTCCCCCTCCTCCTCCGCCTCCCCCCACGGCACCGCTGCTCAACCCCCTCAGGTAACACTCCCCCTGGGCTCCAGGGGGCGCACTCCGAAGCATGTGACGCAGAAGTAAACCCCGTCCCGTTGCAGCTCCCTCCTGGCGCTGATGAGGAAGAAGAAGGAGCTGAGCCCGGACATCCCTCTGACCCCGCAGGACTCGCCCGCAGACAAAACAGGTCAGATGCCCTCCCGACTAGGGCTGGGTACTGTTTTTTCAATACCAGTACTTTAACAATACTTGGGTTTCGATACATGAACGATTCTGTTTCCGATACCTATACTGTCTAGAACCAGACAACAGAACAATAATGTGAGTTCAGGTAGTGGAGCGTGAACACTGAAGTATATTGAGCCATAACCGTGAACTATAAGGCTTACGGGCATTGGTTTACAGACTATAAGTCTCAAGTCACATTTCTTGCAAATATTTAAGTTGTCAATATCCTGAAAGGGAAAAGTCAGGGCGGCTCCGTAGGCAGGAGCGGACCATCGCGGACAGGGGAGCGACAGGACCTGGGATCAGCCCGACACAGACACCCTCACTTTTTAAATCATTTGAATTCGTCTTGTAATCACAGGGAAAAGTTCCAAAACGGTGTTGATGTTAAATATAGTGGGTACATTTCCGTCTGTCAGATTAGCGACCGATTAGCTCTGTTGTTCCATCAGATCACTCGTAACAAAATAAAAATAAAGTACATTTAGAGGCAGAGCCTATGTGTGTATGTGGATCTCTCTGCTCACAATTAAGAAAAAGATTTCGTCTACTGTCCACCTCCTTATTGACACAAAAAGAGATTCTATGTTTTTATTTCTCAGTTTAAATGTTGTGAATATCGGCGACATGAGGCCACAGTTTCAGACCCTGGACTTTGTCCAACAGTCGCCTTCAAGGGTCACAAATGTTTTTCTCACATAGTTATTCCATAGTTATTCCAACTATATGAACAAGGACTGGTCGTCACTTTTGAAGCATCTCTTCGTATGAATGGCAGTTTGGTTTCTGTCTATCTCCGTACGCAGCCCTGGTGTAAAAATAGACTTTAAGCTAATATTGTAACAGGCTCCATGGCCACGACAAAAACACTTTAAATCATCAACTTTCCAGCCGTTAAAACGCTCCAGATCAGAGCTTTCTTCTGCTTTACACTAACTATCATTATTGTTTGGCCAAAAGACATTCCATTACCCATAATGCAACGGGCGAGCTGAGATGGGCATTGGACTTCATCTCCAGTGTCAGGAAATTGTGGCAAAAATGGGAACACGTGTGAAGTGCCTCAAGTGGAAGAGTTCAAGTATCTCAGTGAGGGACGGATGGAGCGTGAGATCGATAGACGGATCGGTGCGATCGCTGTATCGGACTGTTGTGGTGAAGAGGGAGCTCGACCTACGTTCCCACCCTCACCTATGGTCATGAGATCTGGGTAATGACCGAAAGGACAAGAGCCAATATGCTGCAATTAAATGAATAAACACTACTATAGAATATAGGACGCTCATGGTTACAATGCAATAGAATTTGGTCTCAGGCTATTCGAATGGCCTAGGATAAGAAGACTAGGTATCGGCTCGGAGAGAAGAGGCAGAGACGGTAACTTGCTTTTAGGTTGGTTCCATATATTATGTATAAAAGTTAGACAAGACAGACAACAACATTGAGAATGGCCGTTCAAGTGTGAAACAATAGTATTCACAAGGAAGGGAGATCATACACAATCCCGCAGCAATTATACAGGCGAAGTGTGCACGAAGGAAAGTAATCGGAGCTGTCCTTTAACTCCTAATAAAGTTCAATACTCGCACAGGTGGGCAACAGTTCAACACGACCCGGGGTCAGGTTTGAGTGTCCAGGGGAAGGTCGTGACCCATGGGGAGGAGTGAGTGAGTATGAGAGGGCCGGAGAATGAGGTGCGAGGGAGAGTTGTGAGGGTGGCTGAAAGAGCCTCCCACCAGCCCGGACAGAGCAGGAGGTTGAGCTTCCTGGTAGGAATCTCCAGGTGGATTGTTACTTCTTCTTCAGGCTAGAATCCTGTTTCAGTAGCTCATCAACCGTAAAAAGCCTGGCCAAGTCCGCTTTTATCCTAACGGCTCATATGTCGCGGTCCGACACTGGTAGTCGGCTCCTGCAGCAGCAAATGTTTGGGCTTCCCTCGAGTCTCCCGGTAAATAAAGCGGAAGAAAATGGGTGGATGTCTATGGGGGTAAATTGAAAAAGATAAAATCAAGGAATTCATTTGTAGAAACAACAAAATGACTGCTTGCTCTAGGTGTCCCAGTGTATTCCAAAAAATGTTTGTGTAGGTGCCCTTGGGAAAGGGATTCAAAAAAGCAGCAAACCCAGGACTCTAAAACAAATATGCACAACACGAGGAAGTACTAAAAAGGCCTTTGGAATTCATTTATTTGAGCTGAAATAACAAAGTCACTTCCTTCAGTGCTGTCCCTGGACCAACAGAATCCAAACATGGATCTAAAGATAGAACTTTTTTGTCTTTTTTTCGGCATCTGCTTTTGATACTTTCATTTTGTCAGTATCAGCAGAACTTAAAGGGATACTTCGGGATTTTTGACATTGGGCCTCATTTCCTAGTTATCCAGAGTGTTGTTGATGTCTGGAGATATTTTTTTCTTAAATTCATGCAGTTCTTATATTTGAAGAGTCTAGTGGCGCTAGGCTAGGGCAAGGCTAGTGCATTTCTATGGTATCAGTTAGCCTGCATTAAAAACAGTGTGACCCACTCCACAGTGCACCTGAGGTAAATCACTTATAACACCAGACTAACCATATAAATGTCTGTGTTCATAGGATAATGTTTGAAATATAACTGACCTTGTATCACATGAATTACCGCATTTTGAGGGACTATTTTCTCGCAGATCACTCCGCCGCTGCGTTAGCTTACAGCCACGAAGCTGATGCTGCTCAAATATAAGTTATTTTAAATGATTCTATTAACACAGACATTTATATGGTTAGTCTGGTGTTATAAGTGATTTACCTCAGGTGCACTGTGGAGTGGGTCACACTGTTTTTAATGCAGGCTAACTGATACCATAGAAATGCTTTAGCCTTGCCCTAGCCTAGCGCCACTAGACTCTTCAAATATAAGAACTGCATGAATTTAAGAAAAAAATATCTCCAGACATCAACAACACTCTGGATAACTAGGAAATGAGGCCCAATGTCAAAAATCTCTAAGTATCCCTTTAAACTCCGATACCAGACTGGTATTGTTAACGGTACCCGGCCCCACTCACACCCTCAGTCGGACTAGACTGATTTTAGTTTTTCTTCTTGCTCTTCCATTTCTATTTTTAGTTCTTCGTTAAACCGGCCTCTGCCTGAATCATTGTTTTGTCTTGACGCTCGTGTTTCTCCAGTGGACGTGCGGCAGCAGGCGGTGGACGAGATGATGCAGAGGATCAAGAGAGGAGTCCAGCTCAGACCAGTCAACCAATCAGCTTCAAGATCCAGGAGACAGGTGAGGGATAAGAACCAATCAGCTTCAAGAGCGGGGAGACAGGTGAGAATAAGAACCAATCAGCTTGAATTCAGTCCATGTTTTTTGTGCGGACCTCGACCTCAGGCTTTCCCTTGTGTTTTTTTGTTTCAGTTGGAGAAGAAACCGTCAAACTCTGCGATCCAGGAGCTCAGGGGCATCATGGTGGGTCTGCAGATCCGAGCCAGGGCGTTACCGTGGAAACGAATCACCGCGTTTGTGTGTTTTCTTTTTTCTTCAGGACAACTTCAGCCGGAGCAGCCCCAGGACCAGAGGCCGAGACCAGTCCGAGGAGCCGGCCTCGGAGCTCAGCCAGGTTTTACTGAGGAGACGGGACGCGCTGGAGAATCAGCGTGAAACTGCAGATTACTGACGAGAAGATCCGAGTTTTCTTTCATTTCATGTTTTTGTGCAGCAACAGCAAAACAACAAAGCAAAATGAGAGACAAGTCTGCAACGTTATCCTTTTTTACTCAGTTTGAGAATGTTCTAGGTTCTATTTCTGTTTAGATTCATAATGTGCATGTCCTCTCTCGCCGAGGTCACAGATTGGCGGACCTCAGTCGGTTCCTCTCTGCAGCAGAGCGGCTGGGCGATATGGACCAAAAGTCATATCCCGATATATTTAGGTTGAATAACGATATACGATATATCCCAATATTTTTTCCACAAAGTGAGAGCTCTGAAATTAAATATTAAGTCAGTCAAAGCCAAATACGAGTGTTTTAATATTTAATATTGCGATTTTGATTTTATTTATTTATTTTTCTTTTACCCCATTTGCTGTTAATAACTTTATGTTCCATATAACTAAACTAAAGCCTAAACTGAGACAATGAAATATTACTTATTAAAGTATTACTTATTTTTTAGTCCTTAATAATCCATCCATCCATCCATTTTCTTCCTCTTTATCCGGGGCCGGGTCGTGGAGGCAGCAGTCTCAGCAGAGATGCCCAGACTTACCGATCCACACACACCTCCTCCAGCTGTTCTGGGGGACCCCGAGGCGACACCAGGCCAGCTCGGAGACATAGTCCCACCAGCGTGTCCTGGGCCTTCCACGAGGCCTCCTCCCAATAGGACATGCTTGGAACACCTCCCGAGGGAGGCGACCAGGAGGCATCCGGAACAGATGCCCTAGCCACCTCAGCTGGCTCCTTTCGACGTGAAGGAGCAGCGACTCTACCCCGAGCTCCTCCCGGGTAACTGAGCTCCTCACCCGATCTCGGAGGGTGCGCCCAGCCACCCTGCGAAGGAAACTCATTTCAGCCGCTTGTATTCGCGATCTTGTCCTTTTAGTTTAGGTTAGTTTATTTGAGCAGTTAACATTTTTCTTCCTCCAATGTTTCACAATCATACAGTTAATGGAAGCTCAAAGGGAGTAGACTGAAGCTAAAGCTTATAAGTGCCTACCCCTTGTTCATGTAAAATTACATTTGCAGTTAATGATGATACAGTTATACATTGCTTTTACATTTTTATCAAACAGTAAACAATCCTTCCTGAGTATTCTGTATCAGTTTCAAAACTATATACTTGTACATGTTTGTGAGTTAACGTTTATCCTACTGTAGCTATACTTGTCAGTATACAATCAGCAGCCTTAGTTTACAATTTGCAGCACTGGCAAATAAAGAGGTTTTAACATTTCACATTTGACAAATAATAATAATAATAACTAATGGTTAATGTCATTGATCATAACAATTATAACAATTATCCTTCTTGTCATTATCAATGGATGAATATTCGTTTTCATATTATATAGGCACGTTAGACATTTTGTATTCTGCCATCTTGCCTTGTTGTCATTACTATCCACTATTTATTATCGTTATTATGAAAATGGTATGCCCAAACTGTAAACCCTTTCTAGTGTGTTGCGTTAAAAAGCCAGAGTGTATAGTGGCCTGTTGAAAGTGGGTGGACGCCCTCAATCAACAAGTCCCCACCCAGCTGCCCTGAGACTTGGTGGATGATGTTTACCTCCTGTACCGTGTGGTGCGTTAAGGAGACGAGGCTTTATGTGCCCGTTGAGAGGGGGGGACCCCTCGCCAACAGATCCATGTCTCGCCTACCCCAAGTTACCATTGTATGATTTCAGTAGTTATAGAAATGACAACGGAGCAACAGCAACAGTTAAATTTATTTCTTCTATAATTTGGACAAACTTGATGGTGCCCAATTGAAATCTTACAATTAGAACTTGATTTAACTTGCGATTAATCGTCAAAAATATTAAAAAAAAAAATATGTATATTCATTGTAATGACTTTAAGGTTACATTTTGTCATACGTTGCAAGAACCATTTCCGTATATTTCCTTTTAAATGGTTTGATATTATAACACTCCTTGATTTCCACTGACAACTTATTCCATAGTCTTATTCCAGATACCGAGACAGAAAAGCTTTTTCTTGTTGTCTGTATAAATACAGACTTGAAGGACATTTTATTTCTTAGTTTATAAACACCTTCATTTTCACTAAAAAGCCTTTGAATATTTCCTGGTAACAATTTATTCTTGGCTTTAAACACCACTTGTAATGTTTGAGAGGAAACTAAATCTGAAAATTTGAGTAATCTTGACTTAAGACACAAAGGGTTGGTATGATCTAAATAACTTGCTTTATGCACATGGCGTATTGCTCTCTTTTGAAGTATGACTAATGACTGCAGATTAGTTTTATAATTATTTCCCCATACTTCTGTGCAGTAAGTGAGATATGGCAAAACCAGTGAACAGTAAAGAATATATAACGATTGCTGATCTAAAACCTGCCTTGCTCTACTAAGGACCGCAACACTTTTTGACACTTTTTTTGCACATACTTAATATGTGATTTCCAGTTAATTTTATTGTCCATAATGACCCCCAAAAATCTAATTTCGTTCACTTGTGTTATATTTGTGCCATCCATTGATATAGTAATTTCTGCATTATTCGCACTGTTTCCAAAATACATACATTTAGTTTTATTCATGTTCAAGGATAATTTATTTATATTGAACCACATTCTTATTTTGTTAAATTCTGTAGTTACATCTTGAACTAATTTTTGCAGGTCTGAGCCAGAGCAAAACAGATTAGTATCATCCGCAAACAATATGGGTTTTAATATCGATGACACATGGCACAACTCATTGATATATAAAATAAAGAATTTTGGTCCCAATACAGAACCCTGTGGAACTCCACAATTGACATTTAAACATCTAGATCTATATTCTGCCAATCTTACAAACTGTGTTCTTTCACTCAGATAGCTCTTCCATTGTAAGGCTATACCCCTGATACCGTAGCGTTCTAATTTTCTAAGTAGAATTGTGTGATCTATAGTGTCAAATGCTTTGCTTAAATCCACAAAAATTCCGATTGCATGAAGTTTTTGATCAAGAGAGGATGATATTTGTTCAACTGTATCAATAAGTGCCATGGCTGTGGAGCGCTTAGCCCTAAAGCCATACTGACACTCCGATAGTAAGCTATATTTATTTATGAATTTTTCCAGTCGAGTATTGAAGAGTTTTTCAAGAATTTTGGAGAATTGCGGTAACAACGAAACAGGTCTATAATTATTAAAAGTATGTCTGTCTCCTGATTTGTACAGTGGTAACACTTTAGCGATTTTCATTTTATTAGGGAATATACCCGTCCTAAAAGATAAATTACAAATATATGTTAGTGGTTTTGATATACCCTCAATTACCTTTTTGATTACTGACATATCAATATCGTCGCAGTCTTTTGATCTCTTATTTGCACATTTGTTTAC
Organism: Neogobius melanostomus; assembly: GCA_007210695.1. NCBI lineage: Eukaryota > Metazoa > Chordata > Actinopteri > Gobiiformes > Gobiidae > Neogobius > Neogobius melanostomus. Next base: position 72,203 of record VHKM01000565.1, on the reverse strand, counting down.
TATTGCTATAATTTCATTTTCTTCTACCATTGATACAAACATAGAACTCAAATTACGTTCAGTCAGATGTTCCTTCCACCCATCTGGTGGACCTGAATCAGGTATTTTCGGTCATTACCCGAAAGGACAAGATCGCGAATACCTTAATAATCATGAAATATTATTCAAAATAGTCCACATGGCCATTTACATAATTTACAATAAGCTTATACTGATTTTTTTGTTTTGTTTGTTTTTTTGCAAATAGCCCAAATCATTTCTTGATATTTGCTCTTGATTTAACTGTGTTTTAATCAGTGGTTGTGAGATATTCTTATCTTTATCCAAAACATAAGCCTCCTAAACTGAGCCATAAACGACTCTTTACTCTTTACCAGCTGCACAGGCTCACCTTCATCTCTGTGGAGGCACAGACGTGTGAATCTGGAGTTGAGGGAGTTTATGATCAGTGCATCAGAGCGGGTATCAGCGAGGGAATGGTGATTAGCATTGCGGCTAACGCGCTGCTAACGGGGAAAAAGCAATAGTCCTTCGCGGTGGCAGCATTACAAACGCTGATATTTTCACAGTACATCCACGATCTACCGCAAACCTTAACTAGACTGAGAAGTAAACAAAAGCACATGGTGCAGCGCACGTCGCCACCATATCTCGCCGCTACTATGGGCCGTGGCCATCAGCTGCATGGGCCTCCCTACATATAGCATGGTTTTGTTGCTCATCTGATCATTTCAATCATTTGGAGAACCATCTCCAAATGATTGAGCCACTGGTTTTTGTTTTACCAACCAAGGGGCCGCCCGTCCGCTCCTTCTCTTTCTTTTTTTAAACGCAGAGGAATGACTGAAGTACGGCTATCAGTGAACAGATCTGAACCCGGACAGGCCTCAGTGTCTCAGGAAAATGACAAAATAGTAACTCACGCTTGTTTGGAAATAGTACCGCGTTTACAGTAATCCATCACTAAGTCCCATAAACAAACACAGAAAATACTTTATCTTTATGTCATTGTGAATTAAGTAAGGGATAATGTATAGAACCTTCAGGGCGAACTGTCGGTACTTATTTTCCCGATAATGACCGGCATTCTACACATTATCTCGCTTATTATACGGCTGTTTGCCAACTGAACACACACAAATAAACTTCATACACTTTTATCAAGGCCCAAAGGTTTATTTAATGATTTCCGCGGCAAATAGTTCCCAAAAGTTTGCGCGTTGTTTGGCAAAGTTTGTTGTGATTCCAGGCAGTGTGGCGAGGCTAGTAGCAGCACGGCTAGCTACTTATTGCTAGCCTAGCTACTTAGTTGAAGGTGCAGTTGGAGAGGAGGAATGGTGGTGAATCTCTGGGTAAGTTGAAAGTCGGACTCCCGTCAACGTCATGATCGATTCCCCCAACTTCTCTCTTATGGACGGGGAGAGACAGTGTCTCTAATACTACAAATATGAAAGACCTGTATTACAAGCACAAACTCCGTTGCCATTGGCAGCGGTCATTATTTTTTTCAGAGGTCTATCAGAAAATAATGACCGGTAGAACGTTGGGAAATCACATTCAAATCAATGGAGCGTTCTACTTGCATTGTGAAGGGCCGTATAATAACAACAAATAAAAGTCATTTAAATATTATAATAGTGTATATGTTAACCGCTTACCGCCCGCCTTAATCCTAAAGCTTCTGGACTGGAGAGCAACAGCGTAACGCCCATAGACATAATAATAATAATAGACTCCGCCTCCTCACTCCGCCCCGTTTACCATAATAACTATGTTCGAGGTGGATTTACAGACTCCTCCTCCCCCGCTGTGACGGGGCATGTTCCTAAAAAAGGGCATAAGGAAAATGAGAAACCAGGCTTTACAGTTGTTTGTAACGTGCGTAAAGTGCAAGGCTTTCTAATGGAAGACAGGCTTGTTTTGCTGCCCACATATAGAGGTACTGCAGCAATGTGCGTGACTGAGCACGCGCGTAAAGACCAGACAGGTACGCATCAACTCGTCTAAGCTCAGGTAAGAACAGATCTCAGGATGGGAAAACACTGGCCTGTTCCTTTAAAGAGTAACTAAACACCAAATCAAGTTTTTTTACTGATAAACTGTCTCAATGTGTGTCTCATAGTGTTGTCTACTGGTCCCTGACATTATTCTGACATTATAGCTTAAATATGTGTTAAATCCTAACTTTGGCCTGAAAACGAATGGGTTGCGCCCCCTTCAGGGTAAACTCTGCTACTAAATTAGAATGTCCTGATTGGCTGGAGACGTGTCCACGGCCTCCACAGAACGTCATAAGCCGCACCAGCTCCACACATTGTCACTCACCCCCCACATGTCACCCCCAAACTTCAGACACGCCTCTTTCACGGCAGTTTTTGACTTTTGTTTGTGGGTGGGGAAAGGCTTTGGCCCGTTTAGGTTCTCTTTAAGAGATTAATATAAGGCTGTCGCTATTCTTCCTGGGGTCCACGTATAAAAACAAAAATAAATACATTACAAATACATTCAGATACAAAAGCCACGCAACAAAGTATACAATAATCACTCTATCACAATTCGTAATCAATACTTTCTTGGCATAATTCACCAATTATGTATTAAACCTTTAGCCATACTTAATATATCTTCAGTTCAGTTCAGTTTTACATAATAGAAATTGTTTCAATAGCGATTTAAATGTTTTGATTTTTACTACCAACGTTAGATTTTCTGGTTGCATATTCCATGCATGCATTGCTCTGTACATGAACGTTTTCTGAGCACTGTTAAAATGTACTTTTGGTAAAACAAATTTCCCCGCTATGGCGTGTCTAGTAGGATCGCCGTGTTTATCATTGCTAAATAAGAATCTTTAGGCCGCTTTGATGCTATTATATTTTTGAAGGAAGACAATAATCTTTTACTGATAACCACTTGAGTCGATTCCGCATCGCAGCGTAACACCAGTCCATTGTGGAAGGAAACAATAATTTGATCACTTCTGTCAGAAAAGAAGAAGAAAAATCGAGAGTAAATGTGATAATTCTGTGATCAGACGTTTAAACTGAGCCGTAAAGCTCTGAGGCTAAAGTTTCAGAAAAACCCCATTATAGTGAATAGGACTTTACATTTGTCGATCCCACACGGGGATTATGTCTCGTAACGACGGCTGCAAAAGGATGATTCAGCCACAAAACTGTTTTAGTCCAAACCCAGAGATTTGTGTGAAATGTTAAAATGTTGATTACTGTTGGAGATGTTTTCTGTTTGGCCGCTCGCTTTCTTCCCTCTCTCTGAATGTCACTAAACACTGAAATATCTCTGCCAGAGTCTGTGATGGAAAAGAAAAAACACAATTTGTTCAAAATAAAAATGTCAAATCGTTGCAAATGTTTGTTTCCTGTTTGTGCGACAGAAAAGTGTCGTGTTTATCAGAGATCTGCCATTTTGCATCTGGAACATGAGGGAAAACTTTTGAAACTAGTGCAAAGAGTTAAGATTATTCCCACAATCACAAAGTACTGAGGAAGTTTGGGCCCTGAATGGTTCACTTTCTTTCTCGTTAATGTACTTTCCAAGATCATATATTAATTTAAATACTTCATGTTTGAAAACCCAACGGTAACTGAACGGATGTCTTTATGGAAGAGTGACATCACGATCTGTCCTCGCTCTTGTCCACAGCGTGAAACAAACCTGTGTTGGCCTTTTATGCCATTGTTAGCTCAGCTTTAGCTGGTGTGAGTGTGAATGAGGCGTGGTCGCCCTTCGTTCAGAATCAGAATAGGTTTTATTGGCATTGTTTGAGAACAGGTTCACAAACTAGGAATTTTTCTCTGTGCAAATGTGCAACATCAGACATATAACACAGAGTTTAGATAAAAATAAGCTAAAAAACATTCAACTATAAGGCTATGGGACATGCATTAAAGAGGGTGTATTATGCTTTTTTCAGTCACATAGCACCAGTCTATAGCATACTACAATGATGACGTAACCTTCTGTTGGTCTGTATATGCAGTAAATTAAAATAACTGCCTTGAATAAAATTGCTCTCTCAAAATGGCTGTACTGAACGTCTTGAAATAGGCCTCTGTCTCTTTAAGAAGCTTTCCGACACGCCCCCTTCAGCACACTGCTGTGGCATCTAAACAACACTACTGTGCGGGGAGGGGGCTCTGCTGAGCTGAGGAGCAGTGGTTGGTGGCTTGGCTGGTGACGAAAGGTCCAGAGGCGTCTCCAGGAGGTGGGGGCGTTCCTAGGAGGACTGAGGCATAGCTACACCTAAAATGGCTGCCGTCTAAGTTTTTACTGATTACTCAAAAATATGTGAATGAGCCAAGGCAACACTCCAGGTATGTGTTTAATGAGGGAATGACATAATAACATGATATAAAGCTTGAAAAGTCGATTTTACATAATACCCCCTTTAAGAATATTAAATAAAAAAGATAAATAAGGTAAATGAAAAGTGGCATATGGTAAGACAACAACAATTTGACATTGAACAACAGCGGGATTCAACCTGGTAGACTAATTTCAGCATCACCTCCAGCCAATGATCGCTTCCATGAGGCCACACCTCCCCCTCAGCGTAAGAGCACCCTCGGTACCGCTTTTAAGCCCCAGCCACTTTGGTTCGTTCGCTTCCCAGCTGCGCTGCGACCCACCTCCGCCCCGTCTCCACCTCTTCTGCCCACGCTGCTTCCTTCATGGGCCTCCTATACCACCACCAGTGTCCAGGCTCCGGGGGGAGACATCCCTAACTCCAAGCTGTTCATCCATACTGACTTTCATACATCGATGTACCGCCGGGTCTGATCACCAAAACTAATATGTTAATAAATCTTCCTAATCGCTGCTTTTGTCTGTTTGAGTCTATCCAGGTTGAATTTACAGATGTGTAGGCGTATACAGTGATTAAGTGATTTGTCTTATCATATTTTACTTTTTATTATCTATTTATTCATTTTATACATTTTACAATTTATAGCTTATTTTTATCTAAATTCTGTGTTAAATGTTTTATGTTACACGATTGTACAGAAAAAATTCCTAGCTTGTGAATCTGTTCCCATGGCAATAAAAACGATTGTGATTCTGATTGACTGAAATCCATTTTGCTGTTGAGTAAAAACAACACGGTGAAGTGAAGAAAGTGAGAGGATCGCAGCGGTGCAGAGACAAACCAACAAACAGAGAATATCATAGGGCTGGGCGATATATCGGTATTTAAGATATATCGATATATTTTTAAATGAGATATGGAATTAGACCATATCGCAAATATCGGGATATTTCAAATTCAGGTAAAGCTATTAAGTTAACAAAAAGATTTTAAATGGTTTAGCTTAAACTAAGCACTTTATTTTGTTATCTCTTTATATATAAATGCTTCCCTCAGAAAAAGGTTGACTTATTTTATTTTCTAGGCTATTTTTATCCAAGATATTTTTTTATTTAAATGTGCACCTTACAGAGCTTTGTTATACAGTGTTTAAACTACTCGTATTTGGCTTTGACTTATTTCATTTCACAGCTCTCACTTTGCGGAAAAAATATCGGGATATATATCGAATATCGATATTCAACCTAAATATATCGGGATATGACTTTTGGTCCATATCGCCCAGCCTTAGAATATCATGAAAAAAAGTTCATTTATTTCTGTAATTCAACTCAAAATGTGAAACTAATATATGATATAAAGTCATTACATGTAAAGTGACAAATGTCAAGCCTTTATTTGTTTTAATGTTGATGATTATGGCTCACAGTCCAGTTTCAAAATATTCTAATTTTATGAGATTTTTAATTTGGGTTTTTTGTCAAGCTGAGCCATAATCATCAACATGATAACAAATAAAGGCTGTACATCAGTGCTTAATTTGAACGCATTCCCCAAATCTCAATTTTTCAGGGCAAAGGATCCGGGAAATATTTAGGATCCGGCAAAGATTTGATCTGATATCATGGTGTTTAATGAGAGTGTTCCGGCAAATGTTTTGGCCTGTTCCCCGAATCCTTCACATCAGACCAAAAGTGTTCCTGAAAATACAAATTTACAAATTAAGCACTGCTGTACATATGTCACTTTGCATGTAATGAGTCATATATTAGTTTCACAGTTTAAGTTGAATTACAGAAGTGAAAGCACTTTATAAAGATAAAGCTTTGGCTCTCGTAATCATCCAGGTCTGTCTTTGCTGTAAAAGCCAAAGTCAGGTCAAATTTAGAGTTTTAAAAGTGTCCCGGAGCGTCTTGACTCCTCCATAGTAAACTTTACACAGGATGTATAAATCCATCCATAGATAACTCTCACTAGATTCTATTATTACTCACGCGGGCTGCGCTGCCATCTAGCAGGCGGGAGTAAAAGTGCAGGACCAAAGAGCGGCGCTGCAATGGATAATGTAGCACGTCTTGTTGAAGTTTTGGAGTCGGAGCAGGTTCTGCCATTTTAAATCAGGCTCCATTATTATTATTATTATTTGAATGTTGTGACATCACGTGAGCGCTGCCTCTCGTTAAAACGATGAAGAGAAGTCGCGCTCGTTTCAAGCACAAACATGAGACACTATTCGCCCAAAGCAGCAGAAACGTTTTAAACTCTGAAAGCACTTCACTGAGTTTGTGACTAAAACGCGTGACCTGGCGGCGGTGAGTGGGAGGCGGCCTGTGCTTCAACAATCATCTCCATAATAATAATAACCCGCGCATGAATCATTATCGCTCTGAACAACAGGTCGGACGCAGAGGGAGAGGGGGCGCTTCTTTCTGGGAGGTTTTACAAGAGACGACTCCCTGGATCCCTGTTACAGATGTGTTTTTGGTTTTCTCCATAAGTGGCGTCTTCGGTGAAACGAAGTCTGGTATCTGTAAGAAAGTTTAGGTTCTACTGGTACGGATAACATGAAAGCAGGAACCAAAAAGAAATCTTCCATCTTCTGTTGGTCCAGGAGCAGCATCTGACACATTAGACACGATGTTAAGACTTTAAGACTTTACTAAAGATTGTTCCCACTTTTCTTTACTTTGACCATTTGTGTGGTGTTTATAGTTTCACTTCCTTATTGAACACTGACAGGAAGTGACATAGATAGAGGCAAACAATTTTAAACTGTTGCCATGCCGATTAGTCAAACTGCTCTTTAACTTTACAATAATAATAATAATAAATAATAATAATAATAAATATAGCTGCAAAGCGATTATCGCCCTCGCCGACCGCCCTGCCCAAAGCAAGGGGGCGCTTCACGCCCTTTTGTCTCCCTCAATCTAACATTACAGTATTGCTTCTGCCTTTATGTTTGTAACTTTTTTCCCTAAGGTCTTAGTTTTAGGATTTTTGTAATGCACTAACGGGCTCAAGTTTGACATTATACAGAGAAACATGAGTCTGAATTTGTATCACACTATATCTGCAAACTGAAGCATATTTTTACATTTTACTTAGGGCTGAAAATCCACAAAGGTCCAAGTACTTGGAAAACCTTTGGTTCTTCACTTCTCGCTGAATTATGGAGTTTAACATTTAACATTAACACAAAATGGGACGTTCTGGTCGTCGCTACGGCAACACCGTGAACAACACATTTTGCCTGACGAAGGCCACTGGCTGAAACGTTGCATCAAATAAAGGAACACCGGTGTTTGGAGTAAACAGTGTGAGAGTTTGTTCCTGTTCTACGTTTGGCTTCTATACATTCTCTTACACACCTGTTTCATACAGATGTGTGAAGTAAACCGTCTAAACCGAGAAAGAGAAACTCTGAGACGACACATCACTCTTGTCTTTCACTGTTTCTCCTGAGAAAAACACTTTTTATTGTTTTTTTGTCTAATACATGAATCAATACATAAAAGTCATAATATAAAAGTAGCAGAATCCTCCAAAGCATCGATGGATCTGTCATTTCTCTCTGTTACATTTGATCTGCGTCACCAAAGTGTTTACAGCAGAAAATACATCAACAACAGTAAGAAATACAAAAGTATTAAAAGTGTCAACATGAGGATTCACATAATGACTGTCTCTAAACAGACGAGTCGCTCCAAATAAATGACAGCATTAAAAAAGTCTTCATCAAACGTTTGCATATTATAAGAAGAGGAGAGACCGCGGCTGGTAGGGGGCGCTGTGACCTGATATTGTTATGGAATATCACAGCGCACCTTTCATGGAAGCTTCTTACTCACACGTTTGTTCTTAAGCCTCTCATGGAGCCATTTGGTTTTTACAACATGAGTTCTTAGTTGAAAGTTCTTCTGGAAGAGCAAATCCTGAGAACAGTCATGAGGATCTTACGCTCAAAGATTCTGACGTTTTAGAATTTTATCACCGTCACAATGGACCCAAACATTAAACGTCCTTCCTCAAGATGTTTTTCTACCAGCCCCGGTCTCTCCTAAAGCACATTTCAATCTTTGACAGCAGAAAATACCCCTCCATCTTCAACATCAGCATCGTCATCAGTGACTAAAGTCAAACTATTAAAGCCATCAAAGTGAATTAGGATGAAGATAATGAGCCCTGGAATCTGTCTCTAAACTGAAGCAACAGTCGCTGAAACAAATGAGCCCATAAAGCTCAATAAAAGGTCTAAAGTTATTTACAATATTTATCCGTCTGTCTCTCTGTCGTCTCATTTCTTTCATTACATGGTCTCAGAACAACAGCAGTAAAACACAATCATAAAACTATAGGAGCGAGTCTGTGTGAGCTCTCATAACCTCCAACACGTCTTTATCACAGGCTGAGGAAACGCTGTAGATCTAAAACATACAGTTGTTTCACTTCCTGATTCTCCAAGCGAACTCACCCTAAGCCCCTCCCACTCCCCTGCTCTTAAATAAAGAGGGAAAATAAGATCAGGGGTTTTTACAGTACCTGCTTTGGATACTTTTATTTCTTTGATACTAGTAATACATCAACTCTATTGGGTAACACTTTATAATAAGGTTACATGAAGTCCTGCATGAATAACATGAAATTATGCATGAATTAATGCATGATTTCATGATGTATTCATGTATGACAATATCATGACTCATCATGAGTTAACATGACTTCATGTTTTTCATAGACGACTTCATGCATGAATTAAGTAACTACTGTAATGAATTCATGAGGAAATCTTGTTAATATGTCATGATCTTAGAATCATGATGAATTCACTAAAACATTTGTTTTTTAAATGAACAAAAACATTAACTAATCATAATTATGAAGTTTATGCATGAATATCATGATTAAAACAAATAGTTTGCAAGATATACCTTAATACAACATTTACTGCTGTAATTAACTCATCAGCTAATCCTTAGTTCATTCATAAATTCATGATGATTGTTTCCCCTTTACTAAAGTGATGCACTTTTATGCTTTGGACAATAATCAAGGACAAAACAAACACAAACTTCACAGACATTATAATTTAGAACTATCCACAATGCATTATGAGTTTAAATTAATTAACATTAATATTAAAGTTAATGCTTTGTGGTCCATTAAATTTCACTTACATCAACATAAACACTGCCTATTGCTTACATTTATGCTTAACTTTAAAAAAAACATTATATTAAGACTTCTTAATGATGTAAATAAGTAAAAAATATAGCACTTTTTTTACTCTTGCACAAATTTGTCCAAAGCATAAAAGTGCATCACTTTAGTAAAGGGGAAACAATCATCATGAATTTATGAATGAACTAAGGATTAGCTAATGATGAGTTAATTACAAAAGTAAATGTTGTATTAAGGTATATCTTGCAAACTCATTTTCTTAAAATCATGATGAATCATGATATTCACGCATGAACTTTATAATTACAATTAGTTAATGTTTTTGTAAAAAAAAGTAATGTTTTAGTGAATTCATCGTGATTCTAAGATCATGACATATTAACACGATTTTCTCATGAATTCATTAAAGTAGTTACTTAATTAATTCATGCATGAAGTCATCAATGAAACAACATGAAGTCATGTTAACTCATGATGAGTCATGATATCCTCATACATGAATACATCATGAAATCATGCATTAATTCAGCATAATTTCATGTTATTCACGCGTGACTTCATGATATTCACGCGTGACTTCATGTAACCTTATTATAAAGTGTTACCCTTTATTCTTTGGTTTGGTTTAATGGTGCCCAGTCCTATTCCAGGTCCTGTACAAATACATGATGAAGCCAGGCCCTATAGTAAAGTACGGCCCATGGCTTTGTGTTTTTATTCTTCTTTTTTAGATATATTAGGAGATGTGGATCCAAACCCACAAACAGCAGAAACTTGACTATGATACTTTTAGACTGGAATTCGTAACTAAAGTCAAATCAGATCTGCAGATCAATGAATCTTTGATCAGATTTAATGGATGTTTGAGCTGGAAACATCTGGATGGTTGATAATCTGCGATGGTTATGGTTAAACACCAACAGTTACAGGAAAACACACAGAGCTAAAGGTCGATCCATGTGGGCTTTTCTGAGGCCGATATTTTTGGCCGATTTTTCCAAATGTCTCGTGTGTAATCCTGTGTGTGAAGCTTCTGAACTGTGTTGAGCTGTGACAGCAGGGGGCGCTGTATTAGGGCTTAGGGGCCATTATCAAATTATGGGCAATAACCGGTCCCTGCACTTCCCACCCCTGAAAATTAAATAATTAAAAAATCAACAAATTCAGTAAAACAAAAACATATTAAACTGAGCGCCACATGATAAGAGCCAGGTCATTTCAGATCATTCAGTTTTTACTTTTTATCTCACTTTGAATATCCAGTGTATGTTGAAAGTTAAAAGGAATATTTACAATAAATCTATAAATATTTTTCTTGCCAATTCCAAACAGAGAATAGACTTCAATAATCTGCAGATCTTAAATGAAAAATCACAACTAAAATAATTAAGAAAATCTCTGTCCCTCAGGTTTGTGTCATTGGTGTTTTCAGCATTACTTTCCAGGATGTTTAAGGTTAAAAAAGATGTGAAGAAATATTTTTCTGACGTGATGAGACCAAGTTAAAATCCTAATCCTGGGAAATATAAAGAACGACATATTTTCCTCACTAAGAACAAAAAGTAACTTTAAAATGTGACTTTATACTGTATAATGTCACTGGTGTTACGGCTGTTTGCATCAGTTAGTAGAATTTCTCTGGGAAAAAACAGGTTCACAGCTAAAACTATACAACTGTACCGTGATACACCTTTGGAATAACATAGAAATACTTAAGAAAAGGACAATTGATTGAAATGTGTCAGTGGTGTTACAGCCACACATTAAATGAATGGAGGCTCTGATGCAAAGTCACTGGTGTTACACTTTAGTCATTGGTGTTATGAAAACACTGGGCTTCATTTAACATATAATTCTCCCTTATTTTAATAAAATACTGTTCTTAGACAAAACGGCTATTGTTTAATTTCCTAAATGCAAAACTTTACACAATTGACACAATGTTTTGTTGCATTATTGCCTCATGTTTGTCATTAAAATAGTTGTAACACCAATGACACAAAACTTAAAACAAAAATATTAAATGATAAAAATGAAAATCCCCGAGCCGTCCCTTATGACTGGTAGTAACACTAAGAGGATATTGAACATGTTCTGGTGAGTTTTATGTAAAAATATTGTACATTATTATTTTTATTTTTTCGGGACAGAAAATGCCCATATTTTGATAATGGCCCATAGGTCTGATTTATTAAAACATTTGTTTTTAGTCGGTGCTTCACAGGGAGTTTGTTTTAAAGACTAACATCTGCAGATTCTAAAATGGTTCTTATGTATCTCTTTTGGTTCTAAAATTATAAGCAAAAGTCTGAAACATAAAAGATTAAAACTTAAAAACCTTGAAAACAAGTAAAGAGTCACTTTCAGATATCGGCTTTTATCGGCTTAGATAAGGCGATATCCGCTATTGAAAAATACCCAAATATCGGCCCGATATATCGGTGGACCTCTGGCCTAACGGACTCTGAAGAGTTTCCTTGTTAACTGTCCACATGCTTTAGGATGATCTTTTTATTTGTGCTAAAAAATAACCACTGGGGAAGATTCAAAGATGAGTCAAAGCTGTGCGAGTGGAAACCCTCCTCCTGGAACACATTTATAACCCGGTAAAAAGCTCTGAGTAGATTTAGCTCAATAGATCCTTAGATCATGTTATGAAATAGTAAAAAGCGTAATGATTATTAATCTGCGGTGATGATGCGAGCAGGAGAAGTTGGTCCATCACATCTGCTCCATGACGACGTCAGTGAGTTCTTCTTCAGGGCGGGCTCTGCGTCTCCTGGCTCTCTGTGCTCTCTCATGCCCCCTGGTGGCCTGAAACGACACCGCACAAAAGAATTAGGGTTCAGTTTCACCAAGTGCACGGCCCAGTGTGTAACCACGGTAACGAGGAAACGAGGACACAGGGTTAGGAGTTAGGACGTGAGCTCGTACCTGGCGGTAGAAGAAGTACGGGATGAAGTTCAGCGGCATCAGCAGGAGAAGGACCAGCACTCGGACCAAGGTCTGGAAGGAAGACACTGGAACACATGGAACAGAGCGTCCCGTCATTAAACCGGGACAAACCGGGACACAGAGTTGTACTTTTACTGGAGTAATATCTGATCAGTCGTATCAGTAGTTTTACTCCAGTAATCGTACTTTGACCAGCGAGGAGAGAGTACGATGGAGATCTACGTCACTGAGAAGGTTAGCGCCCCTGTGGGTCAAACAGCCCGTCCATTGACATGAATGGGCCGAGATCGTCTGAGGACTTCATTTACGTGTGAAAAGGAAGTGGAAGTGACGCTTCAGATCATTCACAGAGAAGACGGTTTCTCTTGTTGCTTTATGTTGTCACTGCAGCTTCAGCTTTTATTCTGTCTCCTTTACATTGTTATTAAATCAAACGTCTGCAGCCGACGATGTAGTTTAGTATCTTTTTAGAGCAGATGGTTCATGGTTCATTCAGCGGCTGATCTACTGCTGCTGTTGCTCAGGCTAATGTGTGTTTTAAAACCCAGAGAGTCATTAATGAGGCCGAACACTGAGCACGTGTAATAATAATAAAGTAAAGGCCCTAATACACGAGCCTGGCCACGACAGACTTCCTTCTCTTTATATCTCAAATATGTTCAAATAGAATAAACAGAGAATACATGTCTGGCCAGGCTAATGATACACGGCCACCAGGGGGAGCTATTTCTCAATAATGATTCTGGACAGAGAAGAGCAATCGATAAACTCACTTATATATTTGAGCGACTTTATATTCAGTATATTTGCTCATAATGTCTCGGCTTCCATGATCCAGGAAGTTGCTCCATCTATAAAGAACTGGTGAGTGATTATGGACTTAACGTGTCCCAGACGGAGCCTGTACCCATGGCCTTACCTCCTGGGTGGATGTAGGTGGAGCTGTTTAATCACAGGTGTAGTTCCTCTGTGGCCTTACCTCCTGGGTGGATGTAGGTGGAGCTGTTTAAACACAGGTGTAGTTCCTCTGTGGCCTTACCTCCTGGGTGGATGTAGGTGGAGCTGTTTAAACACAGGTGTAGTTCCTCTGTGGCCTTACCTCCTGGGTGGATGTAGATGGAGCTGTTTAAACACAGGTGTAGTTCCTCTGTGGCCTTACCTCCTGGGTGGATGTAGATGGAGCTGTTTAAACACAGGTGTAGTTCCTCTGTGGCCTTACCTCCTGGGTGGATGTAGATGGAGCTGTTTAATCACAGGTGTAGTTCCTCTGTGGCCTTACCTCCTGGGTGGATGTAGATGGAGCTGTTTAAACACAGGTGTAGTTCCTTTGTGGCCTTACCTCCTGGGTGGATGTAGGTGGAGCTGTTTAAACACAGGTGTAGTTCCTCTGTGGCCTTACCTCCTGGGTGGATGTGGAGGGAGCTGCTGGAGGTGAAGCTGTGGTTGAACACTTCCTGGATGTAAACACAGGTGTAGTTCCCTTTGTGGCGCGGCCTACGTCAGTAAACAGGAAGTGGGCGGAGTGATTGAGGGCCGGCAGGGTGAGGTTGAGAGTGGGAGAGAGCAGCTGGAAGGAGCCTCCCGGGTACTGCGGCTCCACGGAGCATTTGACCCGGAAATGTGCCCCCATCTTCACCCAGACCCCGCCCTCTCCCGGCGACGCCCAGTCACCCTCCTGTGCCCGCGGCCCAAAGAGCTCGCCCTCTGCCCGAGGAGCCCACACCCCCTCAGACACAGACACCTCCGGGACGTTCAGCAGATCTGAGGAGCAGAGGTCACATTAACCAGAAACTCTTCATCATTTACCGAATATTTTTATCTCTGATGGTGAAGGACGTTTGTATTTGTGACGGATTGAAAATCAACACAAATAATAATAATCTCCTATTTGCATTTGTAACAGTGAAATATGAGCCTGAGCTGCAACAGTTACTGAACATTGTTGATGCTGTGGCCTGGAGCAGGACGTCAAATACAATGCAGTGAAAAGTTCTGATCTGTAGAACCAAAGGAGGATAAAAGTACAAAATGTCCTGATTCTTATTTGTCAAATATAGTGCGTAATGTTACAAAGTAAACAAATCTCTTGTGCATATATTTACAGAGGACTTGTCTGATGACGATGACATGAACAGACAGTAGAACGTTGTAGATTTGGATTTTGTACGGACTAAATGAAAATAGTGTTGTTCAAATCCTCCTGTGGACTGAATAAGTGGGTGAATACAGTAGTTGTGTCTCTGGTTGACGTCACCTGTAGTTTCATTGGTGATCAGTGGAGGATGTGGAGCTGCTGCTATAGCTGTGTTTTTAAACTCACCGTGTCATTGTTATGTTTTGTATTATTGTTGCTTTTATTGTGTCCCTCTGAGTCTGTAATAAAGTTGAATAGAATTGATATTGAGGAGCAGATGATGCTCTGAATAAGTCGTCCTCCTTTGAGACTTTTACGCACGAGTTTGAACACATTTCTGTTCAGATCAGGTTTAGTTTAGCTCCGTTTATCCTGCAGTCTCACATTATTTCCCAACATAAATAATAGCTTTATATCTCTTTAAACGCCTTAAACATGTGTCACATGAGAGATGAATGAATGAAGAGTAAAAACAGCTCATGACAGATTATTTATGAGCCTGTCCTTCAAAATGACAGAGAAATGATCCCGAGCAAAAGGTCATGTGACTAAACTGACCAATGGGCCGGGGCCTCAGTATTCACTGGAATAAGAGTCAGGCTGCTTTAAAATCATTTCACTCAAAGTACATTTAAAAGTACTGACCCAAACAGCTACTGCAGTAAAAGTACATAAGTACTAATACTCGAGTAACTGTTGGAGTAAAGTCTGATTCATGTTTGTTTCATGTTAATGAGACAAAACAACAAATAATGTTTCAAATAATAATCCATAAACTTTAGCCAAAGGAAAGTCATGTTAGATACAAATATATAAGATTGAAGTAGTCTTTTATGTGTACTGTTACTTCAACATAAACTACTGCAGTACAAGTAAAAGTACTGTGTGATACTCTACGTGCAGTTAGTGGAAACAGTTACATAAAGTACTTGAGTAAAAGTAACTGAGTACTCCCTGCCTCGGCCAATGGGAGCAGAGGATTATCTGTGTCCTCCTCTAGGGGGCAGCACCACATTCACTGAACTGACTCTGAGCAGAGATTGTGAGAAGAAGAAACTCTGGATTTAAACCAACCTGAACAAATAACCTGGAGGAGGGAAGGAGATGAGCCACGATCATCGATGAGACAGTCTCTCACAGAGCTCTTCTTCATACAGTCAGTGTCGACGTTCCACACTTCACTGTCAGACACGTCTCTCTCTTCTGTAGAAACAGGAGATCCACAGTCCAGGTCTCGACACACGGCAGCCGCCGCCTCCAGGTCCCAGCGGCCATAGGACGTCACTCGTCTCCACTCTCCTCTGAGCTCCGCCTCCACCGTCCCCTCACAGCGACTGGCCCCTCCCACCAGCCTCAGCGGCTCTGGACACAAACATAGGTGAGCCCCGCCCCTCTACAGGCCCCGCCCCTGGCCCCGCCCCCTTACCTGTGCAGGTGAGGTTGAGAGTGGGGCAGGTCTCTGGGCCGGTCCTGGTCCGGTTACAGTCCATCAGCTTAGACTCGTTTCCCTCACAGTGGAACGTCTGCCCCAGAGGAGAGAGCGCCCCCTGGAGGAGAGGAGCCCCACAGCCCAGCTCCCTGCACAGCACCTCTGCCCCGCGACGGTCCAAGGCCCCTCACAGACCCCGGCCCAGGACTGGGCCAAGGACTGGTCCTGGATCTGCAGAGATCCTGAACACAGGCTCCGCCCCCGACCAGCCGCACCGAGTCTGAGGGTACACACATGAGGTCACAGTCTGAGGTCACACATGAGGTCACAGTCTGAGCCACTCTGCAGTAAGTCTCTCCTTTATGTAGTAAAGGTCAGTAATGTTTCAGTGTCTCTGATGTGGGTCTGTGCAGAGCGGCGCCGTCAGCAGGAAATAACAAACTATTACCTTTAACTTCAATCAAATCAAACTTTATTTCTATTCACTTTATTCCGGAAGTTCTCGTGGGCGTGGCCATGAATTGGCCCCGCCCCTTCACTCGTATTAGTTACACAGGACTGGAGACGGTTCTACTCGGACACAAAGCCGTTTTTATCCCGCGCAGAGAAACAGTGCAGTGTCGACTTGTTGATGCAAATGAACATTTGACACAAATCAATCGACTCGACATCAGATTTTAGCCACAAACATTTCCCCTCGTTCTCCGCTGAATGAACGGACTTCACGCTCTACAGGAAGAGGCGTGTGCTTCAAAGACACACATGTGACCTGCTGAATATCGGCCTGTTCTTCCTCTGTGTTTCTTTAACACGTGCTTTAAAATGAGGAAACACAAATAATCATCTGTTTGTAACAGTGAAATATGAGCCTGAGCTGCAACAGTTAAAGAGCCTCAGACACATTAGACACAGTTTGTGCTAAAACACATTTAGATAAAGATTGTTCCCACTTTTCTTTAGTTTGTCCATTTGTGACGTTTATAGTTTCACTTCCTTATTGGACACTGACAGGAAGTGACATAGAAGAAGAACAACAATTTTAAACTGTGTAATAACAGATTTATTAGACAAGTACTAACTAATGAGCTTTATTCTAAACAATACAGCTGAATTCAAGATCTCAAAGAATATGAGCCAGTTAAGGTTAAGAAATAAGAACAGAATATCTGAAATATCCTATTCTTCCAAAATCCAAGGAAATTCATTTTAAACTTCTCAACAACATTTATCCGTCAAGTGAATTTTTAAGACTAAGATTTAACTTTGATAGTAATGAATGTTCCTTCTGTAAA
The DNA here is from genome assembly GCA_007210695.1 of Neogobius melanostomus. NCBI lineage: Eukaryota > Metazoa > Chordata > Actinopteri > Gobiiformes > Gobiidae > Neogobius > Neogobius melanostomus. Next base: position 54,885 of record VHKM01000565.1, on the reverse strand, counting down.
ACTGAAGTGGAAACCACTTGCCACATTTTTTATGATTGTAAATGTGTTAAAGTTTTTTGGTCTCAGATCCAAGAGTGGTTGGAGAGAAAGAATGTATCGGTTAAATGCAGATATTTTATATGGAATGGTTTTGGAAAGCAATTGGATAAGTTGCTGGTAAACATAATCCTCATATTGGCAAAATACTATAAACATAGATCAACATTTTTCAAATCCCCACCTGCATTTAGAGGTTTCATTAATGAATTTAATCTGTACTGCAAATCTTTAAAAGTTATGAAATTTTAAAAAGCAATAGAGCTTCTAAGTCAAATGCAACATTATAAATGAACTGACACTTAAACCTGAAGATGTTTATACATTTTATTTATTTTATTATTATTTTGTTGAGTTGTTCCAATTAATATTATTTATTAATTATTTTTATGTTTATTTTTTACACTTGCCTTAATATTGCACTGTTTTATGCAATTTTCTTCTACTCAACCGAATGTGCCTTGACATGCTGTGAACTGTTTAATGTCTTACAGTTTGTAAATGTTGAATAATAATAAAAAATAATAACATTAAACTGTTGCCGTGCCGACCGTGTTAAGTCAATGGGAAATGAGTCAAACTGCTGTGAACTTTACCTTTATCTATGTCACTTCCTGTCAGCAGCTTCAAAAATCAAATAAAAGAAACTTCTGCCCAACATTTCTTCATTAAAATTGCTGCTTGACTGAAATAAAAAGATAATTATGTAACTGATGTGATCCTTCTAAATAAGTCCTATTTTCCAAAGCGTTAAAACCTGTCATATGAACTTGAACATTGTTGATGCTGTGGCCTGGAGCAGGACGTCAAATACAATGCAGTGAAAAGTTCTGATCTGTAGAACCAAAGGAGGATAAAAGTACAAAATGTCCTGATTCTTATTTGTCAAATATAGTGCGTAATGTTACAAAGTAAACAAATGTCTTGTGCATATATTTACAGAGGACTTGTCTGATGACGATGACATGAACAGACAGTAGAACGTTGTAGATTTGGATTTGTACGGACTAAATGAAAATAGTGTTGTTCAAATCCTCCTGTGGACTGAATAAGTGGGTGAATACAGTAGTTGTGTCTCTGGTTGACGTCACCTGTAGTTTCATTGGTGATCAGTGGAGGATGTGGAGCTGCTGCTATAGCTGTGTTTTTAAACTCACCGTGTCATTGTTATGTTTTGTATTATTGTTGCTTTTATTGTGTCCCTCTGAGTCTGTAATAAAGTTGAATAGAATTGATATTGAGGAGCAGATGATGCTCTGAATAAGTCGTCCTCCTTTGAGACTTTTACGCACGAGTTTGAACACATTTCTGTTCAGATCAGGTTTAGTTTAGCTCCGTTTATCCTGCAGTCTCACATTATTTCCCAACATAAATAATAGCTTTATATCTCTTTAAACGCCTTAAACATGTGTCAAATGAGAGATGAATGAATGAAGAGTAAAAACAGCTCATGACAGATTATTTATGAGCCTGTCCTTCAAAATGACAGAGAAATGATCCCGAGCAAAAGGTCATGTGACTAAACTGACCAATGGGCCGGGGCCTCAGTATTCACTGGAATAAGAGTCAGGCTGCTTTAAAATCATTTCACTCAAAGTACATTTAAAAGTACTGACCCAAACAGCTACTCCAGTAAAAGTACATAAGTACTAATACTCGAGTAACTGTTGGAGTAAAGTCTGATTCATGTTTGTTTCATGTTAATGAGACAAAACAACAAATAATGTTTCAAATAATAATCCATAAACTTTAGCCAAAGGAAAGTCATGTTAGATACAAATATATAAGATTGAAGTAGTTTTTTATGTGTACTGTTACTTCAACATAAACTACTGCAGTAGAAGTAAAAGTACTGTGTGATACTCTACGTGCAGTTAGTGGAAACAGTTACATAAAGTACTTGAGTAAAAGTAACTGAGTACTCCCTGCCTCGGCCAATGGGAGCAGAGGATTATCTGTGTCCTCCTCTAGGGGCAGCACCACATTCACTGAACTGACTCTGAGCAGAGATTGTGAGAAGAAGAAACTCTGGATTTAAACCAACCTGAACAAATAACCTGGAGGAGGGAATTAGATGAGCCATCATAGTAGACACAGTCTCTCACAGAGCTCTTCTTCACACAGTGAGTGCTGACGCCCCACACTTTACTGACAGACCCGACTCTCTGTTCTATAGAAACAGGAGATCCACAGTCCAGGTCTCGACACACGGCGGCCGCCGCCTCCAGGTCCCAGGAGCCCAAGTAAGGGGTCATCACTCGTCTCCACTCTCCTCTGAGCTCCGCCTCCACCGTCCCCTCACAGCGACTGGCCCCTCCCACCAGCCTCAGCGGCTCTGGACACAAACACAGGTGAGCCCCGCCCCTCTACAGGCCCCGCCCCTGGCCCCGCCCCCTTACCTTTGCAGGTGAGGTTGAGAGTGGGGCAGGTCTCTGGGCCGGTCCTGGTCCGGTTACAGTCCATCAGCTTAGACTCGTTTCCCTCACAGTGGAACGTCTGCCCCAGAGGAGAGAGCGCCCCCTGGAGGAGAGGAGCCCCACAGCCCAGCTCCCTGCACAGCACCTCTGCCCCGCGACGGTCCAAGGCCCCTCACAGACCCCGGCCCAGGACTGGGCCAAGGACTGGTCCTGGATCTGCAGAGATCCTGAACACAGGCTCCGCCCCCTGACCAGCCGCACCGAGTCTAAGATAAGATAAGCCTTTATTGATCTGACAATGGAGAAATTCACTGGTTACATTCAGCTCTCAGAAACACTCAGGCTGTGCAGGACACACAGGAAATGTGCAAACTCATAAACAGGAAATAGAGCTATTTTATATACAATGACCACAAACTTTAAGGGGCTAAAAGTATAAACAGTAAAAAATGGTAAACATAATCCTCATATTGGCAAAATACTATAAACATAGATCAACATTTTTCAAATCCCCACCTGCATTTAGAGGTTTCATTAATGAATTTAATCTGTACTGCAAATCTTTTAAAGTTATGAAATTTTAAAAAGCAATTGAGCTTCTAAGTCAAATGCAACATTATAAATGAACTGACACTTAAACCTGAAGATGTTTATACATTTTATTTATTTTATTATTATTTTGTTGAGTTGTTCCAATTAATATTATTTATTAATTATTTTTATGTTTATTTTTTACACTTGCCTTAATATTGCACTGTTTTATGCAATTTTCTTCTACTCAACCGAATGTGCCTTGACATGCTGTGAACTGTTTAATGTCTTACAGTTTGTAAATGTTGAATAATAATAAAAATAATAACATTAAACTGTTGCCGTGCCGACCGTGTTAAGTCAATGGGAAATGAGTCAAACTGCTGTGAACTTTACCTTTATCTATGTCACTTCCTGTCAGCAGCTTCAAAATCAAATAAAAGAAACTTCTGCCCACATTTCTTCATTAAAATTGCTGCTTGACTGAAATAAAAAGATAATTCTGTAACTGATGTGATCCTTCTAAATAAGTCCTATTTTCCAAAGCGTTAAAACCTGTCATATGAACTTGAACATTGTTGATGCTGTGGCCTGGAGCAGGACGTCAAATACAATGCAGTGAAAAGTTCTGATCTGTAGAACCAAAGGAGGATAAAAGTACAAAATGTCCTGATTCTTATTTGTCAAATATAGTGCGTAATGTTACAAAGTAAACAAATGTCTTGTGCATATATTTACAGAGGACTTGTCTGATGACGATGACATGAACAGACAGTAGAACGTTGTAGATTTGGATTTTGTACGGACTAAATGAAATAGTGTTGTTCAAATCCTCCTGTGGACTGAATAAGTGGGTGAATACAGTAGTTGTGTCTCTGGTTGACGTCACCTGTAGTTTCATTGGTGATCAGTGGAGGATGTGGAGCTGCTGCTATAGCTGTGTTTTTAAACTCACCGTGTCATTGTTATGTTTTGTATTATTGTTGCTTTTATTGTGTCCCTCTGAGTCTGTAATAAAGTTGAATAGAATTGATATTGAGGAGCAGATGATGCTCTGAATAAGTCGTCCTCCTTTGAGACTTTTACGCACGAGTTTGAACACATTTCTGTTCAGATCAGGTTTAGTTTAGCTCCGTTTATCCTGCAGTCTCACATTATTTCCCAACATAAATAATAGCTTTATATCTCTTTAAACGCCTTAAACATGTGTCAAATGAGAGATGAATGAATGAAGAGTAAAAACAGCTCATGACAGATTATTTATGAGCCTGTCCTTCAAAATGACAGAGAAATGATCCCGAGCAAAAGGTCATGTGACTAAACTGACCAATGGGCCGGGGCCTCAGTATTCACTGGAATAAGAGTCAGGCTGCTTTAAAATCATTTCACTCAAAGTACATTTAAAAGTACTGACCCAAACAGCTACTCCAGTAAAAGTACATAGTACTTGGTGAAATACTCGAGTAACTGTTGGAGTAAAGTCTGATTCATGTTTGTTTCATGTTAATGAGACAAACAACAAATAATGTTTCAAATAATAATCCATAAACTTTAGCCAAAGGAAAGTCATGTTAGATACAAATATATAAGATTGAAGTAGTTTTTTATGTGTACTGTTACTTCAACATAAACTACTGCAGTAGAAGTAAAAGTACTGTGTGATACTCTACATGCAGTTAGTGGAAACAGTTACATAAAGTACTTGAGTAAAAGTAACTGAGTACTCCCCGCCTCGGCCAATGGGAGCAGAGGATTATCTGTGTCCTCCTCTAGGGGGCAGCACCACATTCACTGAACTGACTCTGAGCAGAGATTGTGAGAAGAAGAAACTCTGGATTTAAACCAACCTGAACAAATAACCTGGAGGAGGGAAGAAGATGAGTCACGATCGACGGCACAGTCTCTCACAGAGCTCTTCTTCATACAGTCAGTGTCGACGTTCCACACTTCACTGTCAGACCCGACTCTCTTTTCTGTAGAAACAGGAGATCCACAGTCCAGGTCTCGACACACGGCGGCCGCCGCCTCCAGGTGCCAGAGGTCATAGTCAGAGGTCACCACTCGTCTCCACTCTCCTCTGAGCTCCGCCTCCACCGTCCCCTCACAGCGACTGGCCCCTCCCACCAGCCTCAGCGGCTCTGGACACAAACACAGGTTAGCCCCGCTCTCTACATGCCCCGCCCCTGGCCCCGCCCCCTTACCTTTGCAGGTGAGGTTGAGAGTGGGGCAGGTCTCTGGGCCGGTCCTGGTCCGGTTACAGTCCATCAGCTTAGACTCGTTTCCCTCACAGTGGAACGTCTGCCCCAGAGGAGAGAGCGCCCCCTGGAGGAGAGGAGCCCCACAGCCCAGCTCCCTGCACAGCACCTCTGCCCCGCGACGGTCCAAGGCCCCCTCACAGACCCGGCCCAGGACTGGGCCAAGGACTGGTCCTGGATCTGCAGAGATCCTGAACACAGGCTCCGCCCCCCGACCAGCCGCACCGAGTCTAAGATAAGATAAGCCTTTATTGATCTGACAATGGAGAAATTCACTGGTTACATTCAGCTCTCAGAAACACTCAGGCTGTGCAGGACACACAGGAAATGTGCAAACTCATAAACAGGAAATAGAGCTATTTTATATACAATGACCACAAACTGTAAGGGGCAAAAAGTATAAACAGTAAAAAATCAAATAAACAGTATTAGCAGTGCAGGTTTACATAGTGCGTATGAAGATCACAGTCTGAGCCGCTCTGCAGTAAGTCTCTCCTTTATGTAGTAAAGGTCAGTAATGTTTCAGTGTCTCTGATGTGGGTCTGTGCAGAGCGGCGCCGTCAGCAGGAAATAACAAACTATTACCTTTAACTTCAATCAATCAAATCAAACTTTATTTCTATTCACTTTATTCCGGAAGTTCTGGTGGGCGTGGCCATGAATTGGCCCCGCCCCTTCACTCGTATTAGTTACACAGGACTGGAGACGGTTCTACTCGGACACAAAGCCGTTTTTATCCCGCGCAGAGAAACAGTGCAGTGTCGACTTGAAATGAACATTTGACACAAATCAATCGACTCGACATCAGATTTTAGACACAAACATTTCCCCTCGTTCTCCGCTGAATGAACGGACTTCACGCTCTACAGGAAGAGTCACTACAAAGGAAGTGCTGAGACAAAAAGAGGTCAAAGTGGGCGGGGCCTCTTTACAACAACACCAGGAAGAAACACTAAACTATTACATCCTAAACTCTTTACTTTGACATTGACCTGGATTGCAGATGTTTCCAGCTGTTGTCAAAGGTTAAATCTAATGTGTATTTGAACCTTTACTTTAACATTTAATGGTTTAAAAACAAACATATTAATGTGTTAGAATGGCCCAGTCAAAGTCCTGACCTAAATCCTATTGAAAATCTGTGGAAAGACCTGAAAACTGCTGTTCACAAACGCTCTCCTTCTAATTTGACAGAGCTTGAGTTGTTTTGTAAAGAGGAATGGGCTAAAATGTCAGTCTCTACATGTGCAAACCTTGTAGAGTCAAACCCCAGAAGACTTGCTGCTGTTATTGCAGCAAAAGGAGGTTCCACAAAGTATGAAGTCATGCTGTATGAATACTTATGCACGCCCCACTTTTAACTTTTCTATTTTTTGTAAAATAACTGAATCATGTGTCATTTTGCTTTCACTTCACAGTTGTCTGTTACTTGTGTGTGAACTTTCAGTAAAAAGTAAAATCTTTACGTTTAGGGTTGTAAACATGACAAAATGTGCAAAAGTTCAAGGTGTATTAGTACTTGCACAAGGCACTGTATTTACAAATGTTCTCAGCAAAGACCTTCCAAGTGGGATTCTAGTAACAGATGTAAGTGATCACCTTCCAGTAAGGAAAACTAAAGATGAAAAAACACATGTGACTAAATGTATCAGATTGTTAAATGATAACGCGCTGGAAGCCTTTAAAGTCAGTTTAGCTGAAACAAACCAATGTAGATGCAGCTTATAATATCTTCTTAAGAACTTTCATGACCCTCTATGACCTGAACTGCCCAAAAATAGAAAGCAATTGTAAAAAGGAAAAGATGACGAGTCCCTGGATGACTACGGGTTTAGCAAATGCATGTATGAAAAATAATTCACTATACAAAGTCTTTCTAACAAAAAGAACAAGTGAATCTGAAAATAAATACAAAAGATACAAAAACAAACTTATTAACATAATAAGAAACTGCAAAAAAAATTATAATTGTTATTGAGTTTTTATTTCGAGCTAAGGCACAAAATCCAAGAAAAAACAGAAAATATATATACGCAATAAAAGAAAAAACAAAAAAGAAAAATAATATACATTCTAACTCGAAAAGGAGTGGAAGAAGACAAGCTTATTGACTCCCACCCCTGTTCATAGACCCAAACAACAACAACTAACAACACTGCATATTTCTTACCATCTTACAAGACAACTATCAACCGAGTTGGTTACATTTCAACAGATGCCATACTGCATTATACCAGGTCAACATTCACAGCATCTCACACGCTACAACCAGTGTATTATTTCTGTTTCCCATACCGAATTCATTACCGTGTTGGCATTATCGTTATTCATCATCACCATTACAACCCATATAACATTACTCTGTATCAAAATGTTTGATACATAACATACTCCACATTTATTCATGAAAGGTACAGTAATCGCAGACCGATTGATGCTCATGATAACAAGAATGATCTTAATGATGTGTGTTACAAGGGATTCAGGTTTTTTTTTTTCTTTTTTTTCTGTGACTGGACCAGCTGCCAGAGGGGAGCAGCCCCCGAGCAACCGGACCATCATTTGTTAAGTGTCCTATACTATGCATTAAAAGAGACAAATGTTTAGGAGTCTGCTGCCAGAAGAGGGTTTCCTCGAGCTGCCGACCCCCACCTGTCTGCCCTGTACTATGGGTTATGTTGAATGCAGAGTACATAGATATGTGCATGTTTTACTTCTAAGAATTGAATTCCTTTATATTACCATCAGCATCAATAGCAATACTGCTGTCTGAATCGATTAAGTTTGATTCTAAGAATAATCTATAGATTATTAGGTAATAATCCTAGACTGTTACATTTAAAGTTTAAAGTTAAAATAGTGATGATAACAACACAACAGCAACAACAATAACAATGGCAATAACAACTGCAATAGTATAATAGTAACAACCACAATATACTTCATTATTAGTTAGATCTGACCTTTAAAGTACACAGCGCTTTGTGACACCCATTAGTAAATCAAGTACCCATTTCCTCCTTCTGGTACTTTGACCATACCATTTTTTTATATCTTGATTTGAAATGATGAATATTTGGACATTGTTTAAATTCTGCCCCCAATTTGTTCCAGAGTTTAACTCCACATACAGACACACACATACTTTTCCTAGTGGAAGACACTGCTTGAACCTTAAAGTTATCACACCCCCTCAGGTTATATCTCCCTTCTGTGCGTGCAAAAAGCATTTGTATCCTTGCAGGTAGCGCATTTTTGTTGGCTTTAAACAGCAGTTGGGCAAATTGTGAGCATAATTGTCTATTCATTTGTCAAATGGCTATGCATTATGTTATTTTTGTATTTATTTTGGCGTTGTGTTTGGCAAAGTTGCATGTTATATCCTATTTTGACTTGTAATGTTCTATTCCAAAAGTTCTAATGGCAATTCAATATGTAAAGTGTCGAGTCAATCTCTTTATATATTTCAAATTACAAGATTTTGAAATGAATAGCATATTGACATGGAAATTTGGCCTCTTTATTCATTGTTCCATTCATTCTTAAAATGGCATTTAGTTTGGAGTTGTTTTTGGCAAAGTTTAATGTCATATCTTATTTTGACTTGTAATATTCTATTAAGTTTCATTTAATGTGTTGTGAAACAGCACCTCCCTCTGGATTGCATTGCATATTGCATATTGCATTGCCACATGGTTTGAGTGCAGTTCTTGACCCCTGGGAAGGCGGGCCCTGGTCCGCTCTCGGCCAATCAGAGACGAGCCTATATCCTCCTAGCTAGATGCTCTGTGTTGTTGATTTTTGCTGGAAGTAAATGCTGTTATGACGGATTGGAAGTAACAGATCACCCTTCATGAAGATTCCAAGTTACTCTAAGGAGGTTCTATGTAAGTATAGAAGCGTGTTTGTTAAAATACCAGTACTGTTTAGTGTTTTTTTCTTCTACTTTTTTTATAAAACACTTGCTACCTAGTTCAGTCATGCTCAGCAGTCCCACAGAAAGTCAAACTCCAGTGTTTCAGCTTCTTACATTTTATTTTGACCCACAAAAATATCTGTCTGTAAGTATTGAAATGATAGTGATCTTAGCTTCCATTAGATACCAAATGCAGTAATTTTAGCATGTTTCCTATTCGTAATTAGGAAGAAAATATTCTGCGCTTATACCGTTAGCATCCCTATGGCTTTTCCCATGTAAATTAGCCTCGTGCTAATAGCTCGCTAATACAATCGTTTTTTGAAGGTTTTAGTTAACTCTAAGCTACTTATTTTCTATTTGCATTGTATATTTACCCAATTCAGATTGTAATATGCATTCGTTGTGTAACTGTATGTTACAGTTTTAAAGTACTTCAGTAAATCACACAAATACAGCTTCTTGGTTTTCTTTGGGGACTGTTAGCTATCTGCAAAGCTGGTTCTCACACACTAGTAAAGGCAGAATACTTGCACTAAACCAAACGTGGTGGCACCTGTTTTTGTTTTAATTATAATTTGCCAATCTAGGGTGCTGCCAAATGTTCAAGTAGTGGCTGTTGGCCTACACTAAACTAAACTTGGTGGTGGCGTGTTTAAAAAAAACATCTCCATCTTCATCATGGACTTCTTCCTCACTTTCCTTGTCTAAAACACGCTGTGGGCTAGAACTGAAAACAGGAGTTCATCACTGCTAACCGGTATCTTCGGTACTGGGTGGTGCAACCATTTGACATCACTACCCAGAATGCATTGCGATGTAAATAACAATGGTGACCTACGTGCAAAAAATGTTTCTAAAAATATATATAAAACTAGCGAATGTTTTAGTTTGTTTTTGAATTATCTTATAGATATGTTACTGACAGTGAAATTATTAAATTTTGATCTATTTCATATAGATCAAACATGTTTGATCTGCTATTTCCGTTTGTTGTAAGATAAGAAAGGCTGTATTTATCCCACACAAGGGAAATGGTATGTTTGAAATAGCTAAGTACAAAAGAGCAACTGAATAAGGAAGCAAATGTCAAAAAGACCTTGTGCTAAATATTAACTAAATAACAAAAACTAGTCAAACATAAACTGTGTACTTCACTATATAAGGTACCAAATTAAATGAAACTAGAACAAAGCGATGACTATGTAGCAAGAGGTCAGGGGACTGTATGTACATTAATGTGAACAGCGTGTGAATATTTGTTAACATTTTGCATAGTGATAAGATAATGCAGATCTAATTCTGTTCTATCCTTAGCATCCAACAGTAATCAATATACTTTTTTGTTGTGCTCAGTCACTCTAGTGTTCTTCCTTTGTTCATTAGGGCCCAGAAGACAGACCACCTGTGTGGACAACAGCCTGCTGCCATCTTCATCCAGTCACCTCAGCGCTGTAGACATGATCACATTCATAATTTTTCCACAAATTCTAACAAATTAGTTATGAATCAAATGCAGACTATCTTTGCATCTCTCAATTTAATATTTATTTACAAGAAGCTCCTGACAACACAACGGGTTCAACCCAGCTCCTCTGCGACATTCTCCTAGCCTTCGTTCTTCTGGACCGCTCCTGTACCACACAGCTGCTTCTTGGGGATGCAGAGAAGAATGATTCCACCATACAAGAAGAATCTTATTGGCCAGTCTAAAAAGTTCTACCGTCTCTTCATATTCAGATGTTGTACGGTCTCTTCATAGCGGCATCTGGAATGTAGATGGTTATAAATGATTAAATAAATAAATAAAACAATGTGTTGTGATGTGTGTGCTTATCAGCACAAACATGCTCCGGCTGTCCAGGTGCCTGGTGAAGAGTCATAATATTTTATGCGATGTTTTGCCCTTTTGGCTATTTAGGAATGTTAACCAAAAGTTTGTCCGAAGTGTTTTCAGTTCTTTGTTACAGTGGAAAGTTACAGATCCGAGGGGGGATGTGTGAGAAAGAACAAAGACCCCCGCCCAGGAAAAAAGGAAAAAATGTGAAATGGAGAATTCAGTTTGTAAAATGGCGGCAAGGCGGAGCCAAACGTCACATGACGGCTCGGGAACCAATGGAAACAACGACACGTGGTCTTAGGCTCAAGAATACTGCATGATGGGAATGTGACGTATACTCTGCCTCCCCAAGAAAAACCAGTCTCTCCCTTGGGAAAGGAGGACTGGCAGACTTTCTGTTAGGGAAATGGGGAAGCAGAGCGTTGTATTAGATGAATTGTTAGGGAAATAAATCTTCGTGATTTAATCTCCTGAATCTTGTTCATCTCTATACTGGTATGTGTAAATTAGCTGATAGTGTAGTGTTGACTATGTACCTAAACTTCCCTTCTAGTGTTGAATACGCGGTGTTGTCCGGAGTCGGGTAAATTTACATAGGAACACAGACAAACAACTGGTATCCATGGACAACACAAGAAAAGATTAAATTCTTCACTGGGTAAGACAGAGTTTGTGCCTGAATAACTTAGGTATTACTGATGTACTGTGAAATCTCATGATGCTTTCTAGATGCTGTTAGTACCACTATTATAATCACCCCTGTCTGTATCCGGAATGTAAACTAATTTTGAATATGGGGGTAGGCACTTATAAGCTTTCTTGCTTCGACCTACTCCTTTCGAGTTTTTGTTACTTTATTTATTTTCTGCACAGCAGCAATGTTAATGTAAATAATAAATCCAATCAATCAACATCGGCAGTAACAGATTAGATTTGTTACACAACTCCGATCTAAAATACAGAATAGTACTTAGCCTCATGTTTTTACAGATGTAGGAGTATTTTGTCGTCACGTTATTTAATCTGATCATCAGGATCACTGCACTGAAGAGTGTGAGAATAGAAATTAACATGAGCATACAATAAAGTATAGTTTAATCATTAAAACAAAAACAGGTGCCACCACGTTTGGTTTAGTGTAAGTATTCTGCCTTTACTAGTGTGTGAGAACCAACTTTGCAGATAGCTAACAGAAAACCAAGAAGCTGTATTTGTGTGATTTACTGAAGTACTTTAAAACTGTAACATACAGTTACACAACGAATGCATATTACAATCTGAATTGGGTAAATATACAATGCAAATAGAAAATTAGTAGCTTAGCGATAACTAAAACCTTCAAAAAACGATTGTATTAGCGAGCTATTAGCACGAGGCTAATTCACATGGGAAAAGCCATAGGGGTGCTAACGGTATTAGCGCCGAATATTTTCTTCCTAATTACGAATAGGAAACATGCTAAAATTACTGCATTTGGTATCTAATGGAAGCTAAGATCACTATCATTTCAATACTTACAGACAGATATTTTTGTGGGTCAAAATAAAATGTAAGAAGCTGAAACACTGGAGTTTGACTTTCTGTGGGACTGCTGAGCATGACTGAACTAGGTAGCAAGTGTTTTATAAAAAAAGTAGAAGAAAAAAACACTAAACAGTACTGGTATTTTAACAAACACGCTTCTATACTTACATAGAACCTCCTTAGAGTAACTTGGAATCTTCATGAAGGGTGATCTGTTACTTCCAATCCGTCATAACAGCATTTACTTCCAGCAAAAATCAACAACACAGCGCATCTAGCTAGGAGGATATAGGCTCGTCTCTGATTGGCCGAGAGCGGACCAGGGCCCGCCTTCCCAGGGGTCAAGAACTGCATAGCATATTGAATTAAGTTGCACTCAAACCATGTGGCAATGCAATATGCAATATGCAATGCAATCCAGAGGGAGGTGCTGTTTCACAACACATTAAATGAAACTTAATAGAATATTACAAGTCAAAATGAGATATGACATTCAACTTTGCCAAAAACAACTCCAAACTAAATGCCATTTTAAGAATGAATGGAACAATGAATAAAGAGGCCAAATTTCCATGTCAATATGCTATTCATTTCAAAATCTTGTCATTTGAAATATATAAAGAGATTGACTCGACACTTTACATATTGAATTGCCATTAGAACCTTTGGAATAGAACATTACAAGTCAAAATAGGATATAACATGCAACTTTGCCAAACACAACGCCAAAATAAATACAAAAATAACATAATGCATAGCCATTTGACAAATGAATAGACAATTGAATTAAGGTGCCAATAGTCTTCCATACATTGCTTTCATATTTTTAGAAAGTGCTAGAAATAGGCTCTCTGAGGCTTTACAGGGGGCCCCAAAGCTTTGAAAAAAATACATTTATCTGCTATAATGTACGACTTCAAAGCAGTGGTGGGAAGTAACAAAGTAAAAAGTACAAATTATAGGTACTTTTACTTTACTTAAGTAGATTTTATGATGAATACTTTTTACTTTTACTTCACTACATTTTAGAGCCTGTATCTGTACTTACTACTCCACTACATTTTTAAATTGGTTTAAAAGTAAAATTTTATTAAAGTGACCTCTTTACGATGAACTGGTTTAGTCCCAGTTTAGACCTGGTTTACTTCCTGTTTTTGACCTGGTTTAGTGGTTTACTCTTTTAGACCTGGTTTGTTTCAAATGATTTTGAAAAATCCTGCACATTAAACTCTTACATACTTTTACTTTTTTTACTTTTACATAATTTAAGTGTTGCAAATGAGCAGTTTTGCTATAACACTAAAAACAATGTATATGGTTTGTCCAATGCAGTTGTTATGTCCATATCAAATAAACTAATAATAATAATAATTTTACAATGCATACTTTTGTACTTTTACTTAAGTACAAATGTTATCAGATACTTTTACTTAAGTCAATTTTTGGTCCTGTATCTGCACTTTTACTTAAGAATATCGAGTACTTCTTCCACCACTGCCCCAAAGTGTTTCCTTATTCGAAGCAAAAATACAACAACAACAACAACAACACCAACAACACCAACACCAACACCAACACCAACAACAACAACAACAACAGACTAAAGGGAATAATCCAACAGAAATATAAAGTAAAACAATATGAAACAGAACAAAAGAGTAAAGACTGCAGCAGCATCAGTGTCATTAAAGAGGCAGCAGTGGAGGATTATTGCAGATCTAAGAACAAAAGCCTGATCTGACTGTAAATGTTATTTTAGCAGTAAAATAATCACACAGTCCTTTGTATAGAGTCACTTATTATTATTGAGGGGCCCCTGAGACTCTTTCAGATGGATAAGGGCCGTCACTTCCTCAGCGGAGCAGGAGCCACATGTGACGCGCCTCAGCCAATCAGCTGTGAGCTGCTGCTAAGCTATTCTTAGACCCACAAGAGTGATGCTGCCTTCATGTGCTCTCGTAATGATGGGAAAAACCAAACGGCCAGTGGAAAATAACACATGACCTGGAGGCGGAGCTAAACCAGTGAGACCACAGACTGTGGCGAGGGCCCGACTCAGCAAACTCTACAATAATGCTGCTTGTGTTTGATTCTATTTGTAAAGCTTGACTTCACTGGTCTTAAGGTCAGGGAAAGGGTCCGAGCCTCTTTCAGAGCCTCCAAACATATTCAGGAAGTTCATTACTGCTTAGAAATGATCAACAAAGTCTTAGAAATGATGAAACAAAGATGAACTAAAGCTTCGACAGCCTGAACTTTTATCACAGCACAGTGAGTTATGGCAGAATGTGCTTCTCTTAAAAACACAGGATTTTAGGATTTTGATCTGCTATTACAAAAGCTTCATCTTACCTTGTCCATCAAGACAAAGAAACAGGTTTAAAATCAGCAACAGAAGCAGCAGCGACATGTTGATCTGCGTCTGACGAGCGTCTGAAGAGCGACTGAAGACGGGCTGCAGAGTTTCTGTTTCCTGTCAACTCTTTATCAGATCATCTAATGTGGTTTTCCTGCTGAATAACAAGAACGGCCTCAGAATCAGCATCATTTTAGTCAAAGTCATGTTTTTCTGACTGAAATGAGATTCAAACTACATGAAAAGTTGTTTATGAGACGAAAACTGTGACTCAAATGTATAAAACAATAAGACAAATGTAAAAAGATAAATCCTCCAAACTTCAGTGACAGTTTGAAACAGCCTCGTGTCATTTAGATTCTAAAGAGAAAGAGATTAAAGAGAAAACTCAATGACATGTTAGTCTAAAGACTAAAACTAAATGAATATGTTTTAAATGGAGACTTTCTGTAGAGTCGACATGTTCTCCCCGTGTCTGTAGGTTTAAAAACATGTACAATAGGGCCGTATGAATGAGAGGATGGAAACAGTCCCGCCTTTAACCGAGCGCATTTTCTCCAGTTCAGCTTTACCCAAATCTAAAAGCTTCTGGACTGGAGTTTACAGCCTCGAGGCCAAACCTAAAAATGGATCAGGACTTTTTTGTGAAAGATCGGCCCACATTATGGATCAGGCCACATTATGGATCAGCCCACATTATGGATCGGCCCACATTATGGTCGTGAAAGTGCATATGACACATTAGACACGATTATATTCAAGATTGTTCATTGTTAAAGGTTGTTCCCAGCTTTCCTTAGTTTGGACATTTTTGTGATGTTTATAGTTTAACTTCCTTATTGGACACAGACAGGACGTGACATCGAAGAAGGTAAACAATTTTAAACTGTTGCCGTGCAACCATGTTAAAGTGCATATGACAGATTTTAATGCTCTTTAAAATATGACTTAGATGGATTACATCAGTTGCATAATTATCATTTATTTCAGTGAAGCAGCAATTTTAATGAAGAAATGTTGGGCAGAAAAGTAATTTTTATTTGAATGTTTAAGCTGCTGACAGGAAGTGACATAAAAGAAGGAAACATTCCAGAGCAGTTTGACTCATTCATTTCCCATTGACTTAACATAGTTGCACGGCAACAGTTTAACATTGTTTACCTTCTTCGATGTCACTTCCTGTCGGTGTCCAATAAGGAAGTGAAAACATAAACATCACAAAAATGGTCAAACTACAGAAAACTGGGAATAATCTTTAGCAAAATCTTAAATATAATCGTGTTAACTGTGTTTTAGCAAACATTGTGTCTAATGTGTCATAAACACTTTAACATGAGTCTGTGATTGTAGCTGTGAGCGATTAAAGGTAAATGATAAATGGTTTCTTCCTTCATTAGGCTCAAAGGAACCAGTCACCCATTCACTCTGTCATTCATACACCAGTGTACGCAGACACTGGAGGTGAGGAGGATCAAGTGTCTTGTGCCCAAAAGACAGTGGAGATGATTGTGGACTTCAGGAAAGACACAGCCCCACCGTCCCCCCCTCGCCCTGACAGAGTCTCCCACCCCCATCTCCATCGTGGACTCCTTCATCATCACCCGGGACAAGCTCAAATGGGAGCCAACCATCTGCTCCCTCATCAAGAAGGCCCAGCAGAGGATGTTCTTCCTGCGGCAGCTGAGGAAACTTAAGCTGCCGACCAAGACGCTGGTGCAGTTCTGCACGGCCATCATGGAGTCCATCCTCACCTCCTCCATCACCGTGTGGTCCATCCTCACCTCCTCCATCACCGTGCCAGTTGAGGCGGGGGTTAAGAGGTTAATAAAGTTTCCACTCTGCTCTTGCACCATCATAGTGCAATCATTCAAATCAGCAGCAGCTCCTCGGCCTGAGTCACAGCCTTTATCAGATCCACATCCTGCTTCTACTACAGCGACATTATATCCTCATAAACTACAGTCTACAATATGTAGAGGATCACTCACTACACTACTACTGTAGTGAGGTTATATCCTCATAAACTACAGTCTACAATATGTAGAGGATCACTCACTACACTACTACTGTAGTGAGGTTATATCCTCATAAACTACAGTCTACAATATGTAGAGGGTCACTCACTGTGTGGTGTGTCCACACTTAGATCTGCTGCTGTCACTTTATCACTAAATACACCTGCACATCTGTAAATACAATCCTGCTGTTGCTCTATGTCAACTGTTATCGTCTTATCATATTTTACTTTTTATTTTAATATTCTTTATGCATGCCCTTATAGCCTTATAGTTTTACTTTACTTTAATCTTTCTTACAGGGACATTAGACAGGTCGAATGGTCCCCTCCCATCTGACAGAGCACTGTCGAATGCACTGAGAGCTACAAGACTCTCTAGGCTTATCTGATATATGGTGTATTGTTCATTCTGATAGTCGCTAATACACATATTATTCACATGTTCATAACTCATACTCTAGAATTGATTTTTTTTTTTTTTTGCCACATAGTATGATTTGTAATGTACTGGAATGTAAAATTCATAATCTTATTATCTCTGATCATGCTCCTTTGTCTGTCCTTATATCTTCAACTACTCCTTATTACAATATAATAAGGACAGACAATGGAGATTTAATAATTCACTACTTAAAGATCAGTCTTTTGTATCAATGATACAAAACAATACGCAAGAATATTTTGAAATCAATCTCAATTCTGTAGACTCTGTCCAGACTATATGGGAAGCTTACAAAGCTACCTGTAGAGGATGGATTATAGGCTACTCAACTGCCAAGAAAAAAGAAAAAGTAAAACAGAAGACAGATCCAACAGAAAAACTCAAATGACTAGAAACTGAACATATGGCTGAGCCTAAAAACACCCGTGTTAAAAGGGACATGCTAGCGTGTAAAACAGAACTACAAACAATTCTCCATGAGGAAAATGCATACGCCCTCTTTCTGTTGAGAAAACTATTTTATGAATCGGGAGATAAGGCGGGAAAATTGTTTACCCTCAAACTGAAACAACAGGAAAACCGTCAATCAATCTCATCAATTTATGATGAGAAGGGTGTGTTGATAAATGATCCTAAACAAATTAACGAGACATTTGTAAAAATACTATAGCAATCTTTATAAATCAGAGAGCTTTCTCAAGGAAAATGATATGGAAAAGTTGTGTGAAAATGTAACACTACCATCACCACCGACTCTTTAGAAGGCCCGGTACTTATACAAGAAATTAAAAATGCAATAAAATCCCTCTAATGGAAAAACACCAGGAAATGACGGATACACAGTAGAATTTTTTAAATGCTTTCAAGATGCTCTCATTCCATTTTTGACCATATTGTTTAATGATATCATAAAAAAGCAATCCATGCCTCCAACTATGCGGCAGGTCTCCTTATCTCTTATCCCTAAACCTGGCAAGGACCATCAGATAATGAGTCATTATAGACCATTGAGCATTCTTAATCATGATTACAAGTTGTTTGCAAAACTATAACAAAGTTTATCACAATTAATTATAAATGGAAAAAACTATTATTGCATTCAGTGACTTAAAGAAAGAGTATAGGCTCAATGATGCAGAATGTTTTAATTACTTACAGATCAAATCCATTCTGAAATCCTCACTATGTCAAGATAACAGCCTGGGGACAAAAAGGATCTTGAGGATAAATTAAAACATGCTGCTACGAACAGGGGCACTGTCTCAGTAATATACCCACTATTATGTAACACTAAATCTGACCATACGTATGTAACACAAAATCAATGGATAAAAGACAATGTTGTGCCCATTTCTAACTCACAATGGAGTGCAGCACTGCAAAAAGTACAAAAATGTCCAAATGTGTTAACTATAAAATCATACAGCTCAAAATAATAACTCGAGCATATATTACACCTTACATTTGAAATAAAATGGACAAATAAAAGTGTAAATTGTGCTGCATGGTTGTGGGTCAGAAGGCACACTGCTGCATATGTTATGGAAATGCCTCTCTGTCCAGACATTCTGGAGGAATATAACTGATACACTGTCTCATATGTTTGATGTACAAATATCACCTTGCCCTCTGGATTGTCTACTTGGAATAAGGACTCAAGACTTTAAATCAAAGAATGTGGACAATATTGTGTGTGTGTGTGTATGTATGTATGTATGTATGTATACAAGTGTGTGTATATATATATGCATGTATATGTGTATGTACAATGTGTCTTTTCTTATTTCTTTTATAAAAACTCTTTAAAAAACTATTAATAATTAAAAAAAAATCTTCCTTAAAGGGACAATGTACAGAGACATTATGGGATATTTCAGGATGTTTGACATTGGGCCTCATTTCCTAGTTATCCAGAGTGTTGTTGATGTCTGGAGATATTTTTTCTTAAATTCATGCAGTTCTTATATTTGAAGAGTCTAGTGGCGCTAGGCTAGGGCAAGGCTAAAGCATTTCTATGGTATCAGTTAGCCTGCATTAAAAACAGTCTGACCCACTCCACAGTGCACCTGAGGTAAATCACTTATAACACCAGACTAAACATATATTATAAGCCTTTAGCTTCGGCCCATTCCTTTTGAGCAAATAAACTGCTCAAATAAATAAATACAATAAATAATAAATAAATAGCTTATTTTTATGTACATTTTTTGTTTTATGTTTTATGTTGCACAATTGTACCGAGAAAAAATCCTAGTTTGTGAACCTAATAAAAAATAATCTGATTCTGATCAGCGTCTGAAGAGCGACTGAAGACGGGCTGCGTTTCCTGTTTGCTGTCAGCTCTTTATCGGCATCATCTCCTGTGGTTTATCGGCTGAAAGCAAGAACAGCCTCATAATCAGCATCATTTTAGTCAAAGTCATGTTTTTCTGACTCAAATGAGATTGTTAAAGCATTTTTGTTTATATAATAACGTAATGAAAAAATGCAGAAGAATGTTGAAGTCTGAATCAAGTGGCCGTTTGTCTTAAACGCAGGGAGAACACAGACACAAATGGCGGGCTCACAGTGCTCCGCCCTCTCACACACTCAGGGACAAACTTATAACCGCACTCGTACGTATCAGATCGACAAGACATGACAGGCTGGCGTCAACATATCTGTTGATTCTCTGCATGTACGCGCTATCCCAAGGCCTAGTCTCTATCTGTGACATGACCTGAGATGACTTTTCAGGTCATAGCACAGACATTCACTTCAGCCGTTAAACATGTGCATGGCAAATATATTTTGACATTACAATTCCCGTCTTCTATTTATCAAAGCATTTGATACATTAATCACACCAAATTAAAATTACCACCATGTTTAACAGGAGAAGATTCAACAGCCAAAACTTAAAGAAATCAAAACACAGAAAGCACACATGCACAGTACCAAGCGTCATTATTAAACCATAATAAATCAAATCAAACATCTCAAAGTCAAATCCTTCCAGGCCATCTCCTATCACTCACATTTATATTCCAGGCAGTGTGGACATTGGAACAGAGCTTAAAACCCACAAACTCAGGCCAAAACATAACCAACATTAACATCACACACATTAATTAAAGGTTAACATAAGACCATCAACTGAGAACACAGAATAGACACTCAAAACATCAATGTTATTCATCCACACTAGGTTTGTGACCACACAACATGAGTGTAGGAAAAATAGGAACAGCTATTTCTTATTTACTAGAATGACAGCGTTCTCTAGTTTAAGGCACAAGCAAAGGGCAGTAAATGTTCATCACACTGCACTCTAATCACAATTCAAAAGAAAAAAACTTGAGCACAAAATCATCTTAGCCTGATTATCAGCTAACAAACAAAGATAAAAACAATTGTGTGTTTCTATCAGTCTAAGGCCTAATCACAGGTGAGTTTGTGTGAATGGCCTGTTTTGGTCTGGGAGCCCCAGCGTAGGGGGACACTGTAAAGCAGTATGACGTCATCCCTAGAAATGACATCACCTGTTTCAAAGCTCATAAATAATCAGCTTCTTGTTTCCACTTGTCAAAACCAGCAGCTTTAACACAGGGAGAGCTCTGACCCCTCCCCTCGCTGCTCCAAAGTCTCAGAGAAAGTCAGGCGCGTAACACCATGTGCTGTAGAGGAGCGCGGTACACACACACACACACACACACACACACACACACACACACACACACACACACACACACACACACACACACACACACACACACACACACACACACACACACACATCACAGCCTCGGGCTTAGATAACACAATGTTAGGACATTCATCACATGTAAAAACCTTTTTCTGTTACTGTTTAAACTTACACTCAACGCTGCGTAGTGTTCATTCCAAAACAAATATTTTGACACAATTTTGTCTTTACTACATTCACTCCACATGCTTTCAAACAGAGCTTCAAGCTCTGTTACAACACTGCTGACACAGACCAAATCTCCACTGTCCAGAAGCTGTGAATTCATAGGATTTACTCGCTCTTTTACTCAGTTACTCTATCACATTCAGGACTTGGGGACAATGTGTATGCATAAGTGTGTTTTGGGGAACATGTTAAGAGGGTCATTCCCATGTAAATCCAATACGAAGACAAATTATCTTTATGCACAACTTGTAACCCCTCCGGGTTTGACACGAGACACAGGCCCAATCGTACCATTGAATCTCGTCCGAGCAAATTTACAGGGCAAACAAGGTGAATAGAGAAATGCATGTTTGAAACTATTTCCTGCAGCATCTTTACAATTCAAAGGAGATGTGTGTATCTCAGACAGCTTCTCGCCTGACACACCAATCGATGTTACACGCGGCCACTCAGCTCGGGTCTTCAAGTCACACTACTAACTCGAGCCCCTGAACTGACTAAACTGTTTATAACTACAATCATGTTGTATTCAGGGGAATGTTTGTTTACGTTGGTCAAAACATGGATACAAACCAATATCAGTGTCATTGCTGTTAACAAGGTGAGTGGGCGCTGTGCATAACAGAGGAGGGCATACACACCACTGTAGTTTATGAGGATATAACCTTACTACAGTAGACGTGTAGTGAGTGATCCTCTACATATTGTAGACTGTAGTTTATGAGGATATAACCTTACTACAGTAGAAGTGTAGTGAGTGATCCTCTACATATTGTAGACTGTAGTTTATGAGGATATAACCTTACTACAGTAGAAGTGTAGTGAGTGATCCTCTACATATTGTAGACTGTAGTTTATGAGGATATAACCTCACTACAGTAGAAGTGTAGTGAGTGATCCTCTACATATTGTAGACTGTAGTTTATGAGGATATAATGTCGCTGTAGTAGAAGCAGGATGTGGATCTGATAAAGGCTCTGACTCAGGCCGAGGAGCTGCTGCTGATTTGAATGATTCCACTATGATGGTGCGAGAGCAGAGTGGAAACTTTATTAACCTCTTAACCCCCGCCTCAACTGGCTTTACCCAAATCTAAAAGCTTCAAATAGCAAAAAACATGAGCCGATAACGAGGACGGAAACACAACAAAAGAGCGACAAAGGCCTGAGTCAGAGCCTTTATCAGATCCACATCCTGCTTCTACTACAGCGACATTATATCCTCATAAACTACAGTCTACAATATGTAGAGGATCACTCACTACACTTCTACTGTAGTGAGGTTATATCCTCATAAACTACAGTCTACAATATGTAGAGGATCACTCACTGTGTGGTGTGTCCACACTTAGATCTGCTGCTGTCACTTTATCACTAAATACACCTGCACATCTGTAAATACAATCCTGCTGTTGCTCTATGTCAACTGTTATCGTCTTATCATATTTTACTTTTTCTTTTAATATTCTTTATGCATGCCCTTATAGCCTTATAGTTTTACTTTACTTTAATCTTTCTTACAGGGACATTAGACAGGTCGAATGGTCCCCTCCCATCTGACAGAGCACTGTCGAATGCACTGAGAGCTACAAGACTCTCTAGGCTTATCTGATATATGGTGTATTGTTCATTCTGATAGTCGCTAATACACATATTATTCACATGTTCATAACTCATACTCCAGAATTGTTTTTTTTTTTTTGCCTCATAGTATGATTTGTAATGTACTGGAATGTAAAATTCATAATCTTATTATCTCTGATCATGCTCCTTTGTCTGACCTTTTATCTTCAACTACTCCTTATTACAATATAATAAGGACAGACAATGGAGATTTAATCATTCACTACTTAAAGATCAGTCTTTTGTATCAATGATACAAAACAATACGCAAGAATATTTTGAAATCAATCTCAATTCTGTAGACTCTGTCCAGACTATATGGGAAGCTTACAAAGCTACCTGTAGAGGATGGATTATAGGCTACTCAACTGCCAAGAAAAAAGAAAAAGTAAAACAGAAGACAGATCCAACAGAAAAACTCAAATGACTAGAAACTGAACATATGGCTGACCCTAAAAACACCCGTGTTAAAAGGGACATGCTAGCGTGTAAAACAGAACTACAAACAATTCTCCATGAGGAAAATGCATACGCCCTCTTTCTGTTGAGAAAACTATTTTATGAATCGGGAGATAAGGCGGGAAAATTGCTTACCCTCAAACTGAAACAACAGGAAAACCGTCAATCAATCTCATCAATTTATGATGAGAAGGGTGTGTTGATAAATGATCCTAAACTAATTAACGAGACATTTGTAAAATACTATAGCAATCTTTATAAATCAGAGAGCTTTCTCAAGGAAAATGATATGGAAAAGTTGTGTGAAAATGTAACACTACCATCACCACCGACTCTTTAGAAGGCCCGGTACTTATACAAGAAATTAAAAATGCAATAAAATCCCTCTCTAATGGAAAAACACCAGGAAATGACGGATACACAGTAGAATTTTTTTAATGCTTTCAAGATGCTCTCATTCCATTTTTGACCATATTGTTTAATGATATCATAAAAAAGCAATCCATGCCTCCAACTATGCGGCAGGTCTCCTTATCTCTTATCCCTAAACCTGGCAAGGACCATCAGATAATGAGTCATTATAGACCATTGAGCATTCTTAAACATGATTACAAGTTGTTTGCAAAACTATAACAAAATTTATCACAATTAATTATAAATGGAAAAAACTATTATTGCATTCAGTGACTTAAAGAAAGAGTATAGGCTCAATGATGCAGAATGTTTTAATTACTTACAGATCAAATCCATTCTGAAATCCTCACTATCTCAAGATAACAGCCTGGGGGACAAAAAGGATCTTGAGGATAAATTAAAACATGCTGCTACGAACAGGGGCACTGTCTCAGTAATATACCCACTATTATGTAACACTAAATCTGACCATACGTATGTAACATCAATGGATAAAAGACAATGGTGTGCCCATTTCTAACTCACAATGGAGTGCAGCACTGCAAAAAAGTACAAAAATGTCCAAATGTGTTAACTATAAAATCATACAGCTCAAAATAATAAATCAAGCATATATTACACCTTACATTTGAAATAAAATGGACAAATAAAAGTGTAAATTGTGCTGCATGGTTGTGGGTCAGAAGGCACACTGCTGCATATGTTATGGAAATGCCCTCTGTCCAGACATTCTGGAGGAATATAACTGATACACTGTCTCATATGTTTGATGTACAAATATCACCTTGCCCTCTGGATTGTCTACTTGGAATAAGGACTCAAGACTTTAAATCAAAGAATGTGGACAATATTATATCACTGGGCTTTTTAACAGCCAAACGTATAATTATGTTGAACTGGAAAGAAAGAAATTATAATTGTTTTGATGTACAGAATTGGAACAAAGATTTTCTGGAATGAATGACTATGGAGAAGGCCGCTTTACTCTTACTGCCTGGACCTTGGCCCACAGTGAAAATGTATCTACAAAAATGTACTCAATAACTAACTGCCAATCATTTGTTTTTATTTTTTTGCTCTTTTGTTTGGGCCCGGGGTGTGGGGCTTCTACCGGAGTTCGGAGTTGGGAGAAGGGAAGAGAAGAAGAGGAAAAAGGAAAGAAGAAGAGAGGAAAAAGAAAGGAAAGGAAAAACAAAACAAAAATAGTATGTATGTGTGTGTGTATATAATGGTAATAATTGAAATTTTGGGTTGTATTGATGCAGAGTTGATTTTGTCGGCTGGGGTATTTGTATACTGTGTCTTTGTTTTGGTTGCGTCACTTTTAGTCCAATGATAAATACTGCTCTGTAATGAGAGGCTGCAAACATAGGCAGGTGCTTTTTTAATGGCACTTGTCTTTTTTTTTTTTTTTTTCAGATCTCTTCGAGGGTCACCTAATAACTGACCCCCTCGCGTAGTATTGCAAACTTTGTATGTTTGTATGTATATGTATACAAGTGTGTGTATATATATATGCATGTATATGTGTATGTACAATGTGTCTTTTCTTATTTCTTTTATAAAACTCTTTAAAAAACTATTAATAATAAAAAAAATATTTCTTAAAGGGACAATGTACAGAGACATTATGGGATATTTCAGGATGTTTGACATTGGGCCTCATTTCCTAGTTATCCAGAGTGTTGTTGATGTCTGGAGATATTTTTTTCTTAAATTCATGCAGTTCTTATATTTGAAGAGTCTAGTGGTGCTAGGCTAGGGCAAGGCTAAAGCATGTCTATGGTATCAGTTAGCCTGCATTAAAAACAGTCTGACCCACTCCACAGTGCACCTGAGGTAAATCACTTATAACACCAGACTAAACATATATTATAAGCCTTTGGCTTCGGCCCATTCCTTTTGAGCAAATAAACTGCTCAAATAAATAAATACAATAAATAATAAATAAATAGCTTATTTTTATGTAAATGTTTTGTTTTATGTTTTATTTTGCACAATTGCACCGAGAAAAAAATCCTAGTTTGTGAACCTAATAAAAAATAATCTGATTCTGATCAGCGTCTGAAGAGCGACTGAAGACGGGCTGCGTTTCCTGTTTCCTGTCAGCTCTTTATCGGCATCATCTCCTGTGGTTTATCGGCTCAAAGCAAGAACAGCCTCATAATCAGCATCATTTTAGTCAAAGTCATATTTCTCTGACTGAAATGAGATTGTTAAAGCATTTTTGTTTATATAATAACGTCATGAAAAAATGCAGAAGAGTGTTGAAGTCTGAATCAAGTGGCCGTTTATTGTCTTAAACGCAGGGAGAACACAGACACAAAATGGCGGGCTCACAGTGCTCCGCCCTCTCACACACTCAGGGACAAACTTATAACCGCACTCGTACGTATCAGATCGACAAGACATGACAGGCTGGCGTCAACATATCTGTTGATTCTCTGCATGTACGAGCTATCCCAAGGCCTAGTCTCTATCTGTGACATGACCTGAGATGACTTTTCAGGTCATAGCACAGACATTCACTTCAGCCGTTAAACATGTGCATGGCAAATATATTTTCACATTACAATTCCCGTCTTCTATTTATCAAAGCATTTGATACATTAATCACACCACATTAAAATTACCACCCATGTTTAACAGGAGAAGATTCAACAGCCAAAACTTAAATAAATCAAAACACAGACAGTACACATGCATAGTACCAAGCGTCATTATTAAACCATAATAAATCAAACCAAACATCTCAAAGTCAAATCCTACCAGGCCATCTCCTATCACTCACATTTATGTTCCAGGCAGTGCGGACATTGGAACAGAGCTTAAAACCCACAAACTCAGGCCAAAACATAACCAACATTAACATCACACACATTAATTAAAGGTTAACATAAGACCATCAACTGAGAACACAGAATAGACACTCAAAACATCAATGTTATTCATCCACGCTAGGTTTGTGACCACACAACATGAGTGTAGGAAAATAGGGGCAGCTATTTCTTATTTACTAGAATGACAGCGTTCTCTAGTTTAAGGCACAAGCAAAGGGCAGTAAATGTTCATCACACTGCACTCTAATCACAATTCAAAAGAAAAAAACTTGAGCACAAAATCATCTTAGCCTGATTATCAGCTAACAAACAAAGATAAAAACAATTGCGTGTTTCTATCAGTCTAAGGCCTAATCAGAGGTGAGTTTGTGTGAATGGCCTGTTTTGGTCTGGGAGCCCCAGCGTAGGGGGACACTGTAAAGCAGTATGACGTCATCCCTAGAAATGACATCACCTGTTTCAAAGCTCATTAATAATCAGCTTCTTGTTTCCACTTGTCAAAACTTGTCTCAGAGACAGACAGACAGACAGACAGACAGACAGACAGACCACATCACATCACATCACATCACATCACAGCCTCGGGCTTAGATAACACAATGTTAGGACATTCATCTGCACATGTAAAAACCTTTTTCTGTTACTGTTTAAACATAAACTCAACGCTGCGTAGTGTTCATTCAAAAACAAATATTTTGACACAATTTTGTCTTTACTACATTCACTCCACATGCTTTCAAACAGAGCTTCAGGCTCTGTTACAACACTGCTGACACAGACCAAATCTCCACTGTCCAGAAGCTGTGAATTCATAGGATTTACTCGCTCTTTTATTCAATTACTCTATCACATTCAGGACTTGGGGACAATGTGTATGCATAAGTGCGTTTTGGGGAACCTGTTAAGAGGGTCATTCCCATGTAAATCCAATACGAAGACAAATTATCTTTATGCACAACTTGTAACCCCTCCGGGTTTGAAACGAGACACAGGCCCAATCGTACCATTGAATCTCGTCCGAGCAAATTTACAGGGCAAACAAGGTGAATAGAGAAATGCATGTTTGAAACTATTTCCTGCAGCATCTTTACAATTCAAAGGAGATGTGTATATCTCAGACAGCTTCTCGCCTGACACACCAATCGATGTTACCACGTGGCCACTCAGCTCGGGTCTTCAAGTCACATTACTAACTCGAACCCCTGAACTGACTAAACTGTTTATAACTACAATCATGTTGTATTCAGGGGAATGTTTGTTTACGTTGGTCAAAACATGGATACAAACCAATATCAGTGTCATTGCTGTTAACAAGGTGAGTGGGCGCTGTGCATAACAGAGGAGGGCATACACACCACTGTAGTTTATGAGGATATAACCTTACTACAGTAGAAGTGTAGTGAGTGATCCTCTACATATTGTAGACTGTAGTTTATGAGGATATAACCTTACTACAGTAGAAGTGTAGTGAGTGATCCTCTACATATTGTAGACTGTAGTTTATGAGGATATAACCTTACTACAGTAGAAGTGTAGTGAGTGATTCTCTACATATTGTAGACTGTAGTTTATGAGGATATAACCTCACTACAGTAGAAGTGTAGTGAGTGATCCTCTACATATTGTAGACTGTAGTTTAGAGGATATAATGTCGCTGTAGTAGAAGCAGGATGTGGATCTGATAAAGGCTGTGACTCAGGCCGAGGAGCTGCTGCTGATTTGAATGATTGCACTATGATGGTGCGAGAGCAGAGTGGAAACTTTATTAACCTCTTAACCCCCGCCTCAACTGGCTTTACCCAAATCTAAAGCTTCAAATAGCAAAAAACATGAGCCGATAACGAGGACGGAAACACAACAAAAGAGCGACAAAGGCCTGAGTCAGAGCCTTTATCAGATCCACATCCTGCTTCTACTACAGCGACATTATATCCTCTTAAACTACAGTCTACAATATGTAGAGGATCACTCACTACACTACTACTGTAGTAAGGTTATATCCTCATAAACTACAGTCTACAATATGTAGAGGATCACTCACTACACTTCTACTGTAGTAAGGTTATATCCTCATAAACTACAGTCTACAATATGTAGAGGATCACTCACACTCTACTGTAGTAAGGTTATATCCTATAAACTACAGTCTACAATATGTAGAGGATCACTCACTACACTTCTACTGTAGTGAGGTTATATCCTCATAAACTACAGTCTACAATATGTAGAGGATCACTCACTGTGTGGTGTGTCCACACTTAGATCTGCTGCTGTCACTTTATCACTAAATACACCTGCACATCTGTAAATACAATCCTGCTGTTGCTCTATGTCAACTGTTATGGTCTTATCATATTTTACTTTTTATTTTAATATTCTTTATGCATGCCCTTATAGCCTTATAGTTTTACTTTACTTTAATCTTTCTTACAGGGACATTAGACAGGTCGAATGGTCCCCTCCCATCTGACAGAGCACTGTCGAATGCACTGAGAGCTACAAGACTCCCTAGGCTTATCTGATATATGGCGTATTGTTCATTCTGATAGTCGCTAATACACATATTATTCACATGTTCATAACTCATACTCTAGAATTGATTTTTTTTTTTTTGCCACATAGTATGATTTGTAATGTACTGGAATGTAAAATTCATAATCTTATTATCTCTGATCATGCTCCTTTGTCTGTCCTTTTATCTTCAACTACTCCTTATTACAATATAATAAGGACAGACAATGGAGATTTAATCATTCACTACTTAAAGATCAGTCTTTGTATCAATGATACAAAACAATACGCAAGAATATTTTGAAATCAATCTCAATTCTGTAGACTCTGTCCAGACTATATGGGAAGCTTACAAAGCTACCTGTAGAGGATGGATTATAGGCTACTCAACTGCCAAGAAAAAAGAAAAAGTAAAACAGAAGACAGATCCAACAGAAAAACTCAAATGACTAGAAACTGAACATATGGCTGACCCTAAAAACACCCGTGTTAAAAGGGACATGCTAGCGTGTAAAACAGAACTACAAACAATTCTCCATGAGGAAAATGCATACGCCCTCTTTCTGTTGAGAAAACTATTTTATGAATCGGGAGATAAGGCAGGAAAATTGCTTAAACTCAAACTGAAATCAATTTATGATGAGAAGGGTGTGTTGATAAATGATCCTAAACAAATTAACGAGACATTTGTAAAATACTATAGCAATCTTTATAAATCAGAGAGCTTTCTCAAGGAAAATGATATGGACAAGTTGTGTGAAAATGTAACACTACCATCACCACCGACTCTTTAGAAGGCCCGGTACTTATACAAGAAATTAAAAATGCAATAAAATCCCTCTCTAATGGAAAAACACCAGGAAATGACGGATACACAGTAGAATATTTTTAATGCTTTCAAGATGCTCTCATTCCATTTTTGACCATATTGTTTAATGATATCATAAAAAAGCAATCCATGCCTCCAACTATGCGGCAGGTCTCCTTATCTCTTATCCCTAAACCTGGCAAGGACCATCAGATAATGAGTCATTATAGACCATTGAGCATTCTTAATCATGATTACAAGTTGTTTGCAAAACTATAAGAAAATATATCACAATTAATTATAAATGGAAAAAACTATTATTGCATTCAGTGACTTAAAGAAAGAGTATAGGCTCAATGATGCAGAATGTTTTAATTACTTACAGATCAAATCCATTCTGAAATCCTCACTATCTCAAGATAACAGCCTGGGGGACAAAAAGGATCTTGAGGATAAATTAAAACATGCTGCTACGAACAGGGGCACTGTCTCAGTAATATACCCACTATTACGTAACACTAAATCTGACCATACGTATGTAACAAAAAATCAATGGATAAAAGACAATGGTGTGCCCATTTCTAACTCACAATGGAGTGCAGCACTGCAAAAAAGTACACAAATGTCCAAATGTGTTAACTATAAAATCATACAGCTCAAAATAATAACTCGAGCATATATTACACCTTACATTTGAAATAAAATGGACAAATAAAAGTGTAAATTGTGCTGCATGGTTGTGGGTCAGAAGGCACACTGCTGCATATGTTATGGAAATGCCCCTCTGTCCAGACATTCTGGAGGAATATAACTGATACACTGTCTCATATGTTTGATGTACAAATATCACCTTGCCCTCTGGATTGTCTACTTGGAATAAGGACTCAAGACTTTAAATCAAAGAATGTGGACAATATTATATCACTGGGCTTTTTAACAGCCAAACGTATAATTATGTTGAACTGGAAAGAAAGAAATTATAATTGTTTTGATGTACAGAATTGGAACAAAGATTTTCTGGAATGAATGACTATGGAGAAGGCCGCTTTACTCTTACTGCCTGGACCTTGGCCCACAGTGAAAATGTATTTACAAAAATGTACTCAATAACTAACTGCCAATCATTTGTTTTTATTTTTTTGCTCTTTTGTTTGGGCCCGGGGTGTGGGGCTTCTACCTGAGTTTGGAGTTGGGAGAAGGGAAGAGAAGAAGAGGAAAAAGGAAAGAAGAAGAGAGGAAAAAGAAAGGAAAGGAAAAACAAAACAAAACAAAAATAGTATGTATATGTGTGTGTATATATAATGGTAATGATTGAAATTTTGGGTTGTATTGATGCAGAGTTGATTTTGTCGGCTGGGGTATTTGTATAATGTGTCTTTGTTTTGGTTGTGTCACTTTTAGTCCAATGATAAATACTGCTCTGTAATGAGAGGCTGCAAACATAGGCAGGTGCTTTTTTAATGGCACTTGTCTGTTTTTTTGTTTTTTTTGCAGATCTCTTCGAGGGTCACCTAATAAGTGACCCCCCTCGCGTAGTATTGCCACAGCATTGATGTGATCTGTAATCTGTAAGATATGTAGATGACACGTGGATCAAAATTAAAGAGAGGGAAGTGGCACCTTTTACAGATCACATCAATGCTGTGGACCCTAACATTAAATTTACTCGGGAGGACGCACAGGAGAAACAACTTGCCTTTTTAGATTGTAAAGTTATCATAGGGGAAAACGGACACCTGCAGACAGAGGTTTACAGGAAGGCAACTCATACTGACCAGTATTTGATGTTTGACTCTAACCATCCACTCCAACACAAAATAGGGGTCATTAGGACACTCAGACATAGAGCTAAAGAGGTGCCTACCAGTGCAGAAGGAAAGACCAAAGAGGAGCAACATGTCCAGAGAGCCCTCTCAGACTGTGGCTATCCTAACTGGTCCTTCACTAAAGCACAAAGGGCAGGAAGACCCAAAGAGCAGGACAGACAGACTACAGAGCCCAGAAGAAAGGGAGTTGCGGTGCCGTATGTAGCCGGGGTATCAGAGAAACTTCAGAGAATCTTTAAACAGCACAGGATTCCAGTGTACCACAAACCTGTGAACACACTGAGACAAAAATTAGTTCACCCCAAAGACAAAACTCCGAGCCACAAACAAAGCAATTTGGTTTATTCTATTCGATGCAAAGAAGAAGAATGCAAAGAACATTATATTGGAGAAACCAAACAAGTCTTACAGAAGAGACTTTATCAACACCGAAGAGAAAGCACAAGCGGCCCTCAGTCGGCTGTGCAACTCCACCTTAAAGCCTCCAATCACTCCTTTGAGGACGGGGAGGTCAAAATTTTAGCTAAAGAAGAACGTTGGTTTGAAAGAGGAATAAAAGAAGCTATTTTTGTCAGAAAAGAAAATCCCTCCATGAACCGAAATGGTGGACTCAGATTTAATCTTTCTGCTTTTTACTCCAATCTGCTTCGGGGAAAACCGACAGGGCACAGCCAGTCCAAGAAGACGATACCTCAGCTAACAAAAGAACAATAGGCAGGTGATTAGCAGTGATCATCTATGAATAGGACAGGACTGACCGATACTGGGGGGAGCAGGTCGTTACAGACGCTCTACTTCAAAGGTGTTTACCCACAGGGGAGAGTAGCTGTGATTAGAGGGGAGGAGCCGGGCCAACCCCAACTCCTCCCAACTGGTCTTTATCTACGCTGTGTGCTGAGCGTAATCTTGTTCACTGACGAAGCCTTTTGGATGAGAGGCGAAACGTTTGGAGACCTCAACTACCAAGTACAGAAGATGACTCAAGTACCTTCTTTGAACACCTGTTTCAAAGCTCATTAATAATCAGCTTCTTGTTTCCACTTGTCAAAACCAGCAGCCTTAACACAGGGAGAGCACTCTGACCCCTCCCCTCGCTGCTCCAAAGTCTCAGAGAAAGTCAGGCGCGTAACACCATGTGCTGTAGAGGAGCGCGGTACGCACACACACACACACACACACACACACACACACACACACACACACACACACACACACACACACACACACACACACACACACACACACACACACACACACACACACACACACACACACACACAGGCTTAGATAACACAATGTTAGGACATTCATCTGCACATGTAAAAACCTTTTTCTGTTACTGTTTAAACATACACTCACCGCTGCGTAGTGTTCATTCCAAAACAAATATTTTGACACAATTTTGTCTTTACTACATTCACTCCACATGCTTTCAAACAGAGCTTCAGGCTCTGTTACAACACTGCTGACACAGACCAAATCTCCACTGTCCAGAAGCTGTGAATTCATAGGATTTACTCGCTCTTTTATTCAATTACTCTATCACATTCAGGACTTGGGGACAATGTGTATGCATAAGTGCGTTTTGGGGAACCTGTTAAGAGGGTCATTCCCATGTAAATCCAATACGAAGACAAATTATCTTTATGCACAACTTGTAACCCCTCCGGGTTTGAAACGAGACACAGGCCCAATCGTACCATTGAATCTTGTCCGAGCAAATTTACAGGGCAAACAAGGTGAATAGAGAAATGCATGTTTGAAACTATTTCCTGCAGCATCTTTACAATTCAAAGGAGATGTGTGTATCTCAGACAGCTTCTCGCCTGACACACCAATCGACGTTACCACGCGGCCACTCAGCTCGGGTCTTCAAGTCACACTACTAACTCGAACCCCTGAACTGACTAAACTGTTTATAACTACAATCATGTTGTATTCAGGGGAATGTTTGTTTACGTTGGTCAAAACATGGATACAAACCAATATCAGTGTCATTGCTGTTAACAAGGTGAGTGGGCGCTGTGCATAACAGAGGAGGGCATACACACCACTGTAGTTTATGAGGACATAACCTCGCTGTAGTAGAAGCAGGATGTGGATCTGATAAAGGCTCTGACTCAGGCCGAGGAGCTGCTGCTCATTTGAATGATTGCACTATGATGGTGCGAGAGCAGAGTGGAAACTTTATTAACCTCTTAACCCCCGCCTCAACTGACTTTACCCAAATCTAAAAGCTTCAAATAGCAAAAAACATGACATGGGTGTCAGGCCGTCCGAAGTGTGTGCTTTCCTCGATCTGTCCTCCATGCCCAGTTGTTGTCATTATTTCTCCTACAGGGTAGGGGTGGGCGATATGGCAAAAATAGAATATCACGATTTTTGAATTATAAACTTACGATTTCGATTTTATCACGATTTTTTTATAATGACAAAAAATACTTAAATTAAACACTGAAGATGAAAAATACTACACTAATGTATTCCACTTTGTAATAATCAACACAGCAATCATAGACTTGGACCTAAAGCAAACTCACTTTATAAATGGAAAAACACACAAAAAAATCCAGATAATAAAATGAGCTTGAAGTAAGTAGAGTAAGTTTGGTAAATGCTTGTTGCTGTTTGGCATTTTTTCTGAGAGGTCTCTCTCATGACATCAAGCTGCTGTAAATGTAACGCGCTGTCGCACCCTTTCACAATAAGAGTCTTCGTGAACCAATAACATGCAGTGACTTTTATTGTGTAAAACTCAAACAGGAAAAAGTTTGTCACTGTTAGGCGACTTGACAACAATGAACTCAGAGTCACAGTGTTTTTGAGGAACTTTATATTTTACTCTTGTACACCTCAAAACTCAATGACATTTTCGTCTAAAGACTAAAACTAAATGAATCTGTAGGTTTAAAAACATGTACAATAGGGCCGTATGAATGAGAAGATGGAAACAGTCCCGCCTTTAACCGAGCGCATTTTCTCCAGTTCAGCTTTACCGAAATCTAAAAGGTCACAGCCTATAGGTCAGAGTAACGCCTCATTTGAAAGCTAAGACCTACAAAACTCATCCAAACACATCTTTTTAATCACACTTTCATCACACTTTTGTTGTGTTTCCGTCCTCGTTATCGGCTCATGTTTTTTGCTATTTGAAGCTTTTAGATTTGGGTAAAGTCAGTTGAGGCGGGGGTTAAGAGGTTAATAAAGTTTCCACTCTGCTCTCGCACCATCATAGTGCAATCATTCAAATCAGCAGCAGCTCCTCGGCCTGAGTCACAGCCTTTATCAGATCCACATCCTGCTTCTACTACAGCGACATTATATCCTCATAAACTACAGTCTACAATATGTAGAGGATCACTCACTACACTTCTACTGTAGTAAGGTTTATCCTCATAAACTACAGTCTACAATATGTAGAGGATCACTCACTACACTTCTACTGTAGTGAGGTTATATCCTCATAAACTACAGTCTACAATATGTAGAGGATCACTCACTGTGTGGTGTGTCCACACTTAGATCTGCTGCTGTCACTTTATCACTAAATACACCTGCACATCTGTAAATACAATCCTGCTGTTGCTCTATGTCAACTGTTATCGTCTTATCATATTTTACTTTTTATTTTAATATTCTTTATGCATGCCCTTATAGCCTTATAGTTTTACTTTACTTTAATCTTTCTTACAGGGACATTAGACAGGTCGAATGGTCCCCTCCCATCTGACAGAGCACTGTCGAATGCACTGAGAGCTACAAGACTCTCTAGGCTTATCTGATATATGGCGTATTGTTCATTCTGATAGTCGCTAATACACATATTATTCACATGTTCATAACTCATACTCCAGAATTGATTTTTTTTTTTTTTGCCACATAGTATGATTTGTAATGTACTGGAATGTAAAATTCATAATCTTATTATCTCTGATCATGCTCCTTTGTCTGACCTTTTATCTTCAACTACTCCTTATTACAATATAATAAGGACAGACAATGGAGATTTAATCATTCACTACTTAAAGATCAGTCTTTTGTATCAATGATATAAACAATACGCAAGAATATTTTGAAATCAATCTCAATTCTGTAGACTCTGTCCAGACTATATGGGAAGCTTACAAAGCTACCTGTAGAGGATGGATTATAGGCTACTCAACTGCCAAGAAAAAGAAAAAGTAAAACAGAAGACAGATCCAACAGAAAAACTCAAATGACTAGAAACTGAACATATGGCTGACCCTAAAAACACCCGTGTTAAAAGGGACATGCTAGCGTGTAAAACAGAACTACAAACAATTCTCCATGAGGAAAATGCATACGCCCTCTTTCTGTTGAGAAAACTATTTTATGAATCGGGAGATAAGGCGGGAAAATTGCTTAAACTCAAACTGAAACAACAGGAAAACCGTCAATCAATCTCATCTATTTATGATGAGAAGGGTGTGTTGATAAATGATCCTAAACTAATTAACGAGACATTTGTAAAAATACTATAGCAATCTTTATAAATCAGAGAGCTTTCTCAAGGAAAATGATATGGAAAAGTTGTGTGAAAATGTAACACTACCATCACCACCGACTCTTTAGAAGGCCCGGTACTTATACAAGAAATTAAAAATGCAATAAAATCCCTCTCTAATGGAAAAACACCAGGAAATGACGGATACACAGTAGAATTTTTTAAATGCTTTCAAGATGCTCTCATTCCATTTTTGACCATATTGTTTAATGATATCATAAAAAAACAATCCATGCCTCCAACTATGCGGCAGGTCTCCTTATCTCTTATCCCTAAACCTGGCAAGGACCATCAGATAATGAGTCATTATAGACCATTGAGCATTCTTAATCATGATTACAAGTTGTTTGCAAAACTATAACAAAATATATCACAATTAATTATAAATGGAAAAAACTATAATTGCATTCAGTGACTTAAAGAAAGAGTATAGGCTCAATGATGCAGAATGTTTTAATTACTTACAGATCAAATCCATTCTGAAATCCTCACTATCTCAAGATAACAGCCTGGGGGACAAAAAGGATCTTGAGGATAAATTAAAACATGCTGCTACAAACAGGGGCACTGTCTCAGTAATATACCCACTATTATGTAACACTAAATCTGACCACACGTATGTAACAAAAAATCAATGGATAAAAGACAATGTTGTGCCCATTTCTAACTCACAATGGAGTGCAGCACTGCAAAAAATGTCCAAATGTGTTAACTATAAAATCATACAGCTCAAAATAATAACTCGAGCATATATTACACCTTACATTTGAAATAAAATGGACAAATACAACTGTAAATTGTGCTGCATGGTTGTGGGTCAGAAGGCACACTGCTGCATATGTTATGGAAATGCCCCTCTGTCCAGACATTCTGGAGGAATATAACTGATACACTGTCTCATATGTTTGATGTACAAATATCACCTTGCCCTCTGGATTGTCTACTTGGAATAAGGACTCAAGACTTTAAATCAAAGAATGTGGACAATATTATATCACTGGGCTTTTTAACAGCCAAACGTATAATTATGTTGAACTGGAAAGAAAGAAATGATAATTGTTTTGATGTACAGAATTGGAACAAAGATTTTCTGGAATGAATTACTATGGAGAAGGCCGCTTTACTCTTAGATAATCAACCAGATTCCAGACTGCCTGGACCTTGGCCCACAGTGAAAATGTATTTACAAAAATGTACTCAATAACTAACTGCCAAAAATTCGTTTTTATTTTTTTGCTCTCTTTTGTTTGGGCCCGGGGTGTGGGGCTTCTACCTGAGTTCGGAGTTGGGAGAAGGGAAGAGAAGAAGAGGAAAAAGGAAAGAAGAAGAGAGGAAAAAGAAAGGAAAGGAAAACAAAACAAAATAGTATGTATATGTGTGTGTATATATAATGGTAATAATTTAAATCTTGGGTTGTATTGATGCAGAGTTGATTTTGTCGGCTGGGGTATTTGTATAATGTGTCTTTGTTTTGGTTGTGTCACTTTTAGTCCAATGATAAATACTGCTCTGTAATGAGAGGCTGCAAACATAGGCAGGTGCTTTTTAATGGCACTTGTCTGTTTTTTTTTTTTTTTGCAGATCTCTTCGAGGGTCACCTAATAAGTGACCCCCTCGCGTAGTATTGCAAACTTTGTATGTATGTATATGTATACAAGTGTGTATATACGTATATATATATATATATGTATGTATATGTGTATGTACAATGTGTCTTCTTTTCTTATTTCTTTTATAAAAACTCTTTAAAAAACTATTAATAAAAAAATCTTTCTTAAAGGGACAATGTACAAGGACATTATGGGATATTTGATGTCTGGAGATATTTTTTCTTAAATTCATGCAGTTCTTATATTTGAAGAGTCTAGTGGCGCTAGGCTAGGGCAAGGCTAAAGCATGTCTATGGTATCAGTTAGCCTGCATTAAAAACAGTCTGACCCACTCCACAGTGCACCTGAGGTAAATCACTTATAACACCAGACTAAACATATATTATAAGCCTTTGGCTTCGGCCCATTCCTTTTGAGCAAATAAACTGCTCAAATAAATAAATACAATAAATAATAAATAAATAGCTTATTTTTATGTACATTTTTTGTTTTATGTTTTATGTTGCACAATTGTACCGAGAAAAAAATCCTAGTTTGTGAACCTAATAAAAAATAATCTGATTCTGATCAGCGTCTGAAGAGCGACTGAAGACGGGCTGCGTTTCCTGTTTGCTGTCAGCGCTTTGTTATCGGCATCATCTCCTGTGGTTTATCGGCTCAAAGCAAGAACAGCCTCATAATCAGCATCATTTTAGTCAAAGTCATGTTTCTCTGACTGAAATGAGATTGTTAAAGCATTTTTGTTTATATAATAACGTAATGAAAAAATGCAGACGAGAGTTGAAGTCTGAATCAAGTGGCCGTTTATTGTCTTAAACGCAGGGAGAACACAGACACAAAATGGCGGGCTCACAGTGCTCCGCCCTCTCACACACTCAGGGACAAACTTATAACCGCACTCGTACGTATCAGATCGACAAGACATGACAGGCTGGCGTCAACATATCTGTTGATTCTCTGCATGTACGCGCTGTCCCAAGGCCTAGTCTCTATCTGTGACCTGAGATGACTTTTCAGGTCATAGCACAGACATTCACTTCAGCCGTTAAACATGTGCATGGCAAATATATTTTCACATTACAATTCCCGTCTTCTATTTATCAAAGCATTTGATACATTAATCACACCAAATTAAAATTACCACCCATGTTTAACAGGAGAAGATTCAACAGCCAAAATCAAAACACAGACAGTACACATGCATAGTACCAAAGCGTCATTATTAAACCATAATAAATCAAATCAAACCAAACATCTCAAAGACAAATCCTTCCAGGCCATCTCCTATCACTCACATTTATGTTCCAGGCAGTGCGGACATTGGAACATAGCTTAAAACCCACAAACTCAGGCCAAACATAACCAACATTAACATCACACACATTAAAGGTTAACATAAGACCATCATCTGAGAACAAAGAATAGACACTCAAAACATCAGTGTTATTCATCCACGCTAGGTTTGTGACCACACAACATGAGTGTAGGAAAAATAGGAACAGCTATTTCTTATTTACTAGAATGACAGCGTTCTCTAGTTTAAGGCACAAGCAAAGGGCAGTAAATGTTCATCACACTGCACTCTAATCACAATTCAAAAGAAAAAAAACTTGAGCACATAATCATCTTAGCCTGATTATCAGCTAACAAACAAAGATAAAAACAATTGTGTGTTTCTATCAGTCTAAGGCCTAATCACAGGTGAGTTGGTGTGAATGGCCTGTTTTGGTCTGGGAGCCCCAGCGTAGGGGGACACTGTAAAGCAGTATGACGTCATCCCTAGAAATGACATCACCTGTTTCAAAGCTCATAAATAATCAGCTTCTTGTTTCCACTTGTCAAAACCAGCAGCCTTAACACAGGGAGAGCTCTGACCCCTCCCCTCGCTGCTCCAAAGTCTCAGAGAAAGTCAGGCGCGTAACACCATGTGCTGTAGAGGAGCGCGGTACGCACACACACACACACACACACACACACACACACACACACACACACACACACACACACACACACACCACACACACACACACACACACACACACACACACACACACACACACACACAGGCTTAGATAACACAATGTTAGGACATTCATCTGCACATGTAAAAACCTTTTTCTGTTACTGTTTAAACATAAACTCAACGCTGCGTAGTGTTCATTCAAAACAAATATTTTGACACAATTTTGTCTTTACTACATTCACTCCACATGCTTTCAAACAGAGCTTCAGGCTCTGTTACAACACTGCTGACACAGACCAAATCTCCACTGTCCAGAAGCTGTGAATTCATAGGATTTACTCGCTCTTTTACTCAATTACTCTATCACATTCAGGACTTGGGGACAATGTGTATGCATAAGTGCGTTTTGGGGAACCTGTTAAGAGGGTCATTCCCATGTAAATCCAATACGAAGACAAATTATCTTTATGCACAACTTGTAACCCCTCCGGGTTTGACACGAGACACAGGCCCAATCGTACCATTGAATCTCGTCCGAGCAAATTTACAGGGCAAACAAGGTGAATAGAGAAATGCATGTGTGACCTATATCATATTGTCTGCGTTGTGTTGTAGTGCTCTGACACCACCAGAGAGACCAGGCTGTAGTTGGGGGGAGCAACGCTCCAAGCCCATTTATTTCTGGTGACAGAAATCAAAATGAATGGCGTTAGCCCATTAGCACATGGGGTTGACCCAACGTGGTCTTCGGGATAAAACAGAACAAAATACACGTAAGTAACAAATATCGACATGACTAATGATAAAACAATATAAACAACATAAAAGACAAGTTAAAAGCTATAGATATGTATTTTAATAATGTGATGGCTACCGATGCCTTAAACCCGCTCACCTTGTCACAAGACACAGATATCAGAGGGGGAGGGAGAGGAGGAGCCATCCCTATATACTCCTAGACCGGATGTTCTCATCGTTGGACCGACAAAATAAAATACACAAGACAACTAACGCACACTCAACCAGGTACATAAAACAAACGTAACCAAAAAGGTGGGACAAAATATACACAACCCCGAGTAACACTTACTCGGGGCACTCCCACACCCTGCCACACCGTGGCGCTCAAAACCCATTACCAGGATTTTAACCTGCCTATAATAACACCATTACATACACCCCCCCAAAATCCTGAGTAATCGGGGGTGCATAACCAAAACACAGAAAGAGGAGAAAAAAAATATATACAAGAGTAACCTTAAAAACCGGAATAGTCCATCCCCAAAGGATCGCACAGAGTAGAGCCCTACTCCACGCGGGTATGAAGAGTGCCGTTTACACCCCTCGTTCTGCAGTGATACTCATGAAAAAAATTTTTTTACACCTCTTCCTCTCAATGGGAATTACAAAACCTCCCTAACACAAAACCAATGGAAGCTGGTAAGCCTTCCCTTGCGTAAACATACTATTTACAAAAGAGATAACAAATCTCACAGGCATAGAGGGTCCCCCTAACTCCACATTTTGTTCATTCATTTCACAAATTAACCGAGTGGGGGGGTTAACCAATCTGCCTGCTCTGGTACGCACAGGTAACAGTTGCGCGTCAGCTACTGCGTCACACGTCACCACTTCTGCAGGGGCTAGTTCTGATTGGTTCTCAGGTGTGGTGTGGTCACCCACGCTAATTGGCAATTGAGAGAGCGCGCCATCAGATTCAGCACAGATAGAAGCGCTATCACACGGACTCAACGCCACAGAATCCACATCAGACTCAGCAAACGGATCAGACACGGTCTCTTCGTCGACTAGACTCGCTTCTACACTCTGGTAAGAACCATTTTCAGTGTTCAAAAGCCAATTAATCGTCCTAGTCTCACTGTCCTGTGTCTCAACAGGAATTTCTGGTTCGTCGTTCGCTAATGAGGAGCAATTAGACGCACATGGGCTCTCTACATTCGACGAGAGGAAACTGACAGGGAGTAGAAGATTTCTATGTACCGTTTTGACTTTCTGAGTGTCAGGGTCTTTGATGGAATAGACATTTACGCCCGGTCTCACGGAGACAACTTCAAACACTGTCGAAACCCATTTGTCCGCAACTTTCCGCTTCCCTCTCTCTCCTCGATTGGCGAGTAAAACTTGGTCACCCACGACGAGGGCCGCGCCTTTTGCCTTACGATTGTAGTTTTCCGTCTGACGGGCCTGAGCTGTCCTACTGTTCTGAAGAGCAATGCGCGATGCCTCAGCTAAATCCCGCCTCAAAGCTGCAATAAACTCATGGTGGTCAACGACAGGTGTACCCTCGAGCACATGCTGGAAAACGATATCGACAGGCAACCGTGGGACCCTCCCAAACATAAGATAAAAGGGCGCAAATCCCGTGGTCTCATGTTCAGTGCAGTTGTAGCAAAAAGTCAGCATCTGCAACATCTGGGGCCATCTTGCTTTCGACTGCGGGGGCAAAGCACGGATCATGTTCCCCAGAGTCCTGTTGAACCGTTCTGTGATGCCATTCCCCATAGGATGGTATGGCGTCGTGTGCGATTTCTGGACCCCAGACAGCGTCAAAAGTTCTTTCATGAGACTGCTCTCGAAATTTGCACCTTGGTCTGAATGGATGCGCTTTGGGAAGCCATACACGCAGAAAAAGTCACTCCACAATCGGCGGGCGACTTGTTTAGCCGATTGTTCTTGCAGGGAAATGCGTGCGCCATTTTCGAAAAATGGTCAGTGACGACCAAGACATCGACGCATTTTTTGTCCGTCTGTTCAGCAGTCCAGAAGTCGATGCAAACCAACTCCATTGGCTCCGAGGTTTGGATGCTTTCCAAGGGAGCACGTCCGTGTGGTTCAGGTGTTTTACCCACGATGCATCTGAAGCACTTCCTGACGTGGTTGATGACGTCCCTTTCCATCCCTATCCAGAAAAACCTTTGCCTGGCCAGAGATAGCGTCCGCGCTTGGCCCTGGTGACCCGCTGAATCGTGGAGGCCAGTGAGGACTTGTTGTTTCAAGGCGCTCGGTACACGAACTGATGGAGCGTCACGTTCATCTTACTGTCTCTTTTCGACCGGAACAACAACCCGTCCTTGATGGACAACTTCGCCCAGTGTTTGAGAAGGTTCTTCACACCACCTGGTTCACGTGCGCGCTCACGCTTGGTGGGTCTTTTTCGCCTTTGCACGTAATAGAAGACTCGATTCAGGGTGCCGTCCTGTTCTTGCATGGACACAAGCTGGCTCAGCGGGAGCGAAGCACTGTCGGTGATACACGCTAGTTGCGGGACATCAGCACAAGTGACACGCAACGGACTGGCGCCCCCTTCACTCTGGGCGCCTAACACCGCTTGGACTTCGTCGAGGGACAGAGATGGCTGCGGGGAAAGCGAATTGGCGGAGTCCCCAGACTCGTCTACGCGTTGGCAGTTGTTTGTGCACCTAAACGCGTCTTGGACTCTCTGGTCCGCTAACTCACTAACTTGGGCGAGCAGGTGAGAGTACGGTTCAGAGACTAGACGGTGGGCTACGCAGGACTTAACAAATGGCTCCCTACTAAGTGCGTCAGCAACTATGTTCTTAGGACCCGGGACATAGTTAAGATCGAAGCTATACGCCGCTAACTTCGCCACCCACCTCTGTTCGCAAGCGTCAAGTTTGGGCTTAGTCAATATATACGTCAGTGGATTATTGTCAGTCCAAACAGAGAAGGTCCGTCCTTTAACCAATGGCCAAATTTGTCGCATACAGCCCACTTAAGAGCTAAAAACTCCAGGCGGTGAGCTGGATAATTCAACTGGGCTTGAGACAAAGTTTTTACTGGCAAAAGCCACAGGTCTGGCGATCTTACTACCAGGTGGCAATTGCGAAAGAACAGCGCCTATCCCGTCGAAAGAAGCGTCTACGGCGAGGATAAAAGGAGCGTCAAAATCTGGATGAGCCAACGTCACACTGTGTATCAAATCATGTTTGAGGGTCTCGAAAGCTACCCTACAGTCGTCAGTCCAGTCAGTGGGGGTCAGTCTCACTAAACCTTTCTTGAACTTAGGCTTGGGAGGTCTACCCTTTTTCTTGGGAGTGGAGGGTTCTGACACGAGACTAAACAGGGGCCTAGCCTTGGCTGAACAGCCTTCAATAAAATGGTGGTAATACAGGGCCATGCCTAAAAAGGACCTAATCTTTTTAGCACAGGGGTTTTACCGTCTGCCTCCATGAGATCTGTTTCCCTAATGTCCCCGATGGCTTGGACCTTACTGGGGTCGGTTTTCATGCCTTCTTCGCAGACGATGTGGCCCAAAAACTTTACAGAACGCCGGAGGAAATGACATTTCTTGGGGGAAAGCTTAAGATGTTTTGCAGCTAACCGCGAAAATACCATCTCCAAACGCTCTAGCGCAATCTGTTCGGACGGCGCAAACACCATCAAATCGTCCAAGTAACACAACAGACTGGTGAAGTTTTATCACCGAAGATCGACATCATCATGCGCATGAACGTCGCGGGGCTGTTGGTCAGTCCTTGGGGCATCCTGTTATACTCGTGCAGCCCGAACGGGGAGGAGAAGGCGGTGTATCGTTTGTCATCCTCGTGTTAGCGGGACGTTGTAAAACCCCGAGGTGAGATCCATGGTGGAGAAAACACATTGCCCCCAAGCGCCGCGAGCGCATCAGTCTGGTGGGGTAACGGGTGTGCATCTTTAATAGTTCTTGCATTAAGCCACCGAAAGTCGTTACAGATGCGTAAATCGCCATTGGGTTTCACGACGAGGACTAGTGGAGACGCGTATTCGCTCTGGGACTTTTTGATAATCCGACTTCCTCCATCTCGTTCAAGGCTGTCCTCAATTTCTCATAATGACACGGAGGGACACGCCGGTATGGTAGTCTGAACGGCTTGTCATCCATCAACCGTATCCTGTGCACAAAGT
The DNA here is from genome assembly GCA_007210695.1 of Neogobius melanostomus. Classification (NCBI taxonomy): domain Eukaryota; kingdom Metazoa; phylum Chordata; class Actinopteri; order Gobiiformes; family Gobiidae; genus Neogobius; species Neogobius melanostomus. The sequence goes on along the minus strand of VHKM01000565.1, from coordinate 10,134 downwards.
CTTTCGCCTCTCCACAATCCATCTTATGCCTGGAGAACGTGGAGTCGTATCGCTCGACCAGGTTGAGTAGCTTGTTTTTCCACTCCAAGGACACCTCACACGACGTGATGTCAACTTCTGAGAGTCCCATGTCGATAAGAGCCTTATTAATCTCGTCCTCAGTTTTCAAAATTGGGGTCTCCGTCGCGCGCTGGATATTTGACTGAACTCGCTGTGGCTCGGTAGATCTTGCACTGACGAACTGGGCGAAACATCCACTAGCTTGGCATTTTTCTTCAGTGTGAGTGCTTTCTCCGTTGGGTTCACTATTTTAACGGGAACCCATCCGTCCCAATACGAGGGTGACGCTCCAGCCACCAGATCTGCGCGTGGTTTTTTAGATCGAGTGGGTCCACGATGACAGACTCTCCACTGCTGAAGCGTCCACGGGGATGGTAATTAGACCCACAACCAAAGTCAGTCAGGGCTGCCAGCGTGACCTGTGCCTTTTTTAATTTGGCAAGTCCAAAATCCAGCGAAAGACGTGTCCGACGATGCACTGTATGGCAACAGCGATAGTACCGGGGTAACTCATTACCGAAAGCGCCCATCTTATTTGAGTCTATATTTTCGATCCGCTCATGAGCCACTTTCAAGAACGTTACTTCCCCAGGACACGTCAAGACTGGCCGGGCCACTAGGCCCGGACGACAACTCTGATACGGTACACTAAACAGAGAGGTCATACAAAGCATGGGCATTTACCTGTTGACCTCGCAGCCACGATGGACATACGTCATCCGCAGCTTCTGTCAATCTCCGGATAATCCCTCTTCATCATCGAATCAATCTCACCGTTAATAGTGCACGCCATAGATCCACTGTCCACTAAGGCCTTGATGACATGGCCATTGTCCGTGATAACGTCCGTGTGAATAACGAGTCAGTTTCAGAAAGTCTTTGTAATACTTGTACAACTGGTGTCTTGCCCAGCGGCACTTTGTCGCTGTAAGCTGCACGCCCGGGACCAAGATGTACCGCACTGTCCATTGTGGGAGGTGACGAATTCCCATCTACGCTGTTCTCCCTTATGCGCAGACTTACTAGTTTCCCTTGAGGCCCGGAGGGAGAAGTGTCAACGCCCTGGGGACACGCATTGCTAATGTGGCCCTGTTCATGGCACCGAAAACACAGTTTATGCTTCCAACAATGTGTGTACGCGGTGTGGGACACATCTCTACAGATCGGCGCAAGGCATGCTGTTTAAACTGCTAGCACTGGGAAACCGCGTGTCTCGACGTGGCCTATGCGTAACCTGGGCGCCTCTTGGGACTGCGACAAAACCTTTTTCAACATGGCGGCCAGCCTCCTCGAATGCGGAGTGGTCGGGCACGTTAACAGTGGGGGCTACGACAGCGGGAATATCACCTTTATTCACAGAAACCATATTCATCACCCCTGTCTTTCTAGAGCTATTTCTAAGTGGTACTCGTCCAGCACTTCCTGTACCTCACGAGCCGTCCACTTATCAATGGTCTTAGACCGGAATGTGTAAGACAGCTCTTTGTTTGGGCAATGTCTTATGAACAACCGCGTGACATCCTCCCCTGGAACCTCGGAGAATTTCCCCACCCCGCAAGGCAGCTAATAGCAGTGTCCGCAGCATTGTTTAACCGTAACAAAAATCATACGGGTCCTCATTAGCTGTGGGCCGGATGGAATAAAAGTCAGCCAGAGGGACCGAGGAGCACAAACCCGCACCAAAATGTTTACGCAGGAGACCGAAAATGGCCTCGGGCCCTTGCGTGGAATCCAGCCCGCCATTTTTTATACCCAGCTTAGCGACATTTCTGGCTTTGCCCCTCAAATGTACAAGTATTTTCCTCCGTTCTGCATTCAACGGGGATATTGCTTTTCCTTAAGTAAACCTTCATCAAATCCTCCCACTCGTCGATGGCTAGGACATCGGAGCCATCCCCCTTATACACTGGTGGCTCTTTGGCCCCTTTTTCGACAAATGTGACATTCGACAAGTTTAAGCTGTGACTATCACGGAGTCATTAGCCTGCGGAGGCGTAACTGGAGCCCTGGGAGACTCGGTGGATGAGCTGGACGAATTTAACCTGGACACAATATTATCCGCAGCATGTGACCCATCTGCTGCATCATGTCATTCATTTGGCTCATACCCCCCACAGTTTCATCATTAAACACATGTCCCGTACTGCACTTAGGCAGATCAAAACTCACATTGTTCATAGCACGAGGCATAGCTCTGCCCCGAGCCACACTACCACCCACATCACTCAAGGGAAAAGGAAGAGGTGACACTAGGGCTCCGCGCCCTCTGCCGGCCATGGCGGGTGTGTGCAGCTCCTCCGGCTCCATTCCCGCGACGTGAAGAAGATGTAGACGTGGATGATGTATGGTCCCGCCCCGTTGGTCTGAGCGCGAAACAAGCCCCTCGTGTGGCGATGGCGGCTCCCAGCGGCGAGGCGACGATGGCACAGGAGAACCGTCCTGTAGCCCAATTACGAGAACCCGTGGACCCAGCAACGTCTGGTCCGTTCGAACGGAGTCACGGCACCAATGTGACCTATATCATATTGTCTGCGTTGTGTTGTAGTGCTCTGACACCACCAGAGAGACCAGGCTGTAGTTGGGGGAGCAACGCTCCAAGCCCATTTATTTCTGGTGACAGAAATCAAAATGAATGGCGTTAGCCCATTAGCACATGGGGTTGACCCAACGTGGTCTTGTCACAAGACACAGATATCAGAGAGAACATAAAGAAATTAAACTATACCTGGTGACAGAAATCAAAATGAATGGCGTTAGCCCATTAGCACATGGGGTTGACCCAACGTGGTCTTCGGGATAAAACAGAACAAAATACACGTAAGTAACAAATATCGACATGACTAATGATAAAACAATATAAAACAACATAAAGACAAAGTTAAAAGCTATAGATATGTATTTAATAATGTGATGGCTACCGATGCCTTAAACCCGCTCACCTTGTCACAAGACACAGATATCAGAGGGGAGGGAGAGGAGGAGCCATCCCTATATACTCCTAGACCGGATGTTCTCATCGTTGGACCGACAAAATAAAATACACAAGACAACTAACGCACACTCAACCAGGTACATAAAACAAACGTAACAAAAGGTGGGACAAAATATACACAACCCGAGTAACACTTACTCGGGGGCACTCCCACACCCTGCCACACCGTGGCGCTCAAAACCCATTACCAGGATTTTAACCTGCCTATAATAACACCATTACACATGTTTGAAACTATTTCCTGCAGCATCTTTACAATCAAAGAGAGATGTGTGATCGTCAGACAGCTTCTCAGCCTGACACATGACCAATCGATGTTCCCCCGACGCGGCCACTCAGCTCGGGTCCTTCAAGTCACACGACTACTACGAACCCCTAACTGACTAAACTGTTTTATAACTAAATCATGTTGTATTCAGGGAATTTGTTTAGTTGGTCAAACAGGATACAAACCAATAATCAGTGTCCATTGCCTGTTACAAGGTGAGTGGGCGCTGTGCATAACAGAGGACAGGGCATACACACCCTGTAGTTTATTGAGATATACCTCAAATACAGTAGAAGTGTAGTGAGTGATCCTCTTACATATTGTAGACTGTTTTTATGAAGAATACCTTACTACTAAAGTGTAGTGAGTGATCCTCTATGTAGAACTGTAGTTTAGGATATAACCTACTACAGTAGAAGTGTATGAGTGATCTCTACATATTGTAGACGTAGTTTATGAGGATATAACTTACTAACAGTAAGAAGTGTAGTGAGTGATCCTCTACATATTGTAGACTGTAGTTTAAAGAGGATATAATGTGTCTGTAGTAGAAGCAGGGATGTGGATCGATAAAGGCTGTGACCAGGCCGAGGAGCTGCTGCTGATTTGAATGATTGCACTATGATGGTGGGAGAGCAGAGTGGAAAACTTTAAATTAACCCTTAACCCCGCCTCAACTGGCTTAACCCAAATCTAAAAGCTTCAATGCAATGAAAACATGACGATAACGGGGACGGAAACACAACAAAAGAGCGACAAGGCCTGAGTCAGAGCTTTATCAGATCCACATCCTGCCTTCTACTACAGGCGACATTTAATATCCCATAAACTACAGTCTACAAAATGTAGAAGGATACTCACTACACTACTAACTTGGTAGTGAGGTATAATCCTCAAAAAAACTACAGTCTACAATATTAGAGGATCACTCACTGTGTGGTGTCCACACTTAGATCTGCTCATGTCACTTTTATCACTAAAAATACACCTGCACATCTGTAAATACAATCCTGCTGTTCCAAATTCAACTGTTATGGTCTTATCATATTACTTTTTTATTTTTAATATTCTTTATGCATCCTATAGCCTTAAAGTTTTACTTACTTTAATCTTCTTACAGGTCATTAGAACAGGTCGAATGTCCCCTCCATCTGACAGAGCACCTGTCGAATGCACTGAGACTACAAGACTCCTAGGCTATTGATTATGGCGATTGTTCATTTGATAGTCGCCAATAAACACACATATTATTCACATGTTCATAACTCAACTCCAGAATGATTTTTTTTGCCACATAGTATATTTGTAATGTACTGGAAGTAAAATTCAATAAATCTTATTAATCTCTGGATCATGCTCCTTTGTCTGACCTTTTATCTTCACTCAACACTCCTATACAAATATAATAAGGACAGACACTGGATTATCATTCACTACTTAAAGATCATCCTTTTGTAGTCAATGATAACAAAACAATACGCAAGATATTTTGAAATCAATCTCAATTCTGTAGAACTCTGTCCAACGACTAATAATGGGGAACTACAAAGCTACCTGTAGGGAATGATTTAGGCTACTCAACTGCCAGAAAAAAGAAAAAGTAAAACAGAAGCAGATCCAACAGAAAAACCAAATGACTAGAAAACTGAACATATTGCTGACCCTAAAACACCGTTTAAAAGGGACATGCTAGCGTGTAAAAAACTACAAACAAATTCTCCTGAAGGAAAATGCATACGCCCTCTTTCTTCTGTTGAGAAAACTATTTTATGAATCGGGAGATAGCGGGAAAATTGCTTAAACTCAAAACTGAAAAACAGGAAAACCGTCAATCAATCTCATCATTATGATGAAAGGTGGTGATAAATGATCCTAAACTATTAACCGAGACATTGTGGTAAAAATACTATAGCAATCTTTATAAATCAGAAGAGCTTTCTCAAAGGAAAATGATATGGAAAAGTCTGTGAAAATGTAACACTACATACCACTGACCTTAGAAGGCCCGGTACTTATACAAGAATAAAATGCATAAAATCCCTCATCATAATGGGAAAACAACCAGGAAATGACGGATACACAGTAGAATTTTTAATCGCTTTCAGAATGCTCTCATTCCATCTTGACCATGATTGTTAATGATATCTAAAAAAACATATCCTGCCTCCAACTATGCGGCAGGTCTCCTTATCTCTATCCAAACCTGGCAAGGACCACAGATAATGAGTCAATTAAAGACATTGAGCATTCCTTTAAATCAGATTAAAGTTGTTTGCAAACTATAACAAGTTTATCACATTAATTATAATGGAAAAAAAACTATAATTGCCATGTCAGTGACTTAATGAAAGAGTATATGGTCTAATGAATGCAGAATGTTTTAATTACTTACAGATCAAATCCATTCTGAATACCTCACTATGTCAAGATAACAGCCGGGGAACAAAAGGATCTTGAATGGATAAATTAAAACATGCTGCTACGAACAGGGCACTGTCCAGTAATATACCCCTATTATGTAACACTAAATCTGACATACGTATGGAAAAAATCAATGGATAAGACAATGGTGGTGCCATTTTCTAACATCACAATGGAGTGCAGCACGGCAAAAAGTACAAAATGGTCAATTGTTAACTATAAATCATACAGCTCAATATAATAAATCAGCATATATTACAACCTTACATTTGAAAAAATGGACAAATAAAAGTGTAAATTGTGCTGCATGGTTTGGGTCCAAGAAGGCACCTGCTGCATATGTTATGAATGCCCCTGTCCAGACATTTTGGAGGAATAAACTGATACACTGTCTCATATGTTTGATGTACAATATACCTTGCCTTGGATGTCTACTTGGAATAAGGACTCAAGACTTTAAATCAAAGAATTGGACAATTAATTAATATCACTGGGCCTTTAACAGCCAACGTAAATTATGTGAACTGAAAGAAGAATTAAATTGTATTGAATGTACAGAAATTGGAAAAGATTTCTGGAATGATGACTAGGAGAAGGCCCGCTTTAACCGCTCTAGATAATCAACAGATCAACGCCTGGACCTTTGGCCCACAGTGAAATGTATTTACAAATGACTCAAAACTAAGCTGCCATCATATTGTTTTATTTTTTGCTCTCTTTGTTGGGCCGGGGTGGTGGCTCTAACTGAGTTCGAGTTGGGAGACGGGAAGAAAGAAGAGGAAAAAGGAAAAGAAGAAGAGAGGAAAAGAAAGGAAAGAGAAAAACAAAACAAAAAATGTTTATATGTGTGTGTAATATAATGGTAATGATTTTGGTTGTAATTTGATGCGAGTTGATTTTGCACGGCTAGGGTATTTGTAAAATTGTGTCCTTTGTTTGTTGCCGTCACTTTTAGTCTCAATGAAAATAACTGCTTGTATGAGAGGCTGCAAACCATAGGCAGGTCTTTAATTGGCACTTGTCTGTTTTTTTTTTTTTTTTTGCAGATCTCTTCGAGGGTCACCTATAAGTGACCCCCCTCGCGTAGTATTGCAACTGTAGTATGTATGTATGTATGTTGTATATCACGTGTGTGGTATTACAGTGAGGAAATAAGTATTTGAAACACCTTATTTTTGCAAGTTCTCCCACTTAGAATCATGGGGGGTCTGAAATTGTCACGTAGGTGCATGTCATGGTGAGAGACATAATCTAAAAAAAAAAACCGAATCCACAAGTAATGATTTGTAACTATTTATTTGTATATACAGGCTGCAAATAAGGTATTGAACACCTGAGAAAATCAATGTTAATATTTTGGTACAGTAGCCTTGTTTGCAATTACAGAGGTCAACGTTTTCCTGTTAGTTTTTTCACCAGGTTTGCACACACTGCAGGAGGGATTTGGCCACACTCCTCCACACAGATCTTCTCTAGATCAGTCAGATTCTGGGCTGTCGCTGAGAAACACGGAGTTGAGCTCCCTCAAGATTCCTCTTTGGTTTAGGTCTGGAGACTGGCTAGGCCACGCCACGAACCTGATATCTTCTACAGAGCCACTGCTTGTTACCGGCTGTGTGCTCGGTCATTGCATGATTGGAAGACCCAGCCTCGACCCATCTTCAATGCTCTAAAACTGAGGAAGGAGTGTTCCAAATCTCGCATACAGGCCCCGGTCATCCCTCTCTTAATCAAGTGATGCCCTGTCCATGTGCAAAAAACACCCCAAGCAGATGCTCCACCCCTCTGCTCACAGTAGGATGTGTTCTTGGGGAATGGTATCCATCATTCCTCTTCCCTCCAAACGTTTAGTGAATTATGACCAAAACGTCCATTTGGTCTCATCTGACCACATGAACTTCTCGCATGACTCCTCGGTCATCCAATGGGTCATGGCAAACTTAAGAGGGCCTTGACATGTGCTGGTTTTAAGCAGGGGAACTTCCGTGCCATGCATGATTCAAAACCATGACGTCTATGTGTATTACCAACAGTACCTGGAGAAGGTGGTCCCAGCTCTATCAGGTCTATGTGGAATCCAGCCCCCCTGTAGTTTCTGGGCTGATTTCTCACCTTTCCTTAGGATCATTGAGACCACCACGAGGTTGAAGATTCTTCATGAGCCCCAGTCAGAGGGAGATTGACAGTCATGTTTAGCTGCCACTTTCTAATGATCTCAACAGTGGAGACCTTTTTTCACCAAGCTGGCGGCAATTTCCTCCGTAGCCCTTCCAACTGTGGAAGGTGTACATTTTGTCTCTATGTTTTTGGACAGCTCTTTGTGCTGGCCATGCTTAGAGTGGATTCTTACGATTGTATGGGGTGGACAGGTTCTTTATGCAGCTAAAGACCTAAACAGGTGCATCTAAATGTCAGGATAAAATGGAGTGGAGGTGGACATTTTAAAGCAGACTAACGGATTTGAGGGTCAAATTCTAGCTGATAACAGTGTCAATTACTTATTTGCAGCTGTATCATACAAATAAATAGTTGAAAAATCATACATTGTGATTTCTGGATTTTTTTTAGATTATGTCTCTCAAGTTGGACATGGCACCTCGAGACAATTTCGCCCTCCATGATTTCTAAGTGGAGAACTTGCAAAATACAGTGTTCAAATACTTATTCTCACTGTATATGCATGTACTGTATATGTGTATGTTACAATGTGTCTTTTTTCTTAATTCTTTTATTTCTTTATCAAAACTCTTTAAAAACTATTAATAAAAAAAAATTATTTTCTTAAAGGACAATTAACAGGACATTATGGGATATTCAGATGTTTGACATTGGGCCTCATGTCTTATATCCATAGTGTTGTTGATGTCTGGAGATATTTTTTTCTTAAATCATGGCAGTTCTTATATTTGAAGAGTCATAGTGGTGCTAGGCTAGGGCAGGCAAGCTTTCTAGGTAATAGTTTAGCCTGCATTAAAAACAGTCTGACCCACTCCCACAGGCACCTGAGGTAAATCACTTATACACAGACTAACCACTATTATAGCTTTGTTCGGCCCATTACCTTTGACAAATAAGTTGCTCATTAATAAATACAATAAATATAACTAAATAGCTTAATTTTATGAAATGTTTGTTTAATGTTTTATGTTGCACAAATTGTACGAGAAAAAAATCTAGTTTGTGAACCTAATAAAAAATAATCTGATTCCGATACGCCTGAAGAGCGCTGGAAACGGGCCGCGTTCCGTTTCTGTCAGCTCTTTATCGGCACATCTCTGTGTTATTCGGCTGAAAGCAAGAACAGCCTCATAATCAGCAAATCATTTTAGTCAAAGTCATATTTTTCCTGACTGAAATGAGATTGTTTTAAAGCATTTTTGTTTATTATAATAAGTAATGAAAATGCAGAAGAGAGTTGAAGTCTGAAATCAAGTGGCCGTTTATTGTTTAAGCAGGGAGAACACAGACACAAAATGGCCGGGCTCACAGTGCTTCCGCATCTCACACACTCAGGGACAACTTATAACCAGCATCGTAGTATCAGATCGACAACCATGACAAGGCTGACGTAACATATCTTGTTGATTCTCTGCATGTACGCGCTATCCCAAGGCCTAGGTCTCATCTGTACATACTGAGATGACATTTTCAGGTCATAGCACAGACTCACTTCAGCCGTTAAACATGGCAATGGGCAAATATATTTTGACATAAATTCCCAGTCTTTATTTATCAAAGATTGGATAATAAGCACACCAAATAAATTCCACCATGTTTAACAGGAGAAGTTCAGCACCAAAACTTAAAGAATAAACACAGAAGCACACATGCATAGTACCAAGCGTCATTATTAAACCATATATAATCAATCAAACATTCAAAGTCAAATCCTTCCAAGGCCATCTCCTATCACCACATTATATTCGCAGGCAGTGCGGAATTGGAACAAGCTTAAAACCCACAAACTCAGGCCAAAACATAACCAACATTAACATCAAACCAATTAATTAAAGGTTAACATAAGACCATCAAATGAGAACAGCAGAATAGACCTCAAAACATCAGTGTTATTCATCCCTAGGTTTGTGACACAAACATCAGCCGATGTAGGGAAATAGGGGCACGCTATTTCTTATTTATAGAATGACAGCGTTCTCTAGTTTAAGGCACAAGCAAAGGGCAGTAAATGTTTCATCACAACACCGCACTCTAACACAATTCAAAAGAAAAACCTTGAGCACAAAATCATCTTAGCCTGATTAATCAGCTAACAAACAAAGATAAAAACATTGCGTGTTCTAATCAGTCTAAAGGCTAATCAGAGTGAAGTTGTGTGAAGCCTGTTTTTGTCTGGAGCCCATGCGTAGGGGACACTGTAAAGCAATATGCACGT
>VHKM01000562.1:0-126208 GCA_007210695.1 Neogobius melanostomus | reverse complement strand
TTTCTGATTACGTAAAGTAGAGAAGGCACAAGATAAGAATAATTGAAAAGGTATCAGTTGCTTATATAATATGCTTCTCTAAAACCAGCGGAGAATCCGGGGCCGCGGAAAAACTCGTCAACACCAAGCGTGTCATCCAGTTACTTTTGCAGACAATTGCAAAGCACTTGGAGCCTAAAAAGGGTGCCCTGGCACCTGGTGCTGGCCAGCAAAATACAGGTAAAGCTGACCAAATACAAGACAGACAATACATCAGTTATGAGGGTAATGTTGCACCCAAACATCTCCCATTTCAGGACTCTCTTGAAGATCAGATTGTTCTGCAACCCTCTTGGAGTCTACGGTAATGCCAAAACTTGTGAGGAATGACAACTCCTCTTCGTTTCGTGAGTATTACACCTGTCAGACTAAAGATACCACATTCAACCATGGGAGTCATTACATTTTCTTTCAATTCAGGGTAAATTCATCAGGATTCATTTTGGCACCACTGGCAAGGCTTGCTTCAGCTGATATTGAAACATTGTAAAGTTAATGAGGAATGTGTGTTTCAAAAAGAGCGGACATATTTTTTATTGCACTAAAATCATTTAAAAAAGAACCAAGCCGACTTTCTATTTTTAAGGAACACCCATCTTTTTTGCTATAGAACTGTTAAGTGTATTGTTTATGTGAGCAGTATATATTCTGCTCAAAAGGAGTGGGCTGAAGCAAAAAGGCTTATGACACCCTTCCCCAAAAATCAATACAACTAAAAAAGTACAATCCACAATGCGTACAAAAAGGAACATTAGTACAAAATGAACAAAACAACAGCCAGGGAAACAACAGCAAAAAACATGGCTTATATGCACTATCTTGATCATAATAGAATGACCAATTTCAAGATGGCATTTACATTGAGTAAGATTTACATTCCTGAAAACTCATGTACCTTATACATTTCCGGAAAAGGGAGTAATGCTAGTTACGAAACAACAATGATAAAGCTACACAATGCAACCTTGGGGGACCTTAAATAATATTTTTTTTACAGGAACCAAAAAAACAACAAACTTTAATGGGGATACAAAACTCAAATGATGAATTTATTCTATGTTTCTCCACCACAGACCTGCTGGAGAAGCCCGTGTGACTTCCAGCTGTCTGCTGAGAGGAGCTCACATTTTCTACCAGCTCATGACAGGCCACCAGGCCTCAGCTGCTGTATGCCATGTCACATAATGTCACTTGCTTATTACAGAGTTCTCTGTTCACTTTACTTGAACTGCGTTTTTTTAAACATTATACATCAGAGGCCCTTTTGATTCCCACCACCAACCCTTACGACTTACCGATGATCAGCCAGGGTGAAATTGTCGTCAAGAGCACTCGATGATGTGGAGGAGTTCATTGCAAACTGATGTAAAGGAGAAAATACAAACTCAAACATGACATTTATCAATCTTGTCTTGTCTCAGATTTTAAAGGGTCGATAAAAACATGTAAAAAACAGGCAGACAGGCAGAGGAAACCGCAGGAAGTATACCACACTATAGTGCAGTCTGTATAAAAGCAGTTTCTCCAGTGCTCCAAAAACACAGAGGGGACCTGATAACTGCTAAAGGTCAGGGCTTATAAGAACATTATCATTTCATTTTGTGAGTACATGAGTCTCATCATAACTTTATATGCAGCATTTCTTATGAGAGGGTATAATGTGGTCACATTATGCTGCGACTGGCATTTGATTCAGCAGAGACTTTCAAATAGAAAAATCATTGTTGTATTATACCTACAGCTTAGGAATTAGGCTTTCGTTTTGTAGCAAGGCACCACCATGGGCAGTGTTAGAGTGGTGTACAGTAATCAGAGTTATTTTCCACCACACAGTGCACATTTTTGTTTGCTTGTGCATACAGTTTACAACTTTAAAGAAGATATAAATGTTGCTCAATCCTTGTTCAGACTTGCCATTGATATCTTGGGTTCAATGCCGAGGAGAGAAGTTTAACATCTACAAGCTGACTGTCTGTGAGCATCACGGCAGTTTGAAATTCAAGCAGAAGCAGCGCGAGGAGCAGGCTGAGCCTGACGGCACTGAGAGGTAATTACAATAAGATCAGTTTGACAGTTATTAATGAATGTTAGAATATCCTATGTTTAAACATGTTTTACCAAATATAACCTCATTTATTTAACCCTTTTGTAGAGGCTGACAAGATCTGCTACCTCCTTGGTATAAACTCGGCGGAATATGCTTTAAAGCATTTGTGCTACCCAAGAGTCAAAGCGGAAATGAGGATGGTGACCAAAGGTCAAACGTCCCACAGGTAAAAAGCATTACTGAAATACACAAATATAATGCACTACATTCTCTACTTTTGTGATTTATTACGTTCTTCTTATGTCAAGTCACCAATTCCGTCAGGTGCTCTGTTGCAAAGGTCTATCTATGAGAAAATGTTCTTGGTGATGGTTATCCGTATCAATGAGATGTTGGACACTAACAGCCAAGAAAACTACTACATTGGAGTGCTGGGATATTGCTGGATTTGAGATCTTGATGTAGGTTCATCAACTATTATGAAATAGGTTTACTCACCATTGCTATGAAGCTAAATAGTAGTTTACTTTGATTTGTAGTACAGCTTAGCAGCTCTGCATCAACTTTCACCAACGAGAAACTGCAACAGTTTTCAACCACACCATGTTTTCCTGGAGCAAGAGGAGTACAAGAAAGAGGCATTCAGTGGGAGTTCATTGACTTCGGTATGACCTTGGCGCCTGCATTGAGCTTATTGAGAAGGTAATCGGACACATTTGTAACATGAATTTAAAAATATGATTTTACAAACATATGATCATTACTGACAAGCCATGGGAATCTTCGCCATCCTTTGAGAGGAGTTGCATTGTTCCCCCAAGGCCCTGATACAACATTCAAGACAAGCTGCATTGACCAGCATTCTGGGGCAAGAACAAAACCTTTTGAAAAACCTAAACCAGGCAAAGGGAAGCTGAGGCTCACTTCTTCCCTGGTCCACTATGCTGCACAGTGACTAACTATATCACTAGCTGCTGTACAGACAGACCTCTGAACGACTCGTTATTCGCTCTACAAGGCCTTCAAAAATCTTGGTTTTCCTGTATAGCCACCCAATAGATAAAGTGCATCTCTTTAACATTGAACATGATATTACACAGAATAAGAATCACTTATTACTTGTTTAGCTGATCTGCTGCTGCTCTGCAAGGAAGGGTGCACGAAGGAAGGTGTGCTTTCCACACTGTGTCTGCCTCCTTCAGAGTGATGTTTTTATGTTTTATCTTTGATGTGATTCACATAAGGAAATGTAGTACATTTAATCCATTATCTTATGAATATTCAGGAGAACTTGGGCAAGCTGATGACCAACTTGAGGACACTCACCCTCACTTTGTACGTTGCTTGATCCCAATGAAACTAAAAACTCCAGGTGAGTACCCTTTTTAAAAAGGGTCATAGTGAGATCTGTGTGATCATATGAACATCATTTTTTAATATAAAAGTATTACTTCAACTTCAGTCTTATGAGGAAATTCCGTGGTCATCCACCAGCTGAGGTGTATGTGTGCATGGAGGGCATCAGAATCTGCAGAAGCGGTTCCCCAGCAGAGTCCTCATACGGACTTCAAGCAGATGGTACTTTTTACACATTTTCAAATTGACAGGTTGAAAGCAAAACAAAGCATTACTACAATGGAAAACTTTCCTCAGATACTAAGTATGATGCCTGTCATCCCTGATCGGACAGTTCATGGACAACCAAAGTCTTCAGAACAAGTGCTTGCTCCATTGTGTGGACCACACTCAGTACTTGTTTGGACACACAAGGTCTATTTCAGTTTCGAATGTATATTGTGATTTATCTCTTATTTTACTAATGTTTTATTATCAATGTTGTAATATGTGGTCTTCCAAGCTGGGTGCTGCCTAGTCAGCTGGAGGCAGATGAGAGTTGCAGAAACTGCTTCTTAACCATGGATTCAGGCTCTCTGCAGGGCTATGTTATGAGAAGGAGTTTTTAAGATGCGAAAAGGTACAGATCAATCCACGAAATAATTCAAATGGCCTACAAATAATTATCAATTCTTTTCTGCTTACAGAGACGCTATCTAATACATCCAGTACAATGTCCGCCCTTCACATGATGTCAAAAACATGGCCATGGATGCCTTGTTATTCAAGATCGCCTCTCCTGCAGAGCGACTGAGACTGAGAAGAAGCTCCAAAATGAGAGAACTATAGAAAATGAAGACTGACTGCAAACCCCCCGCCTCTGCTAAGAAGAAGAGCATGTGAGGAGAAAATCGGTTTCCTCGTGCAGGAAAAGAATGATCTGCAGCGCAAATGGCATCGGTCAGCAAGAATGAAACAATAGTCATTAAAAGAAAACCCTCTGTTGAGATCCCAACATGATATTCATATTTATGCATGTCTATACTTATATAGGAGGGTAACACCTCTCTGATGCAGAAGAAGTGTGAGGGCTCATTAAAAGCAAATCCAACTTGAAGCCAACTCAAAGAGACACTGAGAGACTGAGGATCGAGGAGGAATCATGCTGAGCTGACTGCAAGAAGAGGAAGCTTGGAGGATGAATGCTCTGAGCTGAAGAAAGACATCGACGACTTGGAGCTCACCTTGGCTAAAGTGGAGAAAGAGAAACATGCCACTGAGAACAAGGTTTGTTTAGCTGTATATTTAAAATGCTCCTTTTCATTCAAACTACATTGACTTGGCAGTTTTGTTGTAAATATATTAATGCCACTTTTGAATGAACGAAATATATATATTTAAAAGCATAAAATGATACAATTGTCATGTACATTCAGTAGATGTAAACAGCAGGTTAAATTGAAGAATTATGACATGATTATGAAATACTCTTACAGTAAATTGTTTCAAAAAGTGACAATATGTCAATGCTGTTTCAGGTTAAAAATCTTACAGAGGAGATGGCATCTCAAGATGAGTCTATTGCCAAGCTGACCAAAGAGAAGAAAGCCCTCCAAGAGTCCCACCAGCAAACTCTGGATGACCTCCAGCAGAGGAAGACAAAGTCAACACTCTGACCAAGGCCAAGACCAAGCTGGAACAGCAAGTCGATGATGTGAGGCTTTCAAAGTTTATCATATATACTGTATAGTCATAACTATTATGGTATTATCTCATTATTAAAATATTACAATGTTTGATAGCTTGAGGGTTCTCTGGAGCAAGAGAAGAAGCTCCGCATGGACCTTGAGAGAGCCAAAAGGAAGCTGGAGGGAGACCTGAAACTGGCCCAGGAATCCATCATGGATCTGGAAAATGACAAGCAGCAATCTGATGAGAAGATCAAAAAGTATTCTTACATTTTATCAACTGGTCTTTTGTTTAATACACAAAAATTAGAAAGTTGTACTTTCTTTTAGGAAGGACTTTGAGACCAGCCAGCTGCTCAGCAAGATTGAGGATGAGCAGTCTCTTGGTGCCCAACTTCAGAAGAAGATCAAAGAGCTTCAGGTAATACGTGGTGCTGCTTCAGATTGACCGTATTTTGGTTCAAACGAGGAAAAGTGTTGATCCTATCGTCTGTGATGAAATGTAGGCTCGTATTGAGGAGCTGGAGGAGGAGATTGAGGCTGAAAGAGCAGCTCGTGCAAAAGTGGAGAAACAGAGAGCAGACCTCTCCAGAGAACTCGAGGAGATCAGTGAACGACTTGAGGAAGCTGGTGGAGCCACAGCTGCTCAGATTGAGTTGAACAAGAAACGTGAGGCTGAGTTCCAGAAGATGCGTCGTGATCTTGAAGAGTCCACTCTGCAGCATGAGGCCACGGCTTCAGCTCTGCGCAAGAAGCAGGCCGACAGTGTTGCTGAGCTGGGAGAGCAGATCGACAACCTCCAGCGTGTCAAGCAGAAGCTGGAAAAGGAGAAGAGCGAGTACAAATGGAAATTGATGACCTCTCCAGCAACATGGAGGGTGTGGCTAAGTCTAAGGTAAACTGATCCTCTCTGTGACTTTAAAAAATTGAATATTGTCACTATAGTAAAACTTTAAACAATATTGTATCCTAACAGGGCAATCTGGAGAAAATGTGCAGAACTCTTGAGGACCAGTTGAGTGAGCTCAAGGCCAAAAACGATGAGAATGTCCGCCAGCTGAATGACTTTAGTGCTCAGAGGGCCAGGCTGCAGACAGAGAATGGTACGGTCCTAAACTAAACATGTTTTAGTTTTGAATCCCATCGGATGAACTAAATCAGGCTGCAATTACAGGTGAGTTCTCTCGTCAAATTGAGGAGAAGGAAGCTCTTGTTTCTCAGCTGACCAGAGGCAAGCAGGCTTTCACTCAACAGATTGAAGAACTGAAGAGACACGTTGAGGAAGAAGTCAAGGTATGAACAATCTTATCACTTAGCCAGTAAAATCAAGGATATGTTCAAATGACTGCTGCACACTGATTATTATTATTGTCTATAGGCCAAGAATGCCCTAGCACATGGAGTCCAGTCTGCCCGTCACGACTGTGATCTGCTCAGGGAGCAGTTTGAGGAGGAGCAGGAGGCCAAGGCTGAGCTCCAGAGAGGAATGTCCAAGGCCAACAGTGAAGTGGCTCAGTGGAGAGCTAATATGAGACTGATGCCATTCAGCGCACTGAGGAGCTGGAGGAGGCCAAGTAAGTGGAATGATTATTTTAGTAAAACTCCAAGGATGATAGTTATATTAAATTCTCTTTGTGTCTCTATTTCCTTCATCACAGGAAAAAACTGGCCCAGCGCCTGCAGGAGGCTGAAGAATGCATTGAGGCTGTGAACTCTAAGTGTGCATCTTTGGAGAAGACCAAACAGAGGCTGCAGGGTGAGGTGGAGGACCTTATGATTGATGTGGAGAGAGCTAATGCTTTGGCTGCCAATCTGGACAAGAAGCAGAGGAACTTTGACAAAGTAAAACATGGATTAAAACACACAAAAACAAGATGGATGTTCTCTAACATTCATGTAAACTCAAATTGAATATTTCCAGGTTCTCTCAGAGTGGAAGCAGAAGTATGAGGAGGGACAAGCTGAACTGGAGGGAGCCCAGAAAGAGGCTCGGTCTCTGAGCACAGAACTTTTTAAATGAAGAACTCTTATGAGGAGACCCTGGATCAGCTGGAGACAATGAAGAGAGAGAACAAGAACCTGCAGCGTATGGACACAAACATTTTGGGATATACAACACTATACAATTATTGTAGCTGCACAATAAGCAAGGCTCATGCTTGTTTCCTATTTAGAGGAGATCTCTGACTTGACTGAGCAGATCGGAGAGACTGGAAAGAGCATTCATGAGCTGGAAAAGTCCAAGAAGACAGTTGAAACTGAAAAATCTGAAATCCAGACTGCCCTTGAGGAAGCTGAGGTAACGTTTCATCATTAGAGAAATCTGTTATATAGCAATTGTAAATGTTATTTTCATATAGGAATGAATCATAATACAAGTACAATGGGATTTCTAGGCACACTGGAACATGAAGAGGCCAAGATTCTTCGTGTTCAACTGGAGTTGAACCAGGTCAAAGGGGAGATTGACAGGAAGCTGTCAGAGAAGGACGAGGAGATGGAGCAGATCAAGAGGAACAGCCAGAGAATCATTGACTCCATGCAGAGCACTCTGGATTCTGAGGTCAGGAGCAGGAATGATGCTCTGAGAATCAAGAAGAAGATGGAGGGAGACCTGAACGAGATGGAGATTCAGTTGAGCCACGCCAACAGACAGGCAGCTGAAGCTCAGAAACAGCTCAGGAACGTCCAGGGCCAGCTCAAGGTCAGAAAACAGATACAAGTTAAATTAAAGATTATGTTGGAGAATATTTCCATACAATGTTTCTCTGTGGCCAGGATGCCCAACTGCACCTTGATGATGCCGTCAGAGGACAAGAAGACATGAAGGAGCAGGCTGCCATGGTGGAGCGCAGAAATGGCCTGATGATGGCCGAGATTGAGGAGCTGAGAGCTGCTCTGGAGCAGACAGAGAGAGCACGTAAAGTGGCTGAGCAAGAGCTGGTGGATGCTAGCGAGCGTGGTGGACTGCTTCACTCTCAGGTTTGGAAAGAACAATTACTGTGATCAAGTATGGTGCAAAATAAATGCAAAAACACCAACTATTTTTTATTATTATTCTAATAGAACACCAGTCTTATGAACACCAAGAAGAAGCTGGAGTCTGATCTGATCCAGGTTCAGGGTGAAGTGGATGACTCGGTACAGGAAGCAAGAAATGCTGAAGAGAAAGCCAAAAAGGCCATCACTGATGTGAGCACACATTTCCAACACCAGAGTACACTGTTCATGACAGAATGAAACATACAATGAAAATATTTCAGGCTGCCATGATGGCTGAGGAGCTGAAGAAGGAGCAGGACACCAGCTCTCATCTGGAGAGGATGAAGAAAAACCTGGAGGTCACTGTCAAGGACCTGCAGCACCGTCTGGATGAGGCTGAGAACCTAGCCATGAAGGGAGGCAAGAAGCAACTCCAGAAACTGGAGTCCAGGGTGAGTGTCTGCTGAAATATAACACTAGAATTGCATATATGAAGATGATAATCATAACGCTTCTTATTAAAAGGTGCGCGAGTTGGAATCGGAAGTTGAAGGCGAGCAGAGGCGTGGAGCTGATGCTGTTAAAGGTGTCCGTAAATATGAGCGGAGAGTCAAGGAGCTAACCTACCAGGTAAGTTCTCACTTTACATTTTGCCCAATATGAAAGGCATCTTTCAATGTAGTCAAGTTATTTTTTCCCACATATCCTTTGCACTATTCGCAGTATTCAATTCCAATATTCAATTCCAATATACTGTTGTAGAGCTTCAATACTATAATCATACTTTACAATATGCAATAATCATACTTTACAATATGCAATATGTAAAATACAAATTGTATATCACCACCTTTCCTACGTATGCATGTATGTATAGACTGAGGAGGACAAGAAGAACATGTCCAGGCTCCAGGATCTGGTGGACAAACTGCAGCTCAAAGTCAAGGCTTACAAGAGACAATCTGAGGAGGCTGTGAGTTATAAAAAATAATAATAATGACATTCCATATGGTATGTTATTTATGGATGTTTACAAATCAACGTTCAACATTTTTAGGAGGAGCAGGCCAACACTCACATGTCCAGGCTCAGGAAGGTTCAGCATGAACTTGAAGAAGCTCAGGAGCGTGCCGATATCGCCGAGTCCCAGGTCAACAAGCTCAGAGTCAAGAGCCGTGATGCCGGAAAGGTAATGATTATTTTACAAAAAATGTCTATATGGTGAAAACAGAAAGTGTATACAAATTAATTGAATGCACTTTTTCTCCAGGGTGAATCTGCTGAGTAACCATCTACTTCTAAATGAAGCTGTTAAATGTTCATAAAATATGAACCACTTGAGTAGTTCTTTGTAAAACTTCAATAAAGCCCAAATAAAATCATCTTTGTTTTCTGTACTCAGATATGAGAATAACCATACAATAATCAATTCAATTCAATTCATCTTTTTATTTGAGCATCTGAGTTCCACAAAGTTCTACATATATACAGAGCACAGTAATCAAAGCCAAAGAGATACAGTCGTAGGAAAAGAAGTAAATAGTGTGGATATGATGCTCAAAAGGAGTACGCAGAAGCTTAAGTTTGTTTGCACCTACCCCCTTGTGTACTGAAGAATTTGATACATTCATTTACTAAGCATAATCAAGAAGATATGACACAGTTATTTTTGTCCTATTCCAGTGACTGTATAGTCACTGGAATAGGATAGAATCAGCAATAATAACATCACAATATTCTACTAATCCCAAGGCAAGGAAAGAAAACTCTAACCTTTTCTTCAATAATTACAAATACCCATCACTGCCAAACAACTAGTCACCAATCTTTTAATTTGTTCCTTGTTGTTATGATTAAATACTTTTAATGTACACAATATTATGGATTATGTTATTAACGACAATATTATATGTATTATTAATTATGTAAATTTATTTCATATTTTTAACTATTATCCTATCATTATTTATTCCTTATTTTATTATACCATTATAATATTATTTAATTATTATTATTGTTATTAATTCATAATCAGTCACTTTGTTGTCACCATCTACAGCAGGCTATATGATAGTGTGAGCCCTATTCTGTGAGGTGCATTAAAAAGGGTGGGCCAGCCGGGAGGAGGTAGTGGCCCCCAATCCACCGGCCCAACCTTGCTACCCTGAGTAATTGACTTTAGGGAAGGGAAGGGAATCTTATTTGTATAGCGCTTTTATGTATGACACAAGTCACACCCAAAGCGCTTCGCACATGAAAGGGAGGGGGTTCATTCACTCCATGCTGACTTTACAAGTGATGTTGGTAATCTGTGCTGTAAGATGCGTTACATGACGAGTTTAATGAGCCTACTGGGAGGAGGGGGGGCCCTTCTCTCCAACAGGTCCATGTCTCGCCTGCCATTATCCTCTGTATAGTTGAGGAGCAGTGATGGTGACAACAAGCAGCCACAATAGTGTTTTTACGTTTTGTCTTTGTTGCTCTTAATTTAGTTATAACACATCAGGAAAAGTAATGGTGATAGTAAATGATCTAAGTACAGCGGTCTGCATTTAGCAAAATATAGTCATATAGAGCTTTAACTTCAGAATCACACAGCTAGTACATAAGCAATATATGAAGAAAAGAAAAACAAACAAACACTGCAAATCTACAAAGACCCGGCCGTCCCTCTAAACTTTCAGCTCATACAAGGAGAAAACTGATCAGAGATGCTGCCAAGAGGCCCATGATCACTCTGGATGAACTGCAGAAATGTACAGCTGAGGTGGGAGACTCTGTCCATAGGACAACAATCAGTCGTATACTGCAAAACTCTGGCCTTTATGGAAGAGTGGCAAGAAGAAAGCCATTTCTTAAAGATATCCATAAAAAGTGTTGTTTAAAGTTTGCCACAAGCCACCTGGGAGACACACCAAACATGTGGAAGAAGGTGCTCTGGTCAGATGAAACCAAAATCGAACTTTTTGGCAACAATGCAAAACGTTATGTGTCGTGAACACACCATCCCCACTGTCAAACATGGTTCGGGCCTGCTTTTCTTCAGCAGGGACAGGGAAGATGGTTAAAATTGATGGGAAGATGGATGGAGCCAAATACAGCACCATTCTGGAAGAAAACCTGATGGAGTCTGCAAAAGACCTGAGACTGGGACGGAGATTTGTCTTCCAACAAGACAATGATCCAAAACATAAAGCAAAATCTACAATGGAGTGGTTCACAAATAAACATATCCAGGTGTTAGAATGGCCAAGTCAAAGTCCAGACCTGAATCCAATCGAGAATCTGTGGAAAGAACTGAAAACTGCTGTTCACAAACGCTGTCCATCCAACTTCACTGAGCTCGAGCTGTTTTGCAAGGAGGAATGGGCAAATATTTCAGTCTCTCAATGTGCAAAACTGATAGAGACATACCCCAAGCGACTTACAGCAGTAATCGCAGCAAAAGGTGGCGCTACAAAGTATTAACTTAAGGGGGCTGAATAATTTTGCACGCCCAATTTTTCAGTTTTTTATTTGTTAAAAATGTTTGAAATATCCAATAAATTTCGTTTCACTTCATGATTGTGTCCCACTTGCTGTTGATTCTTCACAAAAAATTAGTTTTATATCTTTATGTTTGATGTTTGAAATGTGGCAAAAGGTCGAAAAGTTCAAGCGGGCCGAATACTTTCGCAAGGCACTGTATACACTATATACATAAGCGGATACAATCAGTTTTTTTTTCTTTTTCTTTTTTTTCTCTTCTGCATAACTACATGAGCACAGTATGGCTGTGTAAATAAACAGTCATACTTCATCTTTAGTTTGTCAGTTACAGTGATACATCATAAATAGAATACTCTGCAGTTATTTCCATTTCCACACTCAAGGACATTCCTCTGTCCTGTACTTGGACAATATGAGTTGTTTTTACTTTGATTTGAATTGATGTATGGATGAGCACTGCTTGAGTTGGACTCCCAGTTTATTACAGAGCCTGATACCACACACAGACACACACATACTTTTCCTCGTGGAACTAATAGCTGGTACGTTAAGTTGACCACATCCCCTCAAATTGTAACAGTCATCTCTTTTTATGAATAGTTTTTGAATATTTGCTGGTAAAACATCCTGGTTAGCTTTATACACTACAGTACAGTACAGTATAAAAATCTATTAAATCCATGAGTTTAAGCATGTTACTTTGTAGAAACAATATATTTGTGTGTTCGAAGTATCCAACTTCATGAATATTTCTAATTGCTCGTTTTTGGAGTATTACAAGGGGATGGAGTTAACTTTTATAAGTATTACCCCGGACCTCAATTCCATAAGTTAAGTATGACAGTATAAGACTGGAATACAATAAATACAGCGCCTTATGATTTAAAATGTACTTAGCCTTGTTTATAATCGCAATGTTTTTTGATATCTTTCTCTGTATGTGTCCAATGTGTGATTTCGAGCTCAGTTTGTTGTCTATTGTCCATCCATCCATCCATCCATTTTCTTCCGCTTTATCCGGGGCCGGGTCGCGGAGGCAGCAGTCTCAGCAGAGATGCCCAGACTTCCCGATCCACGCACACCTCCTCCAGCTGTTCTGGGGGACCCCGAGGCGACACCAGGCCAGCTCGGAGACATAGTCCCACCAGCGTGTCCTGGGCCTTCCACGAGGCCTCCTCCCAATAGGACATGCCTGGAACACCTCCCGAGGGAGGCGACCAGGAGGCATCCGGAACAGATGCCCTAGCCACCTCAGCTGGCTCCTTTCGACGTGAAGGAGTAGCGACTCTACCCCGAGCTCCTCCCGGGTAACTGAGCTCCTCACCCGATCTCGGAGGGTGCGCCCAGCCACCCTGCGAAGGAAACTCATTTCGGCCGCTTGTATTCGCGATCTTGTCCTTTCGGTCATTACCCAGATCTCATGACCATAGGTGAGGGTGGGAACGTAGATCGATCGGTAAATCGAGAGCTTTGCCCCCTGACTCAGCTCTCTCTTCACCACAACAGTCCGATACAGCGACCGCATCACTGCTGACGCTGCACCGATCCGTCTATCGATCTCACGCTCCATCCGTCCCTCACTCGTGAACAAGACCCCGAGATACTTGAACTCCTCCACTTGAGGTAAGGACTCCCCACCGACCTGAAGTGGGGAAACCACCTTTTTCCGGTGGAGAACCATGGCCTCAGATTTGGAGGTGCTGATCCTCATCCCGGCCGCTTCACACTCGGCTGCAAACCGCCCCAGTGCGCGCTGGAGGTCCTGATTTGATGAAGCCAACAGAACAACATCATCTGCAAACAGCAGAGATGAGATCCTGAGGTTCCCAAACCGGACACCCTCCGGCCCCTGGCTGCGCCTAGAAATTCTGTCCATAAAGATAATGAACAGAACCGGTGACATAGGGCAGCCCTGGCGGAGACCAACACGCACCGGAAACAAGTCTGACTTACTGCCGGCAATGCGAACCAAGCTCCTGCTGCGGTCATACAGGGAACGGACAGCCCTTAGCAGAGGGCCCCGCACCCCATACTCCCGGAGCACCCCCCACAGGGCACCACGAGGGACACGGTCGAACGCTTTCTCCAAATCCACAAAGCACATGTGGACTGGTTGGGCGAACTCCCACGAACCCTCGAACACCCGATGTAGGGTATAGAGCTGGTCCAGTGTGCCACGACCGGGACGAAAACCGCATTGTTCCTCCTGAATCCGAGGTTCGACTATCGGCCGGATCCTCCTCTCCAGCACCCTGGAGTAGACCTTACCCGGGAGGCTGAGAAGTGTGATCCCCCTGTAATTGGAGCACACCCTCCGATCCCCCTTCTTAAAGAGAGGGACCACCACCCCGGTCTGCCAATCCAGAGGCACTGTCCCCAACCGCCACGCGACGCCGCAGAGACGTGTCAACCAAGACAGCCCTACAACATCCAGAGACTTAAGGTACTCGGGACGAATCTCATCCACCCCCGGGGCCTTGCCACCGAGGAGCTTTCTAACCACCTCAGTGACTTCAGCCTGGGTGATGGACGAACCCCCCTCCGAGTCCCCAGCCTCTGCCTCCTCATCGGAAGACGTGACAGTGGGATTGAGGAGATCCTCGAAGTACTCCTTCCACCGCCCGACCACATCCCCAGTCGAGGTCAACAGCTCCCCGCCCGCACTGTAAACAGTGTTGGTGAAGCACTGCTTCCCCCTCCTGAGGCGCCGGATGGTTTGCCAGAATCTCTTCGAGGCCGACCGATAGTCCTCCTCCATGGCTTCTCCGAACTCCTCCCAGACCCGAGTTTTTGCCTCTGTGACAGCACGAGCTGCAGCACGCTTGGCCTGCCGGTACCTCTCAGCTGCCTCCGGAGTCCCACAAGCCAACAAGGCCAGGTAGGACTCTTTCTTCAGCTTGACGGCATCTCTTACTTCCGGGCGCCACCACCGGGTTCGGGGATTGCCGCCGCGACAGGCACCAGAGACCTTACGGCCACAACTGCGAGCAGCCGCATCGACAATGGAGGAGGAGAACATGGTCCACTCGGACTCCATGTCTCCAACCTCCCTCGGAATCTGGGTGAAGCTCTTCCGGAGGTGGGAGTTGAAGACCCTACTGACAGAAGGATCCACCAAACGTTCCCAACAGACCCTCACAACACGTTTGGGCCTGCCAGGTCTGACCGGCTTCCTCCCCCCCTGCCAGCGGATCCAGCTCACCACCAGGTGGTGATCGGTTGACAGCTCAGCCCCTCTCTTCACCCGAGTGTCCGAGACACGCGGCCGGAGATCAGATGACACAACTACAAAGTCGATCATCGACCTCCTGCCTAGGGTATCCTGGTGCCACGTGCACTTATGGACACCCTTGTGCTCGAACATGGTGTTCGTTATGGACAAACTGTAACTAGCACAGAAGTCCAATAACAGAACACCACTCGGGTTCAGATCGGGGAGGCCGTTCTTCCCCATCACCCCCGTCCAGGTCTCACTGTCGTTACCCACGTGGGCGTTGAAGTCCCCCAGTAGAACAATGGAGTCCCCAGTCGGAGCACTATCTAGTACCCCTCCCAGGGACTCCAAGAAGGCCGGGTACTCTGCACCGATGTTGGGCCCGTAGGCCGAGACAACGGTGAGAGACCTGTCCCCAACCCGAAGGCGTAGGGACGCGACCCTCTCGTTCACCGGGGTAAACTCCAACACGTGGCGGCTGAGCTGGGGGGCTATGAGCAAACCCACCCCAGCCCGCCGTCTCTCCCCGCGGGCAACTCCAGAAAAATGGAGAGTCCAGACTCTCTCCAGGAGTTGGGATCCGGAACCCAGGCTGTGCGTGGAGGTGAGCCCGACTATATCTAGCCGGTATCTCTCAACCTCCCGCACAAGCTCAGGCTCCTTCCCCCCAGCGAAGTGACGTTCCATGTCCCGAACGCCAGAAGCTGCGCACGCGGACCAGGTCGTCGAGGCACCCGCCTTTGACTGCCACCTAGTCCTCTCTGCACCCGACCCCTACGGATCCCTCTGCGGGTGGTGAGTCCACAGGAGGGCGGGCCCACGTCATCCCTTCGGGCTGTGCCCGGCCGGGCCCCGTGGGCAAAGGCCCGACCACCAGGCGCTCGCATTCGAGCCCCAACCCCAGGCCTGGCTCCAGGGTGGGGCCCCGGCTGCGCCATACCGGGCGACGTCACGGTCCTTGAATGTTGTACGTCCATATGAGTCTTCTGAACTGCTCTTAGTCTGACCCGTCACCTAAGACCTGTTTGCCATGGGAGACCCTACCAGGGGCATGAAGCCCCAGACAACATAGCTCCAAGGATCATTCGGGCACTCAAACAACCCCACCACGTTAAGGTAGCAGTTCACGGGGTTGTCTATTGTGATTCCCAAAAATGTTATTTCTGTTACTTTTTCTATTTTAGTACCATTTATACTTATAAATAATTCAGGACATTCCTTGTAATTGCCAAACATGATCATTTTTGTTTTGCTTAGGTTGAGTGATAATTTGTTTAAATCCAGCCATGTTTTAAGTTTAGCTAGTTCCTGATTTACATCCTTTATAAGTCTATTATAGTTATCGTTAGAATAAAATATGTTGGTATCATCAGCAAATAACACCATTTTTAATAATTCTGATACTTTAAATATATCATTGATATATACTGTAGATTGAATAGCAGAGGTGCCAGTATAGACCCTTGAGACAGTCCACAAACAATGCTCATACATTTTGATTCAATGTCCCCCATCTTAACAAATTGTTGTCTTTCATCTAAATAGCTTTTAATCCAGTTCCCAGCAACTCCCCGGATACCATACTTTTCTCATTTTTGTACAAGGCTAGAATGATTGATAGTATTGAATTCTTTCTTTACATCTATAAAGATTCCAACAGTATGTTTTTTGTTGTCTAGAGCACTGGTGATTTCTTCCACAGCATCAATAATAGCCATAGTGGTCGATCTTTTGGGTCTAAAACCGTATTGCCCTTCATAAATTAGCTCATGCTTCGAGATAAAATTTTCCAACCTGCTGTAAAACATTTTCTCCAATATTTTTGAGAACTGCGGCAGAAGAGAGACTGGTCTGTAATTTGTAAATATGTGTTTACTCCCATTTTTAAATAGAGGTAACACTTTGGCTATTTTCATTTTGTCCGGAAAAGTTCCAGTTTGAAGATACATTACATATGTTTAGTTTAGTTTATTTATTTATTTTCAGTCAGTATCTTCACACAGACACGATTACAACAAAATGTGGAAAACAATGAAACAATGACTGAAAAGGGTTTTGGCATAAGTGAAACACTTATCTAAAGCCAAACCCTATTACAGCTTAATTACAACTTAAAGTGCCAAGAATACAGCAGTTTTACCATCTGCAAAATGAGAACATAAAATGTGTATCAAGTGGTTTCAATGTTGATTCACACAAGTCACACATTCATCAATAGATTTAGCTCGAATCAGTCAATTATGTTGTAAAGACAAAATATACTGTACACAGGAGAGTTTATATGAGATTTATTTCTAGTTCTGTATAACTGCTAATTATATTAGATTTGAAAAAAAAATTTAAGCGTTTAACGATGTGTCATTCAACTATTCCATACATTTACTCCTCTGACTGAAACACATCTGGCTTTGGTGTTTTGTTCCAAAACTTTTCTGATAAATATGAGTTCCTCTTAGATTATAGCCAGTCTTGAATACATTCAGGAAGCTTATGGTTATGAACCTTATACATAACAATAGCTGTGCTAAGATCAACTAAATCATTTAGTTTTAGTATTCTTAATTTTATGAACAAGGGATTTGTTGGGGCATAATAATCTGCATAGTTGACTATTCTGACCGCTTTTTTTTTTGTTGCAGTATAAAATAGGTTGGTTTGTACTTTTATAATTATTCCCCCAAAGTTCAACACCATAATTTAGGTATGGAAGAATGAGAGCATTGTATAATAAGTGGAGTGATTTTTGGTTTACAACTGCCTTGATTTTACACAATATCCCAATTATTTTTTATACTTTAGATTTCACATAATTTATATGCACTTTCCAATTTAGTCTTTCATCAACATGCACTCCCATGTGGAAAATTTGTATGACACACCCTCTCGATTTCCATTTGGTTGATGTTTAGTTTTGTTGGATTATCATTTTTCTTATTACCGAATATAATATATTTTGTTTTATTCACATTCATTGATAATTTATTGTAGTCAAACCATCTTTTTAGTAATTCTAGTTCCTTTTCAACTGTATGCATTAACTGTTCAATATTTTGTCCAGAACAATAGAGGCTAGTGTCATCAGGAAACAGAATGCACTGCATGTTCGTAAGGACTTGACAGATGTCATTAATGTTCATGATGAATAATTTTGGCCCAAGAACAGATCCCTGCGGGATACCGTGAGTTATGGTGTGTTTTTCAGAACTAACATTATTAATTTGTACATATTGCTGCCTCCCACTTAGATAACTCTTTAGCCATTCATATGCGACTCCTCTGAAGCCATATCTTTGCATTTTTTATAAAAGTAATTGATGGTTAATCGTGTCAAAGGCCTTACTTAGATCTATAAAGACACCGACTGTATTTTCTCCATTGTCTGTTGCAGTTGAGATTTCCTCCACCAGATCCATGACTGCCATAGAGGTTGACCTATTTGCCCTGAAGCCAAACTGCCGGTTGTAAATTATATTGTGCATATTTAAAAATGTGTTCATTCTCTTGTCAAACAGCTTTTCTAGAATTTTGGAGAATTGGGAAAGTAAAGAAATTGGTCTGTAGTTTGTAAATTTGAGTTTGTCTCCACTTTTGAAAATAGGTATTACTTTTGAAATTTTCATTGCAGTTGGAAAGATGCTAGGGACAAAAGACTGATTAAAGATGTGTGTTAAAGGTATAACAATGCTAGCTATAATCTCCTTTACCAGCATCATATCAAAATCAAAACTGTTGGTGGACCTCTTACTCTTAAATGTATTCACAATATTTATAATTTCATTATCATCTACACTTCTAATAAAGAATGAATTTAAGTCACTTTGGATATT
Source organism: Neogobius melanostomus (assembly GCA_007210695.1). Lineage (NCBI taxonomy): Eukaryota > Metazoa > Chordata > Actinopteri > Gobiiformes > Gobiidae > Neogobius > Neogobius melanostomus. The sequence continues at coordinate 107,587 of VHKM01000562.1, read as the reverse complement.
ACTTATGTCCACTTCCATGGTTTCTGGTGGTGGAACAATTTCTTGGGCTAGAGTGGGCCCAACATTGACAAAGAATTTATTAAATGCATTTACTATTTTTGTATTATTATTCATGATTTTTCCATCTTTAACATAATATTTGGGATAATTTTTTGTTTTTGTTTTTAAGTATACCATTTAGAACCTTCCAAGTACCTTGTATATTATCTTTCTGTTTCTCTAGTAGTTCATTGTTATATTTTTTTTGGCTTGGTCTTATTATCCATCCATTCATCCATTTTCTTCCACTTGTCCGTTGCCGGGTCGTGGGGGCAGCTGTTGGAGTTGCCCAAATCACATTGCACCAGCCCCTATGGCTCCTCGTGCAGGTGGTGGGTCCACGGGAGGACGGCCTCATAGTTCTAACCGGGCCTGTTGGTCTCTCATAAGGGGCTTCTGAACCGCTCTTTGTCTGACCCGTCACCTAGGACCAGGTTGTCATGGGAGACCCTACCAGGGGCACGAAGCCCCCGACAACAGAGCTCCTAGGATCATTCGGGCGCTCAAACCCCTCCACCACGTTAAGGGGGCGGTTCCAGGAGGGGTCTTATTATGTTGGTTAATTTATTTTTATATGTTTTATACCGGGCGGCACGGTAGTACAGTGGTTAGCGCTCGTGCTTCACAGCTAGAAGGTCCAGGTTTGATTCCCACCAAGGCCGGGGCCTTTCTGTGTGGAGTTTGCATGTTCTCCCCGTGTCTGCGTAGGTTTCCTCCGGGTACTCCGGTTTCCCCTACCACTAAAAACATGTACAATAGGCCAGGATGAATGTGAGTGTGTTTGAGAGTGCGCATGGGGGACGACGGATGGAAATTAGCCCAAGGCTACAATCCGGTGTGGCTTGTTCATTAACTTGCACTGTCCCTACCAAATAAACCAATAAACAAATCTTTCTTCAGCTTCTCTAGATCGTGATTTTAGAAATAATTTATAATTAAAGCCGCGCACGGTGATAAAGGCCCTCACACCTTGCCACCACCCCCCTTTGCGACCGCCCCGATCGCTCTCGCCCAAACCTGCTCTTGCCTCGGCCTTAGACCCAACCCGGCCTCACTCTTGCGCCCGCTAGCTCTTGCCCCGGCAAGTTTTTCGCATGTTTTTTTTTTAGCGAGAGGAAGCAGGTTTATCGAGAGGAAGGATTCTACAGCAGAGAGGAGCGCAATGACGTGCTGGGTAATTGGGAGAGTGGAGACGTTTCTCGGTGGGCCGCTCAGTTGCGGTGCTTTTGGGCTGAAAGAATTAAATAATGAATTAATAACAGATGCACAGTTGCGCCATTCCTGGTGGAAAGGCTTTAACTGGGCTGCAGCAGGAGCCCGGGCTGCTGTTCCAGATATAAAGTAAGTAACACAAGCGTAACTGTCAGGTAAATCTATAAAAAATAACGACTGATATATCAAAATCAGGAAAAAAGAGTTGCATCAAACTTTTAATTCTTGTGGCAGGAAGATACTATTTGACGTTGAACTACAGTTGAACACCCCTCTGCTTTAGTTGAAGTTGGTGCAGTCCAATCCAGCAGAGAATAGTGTCTGCACAAGTAAAGAGGGAAAAGGATGTGAAAGGTAGAAAAGTGGACAAATACATAATTGTGTCTACATAACTTGGTGCTCATTCGGGAGTTGTATCTGGCTCAGACAATGTGTGCAGCGGCCCATGTGAAAAGAGAAAGCATTCTAAAAGTGCTATGTGCCGTGTTTGAACTGGCAACCTCCGGCACCAAAGACCAGAAAACTATCACTGAGCTATAAGTCCCTATTGAAAGTGCCTGATGTGGGCCACTTTTCTACCGGGCTGAAATTACCAGGCTGAAAGTCCCAGCACAAATTCGCCTTGGAGGCCAACTATTTGAGAGGATGCTTCAGCCATTCAGCCACCTCGATGGGTGAAACAATATTTTGGTCAGACCCATTGGTCAGATGCACAGTTATGCCATTCCTGGCCTAAAGGCTTTAACGGGGATGCAGCAGGAGCAGCGGCTGCTGTTCCAGATGTGATAGTTTGACTGTTTTGTTAGAGTAGTTCTCCAACTGTCCACTGGGGGCACTGGACTTTTTACTATAAAAGGGTCCAGTGCCGCAGTGCTCTTCCTCTAGCCCTTGCACTTCCTGCTTAAGTCCTACTGGGAGCGGTGCTTTACGAGAGCAGGTAAAATATGTGACCAGCCACAGGAATGAAAGACACAAGTCGATTTTGGGGATTTTTAGATTTTCACAGATTATTAAAGTGTAGTCTCCAAGCTTTCCAACGATGTGTAACACATGGAAATCTGATAATATTTGGAGGTGTAGCGGTGATTTGAAGTTAACAACTCCAAAAAGGCCAAAGGCCTGAAAAATCTCTCCGAAGTTTTGGGCCATTCTCACCTCTCTGCTGTTGGGAGTGACAATAGGGCTCATTTACATCTCATTGGGATAAGCCATACTCCCTGTCAAACTCCCCTTCAAAGCAGTAAAGCACAGGTATTAAGTCATGCTGTATGAATACTTGTGCACTCCCCACTTTTCAAAAATAACAGAAGCATGTATCATTTTGATTTTGATTTTGTGTAAATAGCAGGTTAATTCCTCGTGACTAGATCACTGCCTCGCATGCTAACACCGGCATGTTAGCTAAGAGCAGCACATGGGCACGGCGGCCACCACACCAGTAATAAAAAAAACAATCTTTCACTCACCCGTCTGAAGTAACCTTTGCCTTTTGCCCAGAAAAACTCGTAGTAAATCCAGTTTAAAGCGCAAGTAGCGCCGGCCTCTGATATTATAGTAGATCCATGTCTGAGTCTGAGAGCCACACAGGCGAAGCTTAGAGTCCTGAAGCCACACACGCACAATGACACGTCCCCACGGCATTTCTCTGACAAAACAAGACTTTTTCAACCTGTAAACTGATCGACAATAGGCTTATGTATAAAACAGCCTTTTTGGTGTGGCATTTGTTTGCTAAAGCATGTGTCAACAACACAACTGAAAGCAGCTCTGCCTCCTCCTCCCCAGTGTTTACTCAGTATGTAAATACAGACAGACAAAGTCACGCCCCTACTGCACGCTCCGAAACCCATCTCAAACTAGTCATTTTGAACCTATATTTAAAAGCGTAAACTTACGCTTTTAAATATACTAATACTGCTAGCTTAAACATGGAGAGGCTACTTTGTGACTTCAACTGAACGAATCTGCACAAAAGTGAAAATCACCAATTTCCCCCAAAAAATCTTTGTTTGCGTTTTTCTCGAGACACGGGCTGCCGACTTGTGTCTTTGGAATCCATGGCGGGTCACATATTGGCAATAGGGATGGGCAACATGAAGCTTCATGAAACACCAAAGCATTTGAAGCGATTGTGCCGAAGCTTCGAAACCATAGACACTCCTCCCCGTTTACCATAATGACCACGTTCGAGGGGGAAATCATGGCAGATTTACAGACTCCTCCTCCCCAGCTCTGACGAAGCATGTTCCTAATAAGGGCATAAGGGCGGGATCTCACTGTAGACTCGGCCCTTGCGTGATGTGTAGCTCGCGCAGCTCCAATGCTAACAGTCTGACCCCCGGTAAGTAGGAGATTTCAAAAATTTAAACTACCATAACCACCCCGGTGCCTCAGATTGTGTTTAACCTAGCATAATCACAGGAGGAATATCTAGCTCTAGCCACTTCCAAAACATTAGGCACCAGGCATTAAAGTTGTTTTTAACGTGTCTAAAGTCCAATGCATTCCAATGGGGGAATAGCGGCCATATGGAGGTACTACAGCAATGGCGGCGTCCAGTGTCGTAGTCACAAAGCAGAGCAGTCAGCAGTTCGAAACAGACTCCACAGTGACATCAAGAGGCAATGTTTCAGTACTACAACATTCACAATGGTTCAGCCGAGAGATGAAACACTACACCAGTGGGTGCTACGGGGCTCAAGCATACACCCGCATCTTTGGCTGTTTTTGTTTTGTTGTTTCTTTTGCTTTCTTTGTTGTCAATGTCGTTGTTGTTTTTGTTTTTCAGTAGGCTTATTTGTGAGTTAATGTTGTTGCCCTGTGCCCTTTGGCTAGTTCAGTTATCCTTCATTCAGTGTAAGCTTTAAATCAACGTAAACAAACATAAAAATAAAAAAAGACACCCACGTCTTTGGGCGAAGTTGCCTTGTCAACAATATGATTCAATAGATATAACCAGTAAATCACGAGTGTTCTTTGATTCTCTTCTCACATGCGAGCATGGTCGGCCCATTATTGACTAAATAATGGGGTTTGTAAGCTCAAGACTAGGGATGGGTATCGTTAAGGATTTATCGATACTCCTTATCGATCCGGTACTTTAACGGTACTCTTATCGGTACTTTAATAGAAAAATATACTGTATATAGGTAGATTGAGACTACCGTATACGTAGGCATTAATCCTTGGTCTATATTATTTATTTATTACTCTACATTTCATTTCCACTTTGCGCATACACTTAATATATGAGAGTTAAAATACTTCACTTACGTCGCTTTTTTTTTTTAAATCATTATTGTTGTCTAGTAAATCAAGGCTGTTGGTTAGATTTGGCTGTAGCTCTGGGGACTGAGTCCAAATGAAAACTTAGTGCAGTAAAATAATGAACTGTTCAGCCTCTCAGCTTGTGTCCAGTGGGGTCGACACCGGCTTGCGCTGACGTGCACGTGGGAGCGCGCACGCATGTGCACGTACACGCCACTCTGTACGCCGTTAGTGGGCAAATAGACTTCACCCGAAACTCTTTAGTTTGGGCATTTGTGAAAGAAGAAAAGTGCGAGTTGCTTGTCTGTCTGTTCAATACGAAGTCGTTACGTTGAGCTTTTTTACCGCGGGTTAGCGGTAGCAGCTCGTAACACCGCGTGTCTTTCCCGCGCGCACCTGTCTCACTGCACACGGCTGCAGAGGGGAGACAGGGCAGTGGCAGAGCGGGGATGGGCCGACACCGTGCGCTCTCGTGTGGGGTAGCGGGGATGAACAGATCCGATGCAGCGAACGCATCCATGAGGGCGGAGTGATTATTTGTGCGCAGCAGCCCCGTTAAGAAGACCGTTAAGGCTGGAGCTTATCGGTCCGGGTGGACCGACACACGTGGCCCCGGGGCCGTTATGATACCGGGGTTCGGTACCCATCCCTACTCAAGACTCGTCTATTTTCTTTGGTTTGATTGTTTGATTTCAAACATAAATCGGCACCTATGACCATCTTCAGTATTGTCGCTGATAAAATATGATTAGACCTACGTCTCACATAAGGTCAGCCAATACTACTACTACTCCTACTAATAATAATGATCATAGTATTTTAAATTTCAACACCTATTCAGTCAATTTTTTATTTGCACATATTAAAACGGCCACAAGTACATTTGTGCCATCATTTTGAATTCAGTGCTTCTGATGAAATCTAAATGTGTTTGAAATAAATCCACTTTTCATGAGGCTATTATTTGGTGTGTGTGTCTGTATGTGTTATATTGTCATAAATGAAGACGGAAGGGGTTTATAGTTTCACATTTCAAGATTTTTATTCAGAAATATAATTGTCTCTGCTGTGGAAGGACTTAGTCTATTTCTTTTCTTACTAATAACTTCTGCTTTAGAAAACAGTCTCACAAGGTACACTTGTCACTGGCATACACAAGTATTTATTTGAGAGAATGAACAAATGTGGGAATCTCTCTCGCCTCTCACAAAACCCACAAGGGACAGGTGTGCTAACGTCTTATAAACTTTATGGGAGATAGGTTGAGACAGGTGCGCCGTTCTGTGGTTCGTTGAAACTCCTGTCAATACAATGCGTGTTCGGCACGGGTGCCCCCTAGTGAAACGCTTGCAAAACAGCGGGGTTTCATGAAACGTTTCTCAGATCCAGTCACGTGACATGCGCGGTTTGAACCTTGTTTTGAAGCAGTGTTTTGACACGCATGCGCCATGAGACTTCGACACAGTGTCGAATCCCGTGGTTCAAGACGGCCATCCCTAATTGGCAAGCTTTAATTCATTCTAAAATAAGTTAATTCTGACCCAAGCTATATCTGTTGACGCAGCCATGCTCATGTGAAGAGCTTGAGATGCCGGGTAAAGACGGAGGAAATACACAACACAGCTTCTTACGTTTGGCGTGCCTGCGAACTGATTTTTTTTGTGTGAATGAGCAGCAGCCATTTATTTAGATTGCACACCGGTGTGTAGCCCCGCCCACACCCAACAGTAGGTCAATCACTTGGAACATACCAATTCAACACCCCCACTTGTTCCTAAATTGACATGGGTACAACATCATATACAATACAAAAACATTTCCATTTTGTGTTTTACACATAAAACATTCAAATACCAAAGAGAAATATTACAAAATTGTCCATTCTTACTTTGGTAACAGGTTTTGTAAAAAAATTCTGCCACCATTACATCTGTAGGACAGTAATGAATTGTTATTTTGCCATCACTGAGTACAGATCGAACAAAATGATATCGAATATCAATGTGCTTGCACCGTTGGCGACATACAGGGTTTTTAGATAGGGCAATAGCACCTTGATTGTCTTCAAAAATAGTTACAGGTGTATATTCCAACCCATTGTCCATTCCAGCCAACAAATGTGCAAGATACAGACATTCCTGTGCTGTAGCTGACACAGCCATGTATTCAGCTTCACACGTGGATAAAGCTACTGTGGGCTGTTTCTTAGACTTCCAGGAAACTATGGGCCCTCTCTCAGATAAACTAAAACAGTAACCAGTCACACTGCGCCTGTCATTCTGGTCTGCTGCCCAGTCTGCATCACAATAGGCCACAAGTTTAAGATTTACATGTTGTTTTCTGTAACATAATTCCTGGTCCACAGTACCTTTTAAATATCTCAACACATGTTTAGCTGCAACCCAATGTTGTCGTTGTGGTTCAGAAAGATATTGTGACAATTTACCAACAACAAAACTCAGATCTGGTCGAGTAGATGTCATTACATAGATTAAACTGCCAACTACTTCACGATATTTCTTTGAATCAGCAGGTTCACCCTCACTGTCAAATTTCATTTTCATTTCACATGGTGTTAATCTTGGTTTACAGTCGGTCATGTCAAATCTTTCCAAAATGTTGGTGATGTATCTCTTTTGATTCATTTTTATTTCCCCTTGCTTCTGGGTGAAATCAATGCCAAGGAAATGTCTCAGTTTCCCAAGATCTTTAATTTTGAATTTCGCACCCAACATTTCCTTTACACTTTTGATTATTTGACAATCCCTTCCTGCAATGATAAGGTCATCAACACAAATGATCAATAAGACTCTTTCATTGTCAGATTGTTTACAGTAAACACAATAGTCTGCTGTGTTTTGGACAAATTTGTTCTCAATAAGGAAATCATGAAGCATCTTATTCCAATTCCGTCCTGACTGCGACTTATTGAGCTTACACACCAATTTTTGTCCTGCTTTTGTCTTGACCTCAAAGCCTTCAGGCTGCTCCATGTACAGTTCACAGTCTATTGGGGCATGCAGATATGCAGTTTTAACATCCATCTGATGTAGTTCTAAATCATACTGAACTGCAAGCTGCATTAAGACACGTACAGAGGTCATATCAGCAGTAGGAGAAAAGGTTTCGTCATAATCAATACCAGCCACTTGACTATAACCTTTTGCCACAAATCGAGCCTTGTAAATTGTCTCAACTGGATTTTCTTTGATGGCATAAACCCATCTGCCCCCCACTGAATGTTTACCTTCAGGTAAAGGTGTTAATGTGAAGGTATCATTCTCAATCAGAGAGTCCATTTCTACATTCATAGCCTTAACCCACTGCTCTGATTTGGAAGAGCTCAAGGCTTCGTGCAGTGTCTGGGGGATGTCACATGTCACACGATAACAATAGTCAATATTTGTCAATGCTTGATCTTCGTCAAATTTGACTTCATAATCACAGTCGGAATAAAATTGAGGGCGTCTCCTCTCTCTTGTTGGATAATGAGCACTTTGGCTACTCTGACTTTCACCTTTTAAGTTGTTATTAGTTTCACACAACTCAATTTTCACTTCCTGAGAGTTTTCATTAGTCACATCAGGTTTTGGTGGCTGAATTTCAGCCTTCGTTCCTTTTTCAAAATATTCATACATGTCTTCATCTGCCTGAGTGTCACTTTCATTTGTTTTCTTGTGACAAACTTCACCAGTCGGTTTTTCGACACTTTCCCTGTGTGTGGATAAAAGACCAACACTCTAATAAATCCAACTTGATGTTGCCGAGCTAACTTGTATTATTCACTTACTACAACAAAAAATTACAAATTGCCTGGTAAACTGTACTACTTTAGTTGGATCAAATGAATTAAATGTGTTAAAGGTCAAACGTGTGTCTAGGTTTACATTTTTTGTTGGCCAAATGAAGAAACTGTTATTTTACATTAGTCGAGCCAATATGCCCTTACTGCGCCTGCGCACGCATGCGCATTTGCTCCTACTCGGAATATTTTGAATTATTTTTCAAGGATTCGGTCCGCCATTACCACCACCACTGTCACGGCAACTTGACTCTGCACTGGAGATATCAATGAGGCAAGTATTTTGCTCTTTTAATATAGAACAACAAGGTTCCCCCTGATTTTTAATAACCATTAACGGTGTATTGATTTCCCCGCCTGGTAATTATAAAAATGTAACCAGGTCGAGTGAGTTCAGGTAATGTACTCTGGAGCTATCTACTAGGCTGTAAAAGTGCTATAGATAAAAGGAAAGCCCGCCTCGGTGATATTGCTGATATTTATACATTAGCGGATTATTCATCTATGAGATTAAATATGGGACTTTAGGAAGAGTAGCAACCGAGCACCATCATGAGCATTCGTGCTACGGCAGGTCCGCTCGTATTCATATGGGGCTGCTAGCAGGGCTAACTTATTCTACTTTGCTAACGTAAGCTAACTTGCACTGCCTTTGCTGCTTGACTTCGAAAATAGACATCGCGGAGGCAACAAGCAGCCACAGCGCCTGCACAGATAATGTAATCTGGCAGTTTTCACCGGGAAGCGGACTTGGTGGATGTCGAATGTGATTGTACCCGCGATGGTAAGAGCTTGTCTGGGCGCATAAAGTAACGTTGCTCCCGGCTATTTGGGCCTTTAGCGGCATAGACGCAGCACAAACAGCTAATGTGGCAAATCATCTTTAAAATAAAATTGCTGATTTGCTAACGCTAAATTATTAAATAAAATGTCAATGATGTAATTTCAAAATGTATCTTTTATTTTAGGGGCTTTGAAGGGGCAGGTGAGCGTGTGTGGCTGCATGTTAAACACAATGCAAATAGAGGTTAGTCGTGTGCCAACCTCTACTTGCATTGAGTGGCTATGTCTGCATGTAATTTCAGGTGTTGTGGGACAAATCCTTAGTTCCTGGTTCTGGTAAATCCATCTCACTATGTACTGTAGTCTCAAAATTGGTTGATGTGAACCTGATGTGAGTTATTGTTCACATCAAAGCATTTGGATACTACACTGTGTTGGCTTAAAACGCTTTTATAAAAAAACAACAAATGTTTTAGTGTGTTTTCGCCTGAAAAAAAGTTGCCTTGCTCCAGACACATGGCTGAGCTCCATGGTAACCATGCATTTATGACATTTAATCCTGAACACTATTCCTGTTGTATAATGAAATGAATCAAACATGTACCCCTTTTTTGATAAGTAACCAAAGTATACATTGATAAGGAGAAAAGCCACCTAAGGAAAGAAAGTTATCAAAATTAGTCAAATTACTGAAATTGATCAAATTACTGAAATGTAATTTACTTGTAGAACAGAAAAGCTTTTGTCTTTTCTCATTATTAACTTGGTGTCCATTTGTCGTTCTAGCTGTTGAAGTGCTGCATCAGCAGCTTTGCTGGGTCAAGCAAAGACGTTCTTCTCAGGCATCATCGCCACAGTCATAGAAGAGGTTTCCACTGGCCCTGTATTCACAGTGACTGTGTGTGCACCTTCAAGATACAAAGTGGACTAAGCGCTCATCTCGGAAAAGCACAATCGATTGTAAGTTTTTCACTTATTTTTGTTGTTTTCAAAAAAATCTGCTCACAGAATACTTTTATTTCACCTTTTGAAACACATAAAAAAATCAAGAAACTGCGTGCGGTCCTTTCAAACATTGTAAATTTACCACAAACAATCCAAAACCCTTTACTGCACACACAAGTAAGAAGCACCCAGATACAAAGGGCATAAAAAAAACTGCATTAGAGCGCAATCCTTAGAGAATCCTTTGCAACTCTGGCTAGGGGAGTGACTGTCAGATAGTAAATACATCTGAGGACGCAGAAGAATTACGTGTTTTTTACGTGTTTAAGTGTTTCAAGTGAATTACCAAATTATGAAGAGGATAATGACTGTGCAAATTATGAGTCTATTGAGCACAAAGCAACTAGCCTTTTTCTACACATGCAAACATTGTTATACATTTCGAAAAGTGCTTCTCAAAAAAATATTGAAGATTTTAATTACAAGATTTAATAATTTTATGCCTCAACATCCAGGAAAATATAATGACCATGCCCGCGAAGAAGAATGATGCATCTTGGTGGATGAAATGAAAAAGAGGGGAAAGGACATGCCACTCATCAAACACGGACCTGACGTTCTCTCAGAAGAAAACAAATCATGGAGATGCAGCCCCTGGTCATGGAAGTGCAGCTCAGATGACCTACACTCTTCTTGGAAGAACAGGTATGTTTGTTGGTCTCACTCGAAAGCCAAATGGGTTTCTGTGCAAGAACTTTGGTTGTAAATGTTGTCTTTTTTTAATTTTTTATTATTGGTTGGTTTATTTGGTCTATTGTACATGTTTTCAGTGGTAGGGGAAACCAGAGTACCCGGAGGAAACCTACGCAGACACAGGGAGAGCATGCAAACTCCACACACGAAGGCCCGTCCAGGTAGGAATCGAACCCGAACCTTCTAGCTGTGAAGCACAAACTAACCGCTGTGCTACCGTGCCAGCATTTCTTTACTGATTAATCATTTATGTTTACCTTGATTTTGCAATATATACAAGTAGCTCGTTGCCATTTTTGTTAGGCAAAAATAGCTCACCAAAAAATAGGTGGAAGACCCCTGTCCTAGAGTATTATAGATCTGTTGGTAGGACTGTAAATGAGAATTAGGATTAGTTCTTACTTGTTTGGTTTTTTTTGTCTTAGGTGTCAAACATATTCCAGCATCAACGAAATATCTCTTGAAGTATTACCCATATTTGTATGGGACACAGAGGGCAAACTGTGACTTGCGTGGTGAGTAAGTATAAATGCTTAAATTTTTCCAAATGTAATCCATAAACCAGGGAAGTTTTTACAACCCTCCTTTTTTTTTTTTTTTACAGGACGTAGATCCAGTTGAGCGATCATTCAAAGTTGTAAAGGTGGGCATCCTCACTGTTCTGGAGGACGACGTTGGACCTGCTTTAGTGCCCACAGTGGTAAACATTGCCATTGTGTTAGGAGGACATCGTTTTTGCTGATCTGCCAGACCTTCCTTCTGCCTTTTGTCTACCTGTTTGGACTCCTTTTATGGACTCAACATGTACTTTTCTAAAGAACTCAGGTACACATTTGAAGCAGTCCAACACATTTTCGTGGAACTAACGCCCAACTGCTCTCGATGGGTAAGAAGCCTCTGAACTCTGTCATGGCTTAACTAATGCCTTTTTTGTTATAAAAAATATTTTACACTGTCTATGGTTTGTTCTGTAACATGTACAAAAATGTACTGTTTGTTTTTTGTATTACATTAGTGTATCCCAAATTGATGACAGCAAGCAAGAATTTACATTGCTTACACAGCAGAGTTAGTTTTATCTTGTGCAATTGTACAGTTGATGTAACTTGTTTAACCACTTGCCACCCGCCTTAAGCAGGTGCATATTCTCCAGTTCGGCTTTACCCAAATCTAAAATCTTCTCAACTCGAGCTTACAGACTTTAGGCTTTACTGATCTTTTTGCTTGCGTTGTTGCTTTGTTGTCGACGCTTTTGTGACATTTTTTTTTGCATCTACTTTTTTCCACTTTTTTTTTTCCTGCCGTTTTTTTAATCACTTTTGCTTTTCCCTTTTTTTCGTTGCATTTTCATCCTCATTTTCTTCTTTTGTCACTCTTTTTAATGCGTTTTCAAGAAGTTTTAGATTTGGATAAAGCCAAACTGAAAAATGTTCTCTGTTCAGGTGGGGATTAAGAGGTTAACATTTCAAAGTCTTTTGTGTTCAACCTTTTGGAGGAGACCAAGTAGAGCCTCTGAGGCCCTGAAATGATCCTTACCCACCTCGGCAACCACCTCCCGGTTTCTTTCAGAAGGATACATTTAAAAATAAAAAAATAATTTAGTCTAAACAATTAAACTAATTTATAAAAAAAATCAGGATTGAAAATTCCTGTCTTGCAGAATTGAAACAAAGTATGTTTCTGGGATATGTTCAGTTAACTGCGTGCAAATTCTCACAAAATGACCAACCTAATCCTTTTTTCATGTTGTTTTAAATATGCAGTGCATTACTTGCACCACCATTCTATCCAATCTGGAGCACCCCACTGGTATCAAAATATGTCTCATACATAACTTGTTTTTACATTACATCTGTTAAGTGTAATTGCCCAATTATCAGTATTAATCTTATAGTTACTTGGAACATTTTCTTTAAAAAATGTATGTACATTTGAATACAAGAACAAAAGTTGCACTTTTAAAGAAAAGAGTAAATTCATAGTGTTGGAGAGCTGCACGGGATATTTGGATCCTCACAATTTCTGCAATACGCTGGATGGAAATGGCTATTGTAAGCTAATGGTGTTGTTGAGTTTATAATTGCTGCTTGAAACAGAAAAAAACATTGCAATTAATAAAGTGTATGTTTGTATTATATAAGTTTGTCTTTACATTTTTACTTCTTGCATAAATTGTATGATTTTTCAAACATTGACAAACAAGTACACAGTTGGAACTACATTGTCCTAATATAGGTGAACGGGTGAAATTAAGTTTAGCAAGAAATTGAGATTACCTTGTGCAAATGAAAGAAATTAAGTTGAGCAAGCAATAGAAATTACGTTAAGCAAGAAACAGAAATGACCTTGTGCCAATAAAAGAAATTAAGTTGAGTAAGCAATAGAATTTTCCTAGTGCCAATACTAGAAAATAAGTTGTGCATGGGGAAAAATACAAGTTGAGAGAAGGATAATGCATGAATTACATGAACAAAATAATGTGAGTTGGATGAACTGTTTTTCAGAACTTGAATCTTTAAGTTGATCTTTCCAATTTAAGAATGTGGTGGCAGTCTTATAACTTAAATGTTTGAGTTGAAATGGCATTTTTTTTATTACAGTGAACAATGCTGGACTGTTTTTGTCATAACCAACAAATATTCCTTTTTCACAGCGTGTGTCTAACTTTTTCTTGTCCTGTTTGTATGCATAACATTCTGAGCCAAAAGCTCTCATTTTAGACAAGTCCGGCTTCTTCCCAGTCAACACATAATATGGGGTTTGTTCAAACGTCTGTTATAGTATCTATTTCGGATTATAGCAGCAGTTTGTACTGCATAATTCCACAAATCTTTTGGTAGATTGCTCTCAATCAACATACATCTTGCCATTTCAAACAAAGTTCTCCATGCTCTTTCTGCAGTCCCATTCTGATGGGGCGAGTAAGGAGCGGAGGTTTCATGTCTGATGGCATTTTGAGTTAGTAGTGACTTGAATACAGAAGCTGTAAACTCTGTTCCATTGTCTGACCTTATGCATTTGATTTTTCCATAAGGGGCAACATCAGCAATGAATCTCTCTGTAGCCTTAACAGTATCACTCTTAGCTTTCAGAAAATAAGTGAACATAGCTCCTGAATAATCATCTGTAAATGCAAGAGCATATCTGAAACCATCTTTACCTGCTGGCTCTATGGGTCCAGCCAAGTCTGTATGAACAAGTTCCAGTACATCTTTAGCTTTTCCATCTGAATCTGTATTTCTGCTCTGTGCGAATTTGCCTTTAATACACACTTCACATTTAATACACACCTCACTTTTCCCTTTAATTTTCATTCCTTCTGTGACACTTTCCAGCTTTAACACGTCATCATAATTACAGTGACCCAATATTTCATGCCATGTCTGGACATCATAACACACATTACATTTATCAGCCTCATTCTGCAGAGTACTTAGATAAAATAGTCTGTTTTGTGTGTTAATATCAAAACTCGTACCATTTCTATGGATGAGGCGATTCTGTCCTTCCTTGAAGACGACTGTCGCACCTTGCGCTGTTGCCCCTTTGACCGAAAAGATGTCCTAGGAAAAAGATGGGACGTAGAGCGCCTCCTTCAGCATCATTTCCACATCGCGGCCTTTATTGTCCATTATGCGCACTTTGGCGGTGCCTTTCTTCAGCGCAATCCCGCTGGCCCCCTGTCCATCAGCCAACTCCAGAATATGGCTCTGAGGTTTAAAGCTAGGGTCAAACTCTTCGAATCTCCCGATGTCCGTGAAGATGTGCTTCGTCGCTCCCGAGTCGACCATGAGGCCCTTCACCTTCACCATGCTGACAGAGTCCGGGGCGGAATCCAACTGCCCCTTGAATGCGAACGTGTGGTACTCCTCGTCCACCGCTTGCTTCACCTGGTTCCGCTTTCTCCGCCGACAGTTTGCGTCCTTGTGTGTTGCGCTTTTACAGAAGCTGCACCACTGCCTCTGCTCCCTGCGCTCCCCAGTCGATGCGCACTCCACGGCTTTGTGGCCTTTTTGCCCACAGGTGTAACAGGTGTAACAGGCTCCAATTGTCTCTTCCTTTCACCTTCATCACACGGTCTTCTCCTGAGCTAGAAGCAACAAACTTCTCCGTGCTCTCGTAGCTCCTCAGTTTAGTTTTAAAGTCGGCAAAGGTTAACGTTTCATCACTCTGCGTAACGTGAACAGAGAATGGTTTAAATACATCAGGCAGGCCCTTTAAAATCATTGGGGTCAGTAAACCGTCACTCAGTGTCTCTCCTGCATTACGCAGCGCTGTGATGGCAGTCTCTGCACGAATAATATAGTCAGTGACGCTCTCATTCACACCTTTTTGGAGAGAAGTCAGCTCCGTGTACAGACTGATTACGCGCGGCTTTCCATTCCCTGCGTAATGGTAACGCAGGATCTGCAGCGCCTTCCTGCCATCATCGGCGGCATCTCTCATTACTAGAGACAAACTTTTATCGTCCAACAGCTGAATTAGAACTGCGTACGCCTCATCATTTTTACTGGCGTCTGCTTCTGCACCTTCCGCGTCTGCAGCTGGGGCTTCACTCAGGATAGTGGACTTCAGATCGTGCAGACGCAAATGTGCCAGGTATTTCGTTTCCCACAGTTCATAATTCTTTTCATCTCCGTCAAAACATAAACGGTTCCATCGGCTCCCAAAATCTCTGCTGGGCCCATAACCTGTTGACTCAGCCATGCTCATGTGAAGAGCTTGAGATGCCGGGTAAAGACGGAGGAAATACACAACACAGCTTCTTACGTTTGGCGTGCCTGCGAAATGATTTTTTTATGAATGAGCAGCAGCCATTTATTTAGATTGCACACCGGTGTGTAGCCCCGCCCACACCCAAAAGTAGGTCAATCACTTGGGACATACCAATTCAACAATATCCTCTTCTAGTATTGTTTCGGTTCCGGGGGAGCGCGTCAAGCGCATGCTGACAGCCACTGTGTATTGGGTGTATGTGACCCCAACTGTCCAGTGTTGCCCAGAGCATTTGCCCTTTAAATGGACATAGGAAGCGGTACGTTGCCCATGTCACCTGATGTAGCACTAGTTTAGAATTCAGGCTTTAACTAAACTCCCTTTCCATTAGGTTCTGTATTATTTGAGGCCATTCCCAGTAGGCCCATCACGGCTGCTTTGCATCACATCGTTATCTCCACCTTCTTGGTTTGAATGTTCAGGTGTTGTGTGCAGCTTTTGTTTGGTTATGATCACTTTGTTAAAGCCAACCTGGAAATAACCCGTTTTACTTTGGGGAAAGAAAGGAAATACAAACAAAAATATATAAACTAAAACCAAGTATTCCTATCAATAAATCATAAGTAATTTGGAGCTGTCGCCTTCCTCTTTATTTTTCAACCCACTTACCTGTGTCCTTAATATTTTACTGTAAATATGAGGTAAAACTCTGATCACTACACAGATATGAACCAAGTAACACAAGCATAACTGTCAGGTAACTCTATAAAAAAAATTTAAAAAGCATTAGAAAAGTGTCAAAGTCATATTTGAACTGGCAACCTCATGCACCGGAGGTATCATTGAGCTATAACCCCATACTGAAGTAGACCTGATGTTGACTACTTTTCTCTAAATCCCGAGTTTGAAAATAGGTCCCAGAAAGGCACTGCAGGAGAGAGGTCAGGTCATTTTTGCCCCGCCGTTGTCTTGACTGTTTTAGAGATTTCCCCCAGTGTTGCCTCTATTGTTTCCCTACTGTCCTCCCATGTCTTTCTGTGTAGTTGTGCATATTCCTAAACTGTTCTTTCTTTGTTTTTAATGAGGGTGGGACCATAGACGCTGATTCATGTTCTTCCCAGTAGGTGGCCAGTCAAAAGAAAAAAAAAAGAAAAAAAGATTGGAGGTTGGAATTGATCCAGCAAACGTGTGATTGTAAGTCCAGCGCTTTACCTATTGAGCTAAAGCAGCTATAGCTGAGAAAACCTTGGATTAATATTATGAAAAGCTCTGAGCTCATGTATTTTCAGAAAATGGAGGGACGGCTTTACAGTTCAGCCAAGATTAATTGAATCATTTTATAATTGGAGCAAACTCGGCTGGGAGAAAAATATTTGAGAGGATCCTTCAGCCATTCAGCAACCTCGATTGGGTGAAACAATATTTTGATCAGGCCCATCTAGTAGGAGGAACGCACAGGGAGACGGACAGGAAACAGCCAAACTGAACTTCCTGTGATTATACAGTCTAAAAAAGCTTAATTTGGAGCAAAAAACGTTCAAATTAAAGTTTCTTTCTGTGACAGAGGGGTAGTATAAATACATGAGTCTAAAAGTGGGGCTTTTGTGAATAAAGGTGGAATTTAGGAAAATTGACGAATTTCAGGAGAAACTCTGATAGAGGCCAACATGCTGGCAGCAAAAGAACACTGGCTATTTTGACGGTGGATGGGTGGGTCACATGCCACTTACAAGCCACTTACAAGCCATCTTAAGCCAAAAGGTGGCGCTGCTGTGCCATTTTGCTCAGGCATAATAAGTGGAGTGGTTGACTTGACCCCCACATATTATACATTGTCGGAAAGCTCTGACTGTCGGGGGTCATTGGTCACTGCCGAGTATGCAGTGACCAACATGTGTAGATGAGTTAGAAGTGATCAGTAGAGTGATGCCTCTTTGATATGTTGATCCCCATGACAGGGAAGGCCTGTATGATTATTTTCACAACTCCATACCATCCCGATTTTTTTATTTGAATTTTTCAAGAAAAAAACTTTGAGGGGGCGCCAGTGGGTCGTTTTTGGCGATAGTGGCTGCGGTTGCACATGATTAGGTCCAGCTCGGGAATGTGCACGCGTGCCAGATTGGGTCTGTTCCAATCCGACAAAGTCTGTGAAAGATATGAGACTTTGAATTTTGTTGTAAATGGCCTCTGAGTTGCGGGCTTGTCATGACCACGCCCAATAATATTTCTAAAATTGAAACGATGATTTTGAAAGCCACATGGGTCTGGGACATTTTGGGCAAAAATTGAGGGTTTCAATTGAAAACTCAGGGATCAGGGGTCAGAAGTTCAAGAGGTACGATTTTGAAGGTTCGAGGTTTGGGCCAAGATGGCCGACTTCCTGTAGTGTGTAGGGCGGGGCCATAATATGTTTTTTTTACATGTCCTGACATGGTCTATGTCCCTGGCCAGTGTCACCTTTGTACGATGACTTTTTTTGCGAGCGGGGTCTCATTGACTCAATGTAAACTCCTGTTTGAGGGGGCGCCACTGAGCCATCTTTTATTATTTTCTCTCGCGGACCCCACTCAAAATTAGAGCTCCCAAAGCACTAATTTCTGATCCCTGTTACTTGCATATCGGTTCACGTTTGTTATGTTAATTCTTGCGTTTTGTGTTTCCGTTATTGATTTTAATTAGTCCCTCGCGGGACACTGCATGTTCGTTGCTCGGGCCTAATAATGTTTTTTTCTTTTTGCACACATTAGCTATGCCTTTAGAAATCCACGGTTTGTTTTGGTTGTTTGATTCTTTAATAGTATGTTTCTTTGGTGGGCAGTGTTTGTCATAAAGACTTATCAGTTTGGTTAAGAAGATGTCATAGGCCTGGTCAGGATTAGATGTGGAATAGACCTCACTCCACGTCTGACTGGATAGGTCAGCCCTTAAGGCAGTCATGGCTTCAGGAGTTCTATGTCTCACCATTTTATATGTTAGTGATTGGGATGTACTTGATATATACCTATTGAGTAGCTTATGAAAAATACTGAACACTGGAAGATGATCGGTAATATCATTTATGAGTAAGCCAGCAGTGGTTTGTGTTTGAAAACTATTGGTAAATATGTTATCTATTAATGTTGCTGTTTCGGCTGTAAGTCTTGTGGGTTTGGTGATTAGTGGGAATAGATTATTGCTATACATAGTCGTAGTGAACTCATTTGTTTGCATACTATTATGAGGGTTTAAAAAATTTATATTAAATCACCACAGACAATATGTCTCTTTTTTAAGTTATTGAATAATTTATCCATCATTTGATTAAATGTATCGATACATGATCCTGGTGTCCTATACAGACAACTAACAACAATATTTTTTGATTGTTTTACTTTGATTTCCACAGTTATGCACTCTATAACTCCATCAATTGCGAATTACTTACTATTAACAAGATTACATCTCAGATCCATGTCCACATCCATGCCACCACACCACCTTTTTTATTAGTCCTATTGATAGTAAAGAGCTCATATCCTTCTAGTTCTACTTCAGTTGCTTTATCTGTGTCTAACCATGTCTCTGACATTGCTATAACTTTAAATTGATTAAGTTTACTAAGATATTCTTTGATATTATCATAATTTTTGTACAGGCTCCTACTGTTGAAATGAATTACACTTAATGCTCCATCCATGTCAACAAGATTAAACTGTTCATCAGAGTAATACTTACAGTCCTTTAAAATGTCATTATAAAAATGATTATCTGGATCTATATTTTCGCCAAACTCATTTGTTTTATAGTTCAAAGTATCAAGTAAATTTAAGTTAATACTATGTTCGATGTGTGTTTCCAATTCATTTCTATCCAAATTATCAGTATATTCTTGTTCATTCTCAGCTTCATCTCCAGCTACCACTGACAATTCACACTCCTCATCAGCCATCTGATCTATATTTGACATTATATAGATTAAATGTTTCCTTGCAACTGTACACGCACGTACACACACATTCGCCCACACAAACACTCACACGCCCAAGCACATGTACATACACTCGTAGAGAAAGAAAAATAATGGAAAAAAGAATAAAAATATATTATAATAATAAATAAAAAATGACTTAAATCCGTGACCACAGCAAGCGCAATTGTTAGTATGATTTAACCAAAAATGTAGTCTTGATTTAAAAGAAATGCTCCTGTCCTGTCCACAATCCTTTGTTTCCAATAAAAGTGTCAAAGTCACTGTCCTTTTACTCCGTCCAACTTCCAAAAAGTAAATCCATGGGTTACTAAATATTATCCGCGCATAGTCCACGTGAATTAGGTATCGAATCCATTTCCACGTTAAGTCAAAAAGCAAATAAATAGTCCAACGTCCCACATGCTCAAAGTTTAACTGTTGTGCGTGAACTGCATAATCACCATTCCAGCGGAAGACAGTAAGGTCCATTCGTTTGTCCCTTCTAACGCAAACAAAAAATAATATCATAACTTCCATAACACATAACGGGCGGGATTTGGAAAAGAATCCAAGTAATTTAGGTGCAGACAATTTAGCGATATGGATCAAGGTCCTAGAGTTCTCTTACCATTGTTACTTTAACCTGCTCCGGAGTAGTCCCCTTTAGTTGAATAAACACCTTACAGTTCCTCGTCCACGTTGCTTTGATTTTGTCATTTCTTCTTAGGATGTGCGCTTCTCATGCCATTTCTGCAGTTTTCTTTGTAAGATACTCATTTAGATAAACAGCAGACCCCTTTAGCTTCCTCCCTTGACTCAGTAGCTCAACGTTGTGCTTACGATTTGCAAAGCGTAAAAGAATGGCAGGCTTACTTACGTCTTTCCTTGGAAGCATGTGACGGGCTGCGAGATTTTAGGCATCTAGATGTATGTCCTTTTCCATCAGAAATGTCACAACCTGTGTCTCCAGTGACTGTTGGTCCTCAGTGTCAGCATCTTCACTGATGTTTCTCCCCCCGGCTGCAGCCTTGGCGTAGGAGCGGGGTTTAACTCTCAGTCCGGTGATAATCACGTCGTCCATCCGCGTGTACTGTTCCAACTGATCGATCCTCCTTTCAAGCTCATTGATAGTTTTGTCTTTTTCTTTAATCAGCTCCTACAGTTGTCTAACCTCTTCAAAAAGTCCCATTAGCTTCGCCAGCTGTTGAGTCACTTTGGGCAGCTCCTCAGACATATGGCTAAGCGACTTTCGGATGTCCTCCATCTCGTTCTCCATCTCTGCTTTGCTTGTTGCTGTCTTCGGTGGCATAGCCAAGTTTTCCCGTGCTGTATCTTTTAGTTTGCTGGTTTGTTTTGCAAGAATTTCAGTTTTTGTTGATTGAAGTTACAGCAGTTCTACAGGGCGCCGCCATCTTGGATAGGTCAGCGTTTGTCACCCTTATAATAATTTTCTCTCTTTGATTGTTAGAAACTGTACGAAAAGGAATAATTAATGCCTGTAAAAAGAAAAACAATCTCTACAAATTGTCTATCAAAGTACAAACAAAAACGGTGGAGCAAAGATATAAGAAGTATAAAATAAATTAACTGATATTATAAGAACAAGCAAACGGTTATATTATAAAAATATATATATATATGAAAATAAAAACAATATAAAAGGAACTTGGGATGCTTTGAATAGCCTATGTGCATTAAGGGTTTCAGAATATTGTCAATTATTTTTTTATTAATCTCATATTTATGTGCAAGCAGTCCATAGATGATTTATTTTTACATTTATTAACAATAGACTTAACTTCAGTCTCACTCACGTCAGAGAGGAAGATGGTTTGCGAGTTCCTTACAATAGCTGAATCCGCCCTTTTGTTATTATTACTTGGTGGGATTTGGCCCGCTAATTCAGGTCCAACATTTATAAAGAAATCATTGAATTTATTGACAATATTCATATCATAGTTTTCAGTGTCATAATCTATAAAATAGTCAGGATATGAGTTACTGGTATAATTGTCTCTTAACAATTTATTCAGTATACTCCAGATTCCTTTAATATTGCTTTTGTTTTCATTTAGTTTGTTTTCGTTGTATAATTTCTTGCTATTTCATACAATGGTTGTTAGTTTGTTCTTGTATACTTCATACCATTCCTCAGATTGTTTTGTTCTTTGGTTCATAAATTGTTTATATAAATATTTTTTTCTTTTTACATGCATTAAAGGTCCTATATCATGCAAAATCGACTTTTTGGAGCTTTTAGCCATGTTGTTATGCTATTTCCTTATCAAAACACCCCCAGAGCGGTTTTTGGCTTCATTCACGCAGTTCTAAGTAATCCTCCTGAATCCTGCTCTCTGAGCAGCTGCTCCACCCTCTCCTGGTAAACGACTGAGCTGTTCAGTTGTGTCGTCACAGCGGAACGGAAGTGCTCTACGTCTGTAATGTAATGCCTTACGGCCTGATTTTTATTTATAAAACAGCTTTTTTTTTTTTTTTTTTTTTTTTTTTTTTTTTTTGAAAAAAAAAAAAAAAAAAAACAGCAACCCTCCGAAGCGTCTGTGCTGTCCCACGACGCTAATCAAGCGCACCCACGGCTGGACGAGCCATGGATCCGAGCATAAGTGTTGTTTTTGAAGACAGCTCTTTCTAACCTACTCTGGACACCGCCTGCTCTTTTTTCTTACCGATAATGCCACGGATGCGCGTTTGGCTACGAGAGGAACAGGACTACCTTCCTAAAGAAGAGTGCACTCGCCAGAAGTTGGAATTTCTTTCCGGGATTAAGCTAGCTACTATATCAACCAACCTGATGGATGCTTGGTGAACCTTGGCCAGAATCAAAGTGGATTAACTTTTATAACTTTTATAACCAACGCGATCTCATGGGAGTCCAAACTGAGCGGTGAGTCATTCAAAACGCATGTTAGCGTGTGTGTTAGCATGTGTGTTAGCCATTTATGAAACTGCTTTGCACATGTCAACTCCTTATAACTGCATTATGTGAAGTAACTTCACTTTTTGCAGCGATATTTATATTTATAATACTGCAAATGTGGAATGAGCAGAGAGAGGGGCGGAGTTAACTGAATCGAAGCGTCTTATCTTCCGGGTAGGGAAAATACCCCCCAAAAATACTTATATTTCTCTCAAAAATGAGTACTCCATAGTGATAGAGGTACAATATATCATATATATGCCTATACTTTACTTTGGAATGGCTAAAATAGCATGATACAGATCCTTTAATGAAACTGGAAACGAGTGAGTATCATGAGAACACCACAACAGAGACAGATACTGAGATACACCCTGATAATAATTTTATCTCTTTGATTGTTAGAAACTGTAATTATTTTACCCAAGAACAATATGAAAACAGTGTAAAATCAGAAGATAACCTGTCAATAATACATTTCAATAGTCGAAGCATGTACACTAACTTTGAGGCCATCAAAGATTACTTGATACACTTCACTCATTCATTTAGCATTATTGCAATCATTGAAACCTGGTTCAACGATAATAAAGGTATTGATTTTGTCTTGATGGCTATGAATTAAGATATACAAACAGAATAAATAAAATAGGAGGGGGTTGCTTTGTACATTCATAAATCTGTTAAATGTAATGTTTTAACAAATATGATCATAGCTGTGGATGGATTGTTTGAATGCTTAACAGTAGAAATTCTAAATGATAAAAAGACTAATCTCCTCAAGAGTTGTGTGTACCGGGCACCTGGTTCAAGTATAGAAACTTTCAATGAGTGGATGGGTAAACTGTTTTCCACTATGAACCAAAAAAACATATTTATCTGTGGTGATTTTAACAGTGATTTGGTAAATCCAACCAAGCTAAAAACCGTTGATGACTTCATTGAGACAATGTGCAGCTTGTCTCTGTATCCAACTATAACAAAACCGAGCAGAATAACGTCACACAGTGCCACAATCATTGACAACATTTTTACTAACATCATGGGAAATCAAATCACAAGTGGCCTATTTATATGTGATATCACTGACCACTTACCTGTTTTTACTTTGTATGACTGTAATCTCAAGAAAACGAAAGACGCTATGGTAAAATCTCTAAACGAATAACAACTGAAGAAATGATCCATGCCCTAAATAGTTTGGTGCTCCATGATTGGACTTCAGTTTACAGAGAACCAAATGTGGACAGTGCTTATTGTAACTTTTTAGATATCTTCACTTCCCTGCATAATAAACACTGCCCTGTGCAAGAATATTTTATAAAGGAAAAACATTTTAAAAAGCCCTTGGATTACGAAAGGAATAATTAATGCCTGTAAAAAGAAAAACATCTCTACAAATTGTTTATCAAAGTAAAAACAAAAGAAGTGGAGCAAAGATATAAGAAGTATAAAAATAAATTAACTGATATTATAAGAACAAGCCAACGGTTATATTATCAAAAAAAACTATATGAAAATAAAAACAATATAAAAGGAACTTGGGATGCTTTGAATAGCCTAATCAAACAAGGCTCTTCAAAGTTGACATATCCCGATCACTTTATTGATGAAAATGGTGAAGATTATAATATGAATAATGTAGTAAATAAGTTCAACAATTTTTTTTGTTAATGTTGGCCCTGAGTTGGCTGCTGATATTCCAGACAATGGAGTTGTAAAATCAGCTATTGAACGGAATACTTTGTCATTCTTCCTCTCAGCTACAGATGAGCAGGAAGTGACAAATATTGTGTGGATGTGTAAAAGTCATATCAACATGACATTGTTTATAAAGGTTATACTGAATATTGTAAAACTCCTAAGTTATATCTGTAACTTGTCATTCCAGACTGGCTGTTTTCCAAGTAAAATGAAAATCACTAAAGTAATTCTGCTCTTCAAAAATGAAAACAAACACGCTTTTACAAACTACAGACCAATCTTTGCCTAAGTTCTCAAAAATTTTAGAAAAGCTTTTCAATTCACGACTTGTAAAGTTTCTTGAAAAACATCATAATTAATGAAGGTCAATATGATTTTAGGTCCAAAAGAAGAAATTACAAATGCACTGGAGCAAAAAAAAGTATGTATTTGGTATCTTTATTGATCTAAAAAAAAAAGCCTTCGATACGATTAATCACTCAATCCTACTAAATAAGATGGAAAAATATGGAATTAGGGGGCTGGCTGGGGATTGGTTAAAAAGTTATTCAACAGGGAGAGTACAGTTTGTAAAAATGGGTCAGTATTTATCAGATACTCTTGGCATTGCTTGTGGAGTCCCCCAGGGGTCAGTGTTGGGGCCAAAACTGTTTAATGTGTATATAAATGATATTTTTAATATATCCAAAGTACTGAAACTCATACTATTTGCAGACGACACAAATATATTTTACTGTAGTGATGATTATAATGACCTCATAAATACGGTAAACAGGGAACTAAATATAATAAAGTGGATGGACACAAATAAATTATCCTTGAATATAAATAAAACTAAGATAATGATGTCTGGTAATCGCAATATAATGTCTGAACAGAAAATAAGTATTGATGGTACCCAGGTTGAAATCGTACGTGAGAATACATTTTTGGGAGTAACAATTGATTGTAAATTGTCATGGAAACCCCATGTCATCAAAACAAAAATCTCCAAAAGTCTCTCAATTAGAAATAAAGCAAAACTATACCTTGATGAAAATGCACTCCGTACTCTATACTGCACCCATGGTACCCCCATACCTTACGTATTGTGTTGAAGTGTGGGGGAACACTTACCAGAACACAATTAATCCTCTGATCATATTAGAGAAAAGAGCAGTGCGGATCATTCACAAGGTTGGTTTTCTAGAACATGCTCATAATCTCTTTACGCAGTCAAAGTTGCTAAAATCTGATGATGTTGTAAAATATAGTACAGCAATAGTCTTATACAAAGCTTTCAGCAAATTATTACCACCTAACCTACAACGTTTTTTTTAGGGGTGTGTATCGAATAGTCTCAGGCGATATGATACGAGGGTCGCGATACGATACGATGTCTGTGTAAGTTCTCAGTCGTACAGGAGTTGTCCATCTTCAACGAAGGTACTTGAGTCATCTTCTGTACTTGGTAGTTGAGGTTTGTGGCCTAGCCACAAACAAAGCAATTTGGTTTATTCTATTCGATGCAAAGAAGAAGAATGCAAAGAACATTATATTGGAGAAACCAAACAAGTCTTACAGAAGAGACTTTATCAACACCGAAGAGAAAGCACAAGCGGCCCTCAGTCGGCCGTGCACCTTCACCTTAAAGCCTCCAATCACTCTTTTGAGGACGGGGAGGTCAAAATTCTAGCTAAAGAAGAACGTTGGTTTGAAAGAGGAGTAAAAGAAGCTATTTTTGTCAGAAAAGAAAATCCCTCCATGAACCGAAATGGTGGACTAAGATTTAATCTTTCTTCTTTTTACCCCAATCTGCTTCGGGGAAAACGGACAGAGCACGGCCAGTCCAAGAAGACGATACCTCAGCTAACAAAAGAACAATAGGCAGGTAATTAGCAGTGATCAGCCATGAATAGGACAGGACTGACCGATACTGGGGGGAGCAGGTCGTTACAGACGCTCTACTTCAAAGGTGTTTACCCACAGGTGAGAGTAGCTGTTATTAGAGGGGAGGAGCCAACTCCTCCCAACTGGTCTTTATCTACGCTGTGTGCTGAGGGAAACCTTGTTCACTGACGAAGCCTTTTGGATGAGAGGCGAAACGTTTGGAGACCTCAACTACCAAGTACAGAAGATGACTCAAGTACCTTCGTTGAAGATACGATACGATACAATATATCCCGATATTGAAGTATTAGACCATTATTGCGATTATTTTTTTACTACTTTGGAAACAACTATTCAGTAAACTAGTCCACCTTCATTAGATTTGTATCAAATACATTTGATCGATATCTATCTATCTATCTTATGATATAAATGCTTTTCACTAATGTGCTTGTGACTGTGTGTTGTATGGTGATTATGTAACTTTGAATGGAAAACAGATTTCTTGGAAATCTAGTAATGAAACCAATTACTGGGGATGCACGTTTTGTAGTATTTCTGTAGTTGGGAGTTCTTAGCACTCAGTAATAACTATTATGGGTTTCATCCATTAAAATATACAATAACTCAGACGGGGCATTTCAAATCTTATCTACTCCACAACAGGTGTCACTCGTAGATCAGGGAATGACAACACGGGCATCACCGTGACTAGGGTGTCACGATTTAAATTTTTTGAGTCACGATTATTGTGAGAGAAAATATTGCGATTTTACGATTATTCACGATTATCGACCGAATGAAAGGAAATAACTGATATTTTTAGTTTTTGTCTTTAAAAAGCTTTTTAATACTTGAACTTGTAAACATTCACCGTTTCTAAAAATAAAAAATGCTTTCAAATAAATAGGCCTACATTGAATAATACAAAACAATGTCAACTTTACTACTTTATAATGAACATAATTATTTTACTAGATATTATTAGGCCACAAGCTAGGCTAGGTTTTGTGTTCTCAAAAGTTATGCTGTTGTCAGATGTTTTGATGAACAGAGAATGAAACGTGTTTACAAAATGACTAAGGAGACTCTTTTGAACAGCTGATTTCCACATGTGCGCGGTTTCAGTTTCCTTTCTGTTACGCTGAAGCAGAGCGGAGCATTAGCTTTTTGTTTACATCCTGAGCCAGTTGTGGCGGCTATTTCTGAACATTTGGACAACGTTTTGGGGAATTATGCAGTTTGTTACCTTGACCTGGACATTTACAGTAAGGGATTATCTCCAAGATGTTGTTTATATTCGACGTAGCCTATATCAGCGCCTTATGCTGCAACTTTCTGACGACAGGGTTTGCATAACGGATGTCCATCGACAACAACAACGCCTTGGTCATCTTTCGGATCCTAAAGAAGTCCCACTCTGCTGACTTCAATCGTTTTTGGGTGGATACAACACTGGAGGAGAGCGTCCTTCTGCCTTGCTCAACTACCGGTGAGTTTGCGCGCTGTTTATGGTGTGCAGCGGCTCGTATGTCAGCGTGAAAGATTTCCGCGGTAAACCGTGGCTTCTAAGATTCTTACGGATAACCTACTGCGTCCTTTTATAATTGTGGTAATCGTAAAACTAAATCTTGACATCCCTAACCGTGACTATAGCGCTCATCTCTTCGAAATCTTTTTGTGTTAGCAGTAGCACACAAACGAAGCATAGGGGAAATTAAATACAGCAGGCTCTTTTTAAACTTGTGTCGTAGTAGTGCAGTGGTGAGACACAGGTTTAACATGAGCATGTTGTATTTAGTTTTCCCTCAGCTTCGTTTAATTGCGTAATAAAATGCTACAAAGATAAATCCTCTCCGAACGCAGCGGCGACACACTCAGCAACACATGCACACAGCTGGTGGCTCTCGTAATAATCCAGGTCTCTGTCTTTGCTGTAAAAGCCAAAGTGGGGCCAAATGTAGAGTTTTAAAAGAGCCCCGGAGCGTCTCATAGTTCCTTCTCCTCCATGGTAAACTCTTCCTGTGTTTCTCTAACTCTCACTAGATTCTAGTGTTACTCAAGGGGGCTGCGTGGTACACTGCCATCTAGCGGGCGGGAGTAAAAGTGCAGGACCAAAGAGAGACGCTGCAATGAATATTTCCCCCAAAATAGATGTTTAAATATCGATACAGGCGCTTTTTGTATCAATACAAGAATCGCGTGACGTAATATCACGATATATCGGCGGATCGATATTTTTCAACACCCCTAGTTTTTTTTATAACTCTTATAACTTGAGAGGTTTTGGATATTTTTCATTGCCGAGAGCTCAAAACATTCATAAACGTTTCTGTGTGTCTGTATGCGGAGTGAAACTCTGGAACAAACTGGACTTACAACACAAGCAATGCCAAACTGTCCATTGATTTAAACTGTTATATAAACATTGGGTCTGGTCAAAATATGAGATGAGGGTCTTTAATTTAAATTGCTGTTGTCTCATAGTGTTAAGTGCACAAGGTTTCCTTGCCATCATTGGTATATTGGCCATTACCATAGTTGGCATTGTTCATTCTCCTTAGATTGTTGGTATACATTTTTGTTACAATGTAATAATTATTGTTACCTGTGGTAATGCCACCATGAAATAACATTTGTATAATAATCCTTGAACAAAGGTAGAAATGGATCGTCATGTTCACATACTGTATATTCCTTTTTCGCACAAATGACTTAACTATATTTTGTCTACCTTGTACTTCTGTGCCATTACTTGAAATAAATGAATGAAAAATAATAAGAAAAAAGGTCTTGACTTTCAAATGAGGTATTATACTGGCATACAGGCCAGGCCCTGGCTTTTTAACGCACTACACTATGTAGGGCTTACAGGTCGTCTCGTGATTGGAAGGTCATGGGTTCGAATCCAAGCTCCCGCAAATGCACACTGTCGTTGTGTCCTTGGGCAAGACACTTCACCCTACTTGCCTCCAGTGTCTGCGTACACTGGTGTGTGAATGGGTGAGTGGATCCTTGCTGTAAAGCGCTTTGAGTGCCTAATGTAGGTGGAAAAGCGCTATATAAGTTGAGTCCATTTACCATTTACCATATAAATAATTACTAACTCAAAATCTAAACTGGCAGGTAACAGGTTAAGAGATTCTAAATGACTGTGTTACTAGCTCAACAACCCGACCACCATCAGAACCTTTGCATCAGGACAAAGTCATGACAGAGTGAAAACCTAACAGAAAAGCTTTATACTTCTCAATAACTTTATCTCGGACCCGTCTGGTGTGTTATTGGACTTCATGATGTTGTTTAGTGACCAATACACTCTGACCATAGCTCTGAGGCCCTCACAGAACAGCTTAATTATACTGGGAGTAGATTATGCACAGGTGGCCTCTATTTAATGGTTAGGGCAAGGTGTGAACATTCTGCAGTCATTAGGAATGTCATAAAGGCAATTTAATGCACTCCGAAAATGCGTTATGAATACTTATGCACGCCCCACTTTTCACTTTTCTATTTTTTGAAAAATAACAGAATCTTGTATCATTTTGCTTTCACTTCACAGTTGTCTGTTACTTGTGTGTGAACTTTCAGTAAAAAATTCAAAATAAAATCTTTACATTTAGGGTTGTAAATATAACAAAATGTGAAAAAAAGTGAAGCGCTGTGAATACTTTCCGGATGCACTGTATATCCGATGAATTATGTTCCATATTTCAGTTTAATGACCATAATATAATTTTTAGATTTTGTCTGTTACATAGCAAAAATCTGCCGTGGTAATCAATTAGCCCCAGCATGGACGATCCTGCAGGTGACTGCTGCATCCAGAAGCCCATCTTCAGATATCAAGAATCTTCATCAGGAGCAGCTGAAGATCAACCTGTTGCTCTAAGTCAGAGTCACCATCAAGCTGCGCAGTGAGGTTTGACTAAGTTACATTCTTCCTCAAAGTGACCAAAATTATGTACTCACAACATTTTTGTTTTGTTTTAATCCAGGATGAGAAATTTCAAACTGAGGATCCAAAATGTCCGACAGATATTGAGGATGGCTCAGCAGCAACTGTATGAAATCTTCAGCAACTTCCACCTCTGGACTGTTGAGGGCATGTTCAGCAGCTGCCTCCAGTACGTTGCAGTGCATCTGCTCTTGAGGATCATGTGGACTCCACTGCCTCTCACAGAAGAGCTGCCTCTTACCTCGTGAATTTCCGGACAGCTGGCTGAATTATATTATATGTGGAATACTTCATAGCCAAACTGAAAACTTTTAGGATTCCCTGCAGTTCTTGTTTTGGTTTAATTTGGGCACCATTTCATTATTTTTTTGGGTCCCCTTTTTACATATAAATATTCAGCCTTGTGTAGTCCCTTTTTTTTTTTTGTAAACCTGTTTTTATTTCTTTGGACATTCTTGAAAGAGTTTGGAAATCTCAATATGAACAAGATGCTGATTTAACATTACATCAGTACCAGATGTTCCTCGAAACTAAGCTTGAGGTGAACTAGGAAAAACTGAGCCTTCTTCTATGAAGGATGTATTGGGTTTTCACTCGGTTTATTTCTTTCCACGTTTTTTTTAGGCTTTGCATTGAGGCAAGGGATAAACTTTAAAAACACAAGAAAATAAAATGTAACTATGTATAACCAAATACATAGATAAAGCATTGTGTTACATGTATGATTTAGTTAATACATTTAAATGAATACGTAAACAAGCCTTTTTCTTCTTTATATAACCAACGTTTTTAGCATTAGCACTCTCATAATCACTCGAACAATGATTTCAGCAGTTTACATTGAAATGGGTCGCCCAGCTTGATTTACAAGCAACAGCAATGCAGCTTACTTACGTTTCTCTTGTTTGTTTACACCTTATAAGTCCTTTGTTTCATTTGGGCCGTGTAGGAAACAATTTCAACATTGGTTCTACTTGATCAGTCCGACCATGTAGAACCAATGGTGGAGGAGCGAGACAGCTGGCCAGCGCATAAACTCGTGTTGGTGATGAAATAAGATAAAATCAGAGTTTATTCTTAAATATTCTTTTAGGGGGAAAAGCACGACCATTGACTGTCATTACTAGTATTTGCTGCCATCTACTGGGCTATCACAGCAATAGCAATCTTGTGTCTGTATTGTCTGCAGTGGGGGCAAAAAAAAGTATTTTGTCAGTTCCCCATAGACTTCCTATTGGATTTCGGCCAAATACTTTTTTACCCCACCGTATACCTGTATATATTTTGGTGGTCTAACCTGAGGCAGTGTCTTTTCAAATAAGCTGGGTTTTAATGTGTAAACATTGATTCTCGTCTTTACGACGTTGCAGAACATACAACACGTCACATCTCCAGAATTGTCTTTTGAACTGAACGTGTTTAAAAAAGACCTAGAGCCGGTCCATGCAAGCACAAGGTCAAGCCTGGAGAGGAAGTGTGTCCTAGGATAAACATAATGGTATTTTTGGAGCATCACCTTGGATCCTCAAGCAATATATATATCATTCATATGGTCCCCACATGGACTACTTTCCAAGGTAAAACATCACATTTACAGTGTAAGGAGGTCGGCTAAGTAGTTTAATTGGAATACATTTCATAAGACTGAGACAGTGTGCTAGAGTTTTTTTCTTTCGAGAAGTTACCTGGTCTTCAACACACCTGTCGTTCCTATAGGTGTGCTGAGACTTCCCTCTTTGATACTTGGTGAACCAGGGAAATGTTGTCAAGTACACTGTATGCAGTGTTTGGCTTGCAGCTTGGTAATCGAAGCGGGGGGGAACATCCTCAAGAGCACCTTCACCATTCAGAGCAGATGCACTGCAACGTACTGGAGGCAGCTGCAGAACATCTCAACAGACCAGAGGTGGAAGTTGCTGAAGATTTTATACAGTTGCTGCTGAGCCATCCTCAATATCTGTCGGACATTTTGGATCCTCAGTTTGTAATTTCTCATCCTGGATTAAAACAAAACAAAAATGTTGTGAGTACATAATTTTGGTCACTTTGAGGAAGAATGTAACTTAGTCAAACCTCACTGCGCAGCTTGATGGTGACTCTGACTTAGAGCAACAGGTTGATCTTCACCTGCTCCTGATGAAGATTCTTGATATCTGAAGATGGGCTTCTGGATGCAGCAGTCACCTGCAGGATCGTCCATGCTGGGGCTAGTTGATTACCACGGCAGATTTTTGCTATGTAACAGACAAAATCTAAAAATTAATTATGGTCATTAAACTGAAATATGGAACATAATTCATCGGATATATTGTGGTTATTCTTTGCCAAGTATTGTTATTCTCCCCCGCAAGTGAGAAAGGTTAGCTAGCCTTAAGCTATTGCTATCAAAACAAAGGCACTTTGACAGATCGGAGCTATTGCTAATCACTAACTAGCATACCCATCCTACCACACTGACGCCTTCTCCATTGCAAAAATAAACATATGGTTCATAGATACAGTGGAAGAGCACACCGCTTTTCATTTTTGTCAGTAGAAAACGACTTACCTGAAGCAGAAGTGTCCTCCTCGTTTCAGCCCAGAGACGCGATGGTGCGCTGCTCTTGCCTTAGCAGCTTGTACCCATTGGCTGCAAAAGCATCCATTTTAATGCTTAAAAAGTGGCGTTTCATTCTGTTAATATGGCGTGGAAAGTGGCAAGCATGACCATATTGGCGGAAGGTTTATTATATTAGATCCATGGGCGGAAGCCACACAGGTAGGCCATTTGTGGCCATGGGACCTTTATTGTGGCGGGGTGCCACTTCCGGATTGACTTCTCTCACTTCCGTTTTGCCTATTCTCTCCACTCGCACCAGTGTTCTCTTCGTAGCACATAAAAGTCAAACAAACTACTTCGTAAGTGGAAAAGAATTATTGTGCATAAGAGGAGTTATATAGTCTGTGAAGAGTTATACAGTCTGAGAAGAGTTATACAGTCTGAGAGGAGTAATACAGTCTGTGGCAGCAGCTGGTGGAAGTAAAACTCTTCAATCATTGTTTCTTAGCGAAATAACAGAATATGACATTCTAGACATTGTGCGGAAACTCAAAACCAAAACCTCAATAGACTGTGATGGAATAGATATGTTTATTGTAAAAAAGACAGTTGATTGTATTCTCAAACCACTTTCCTACATTTTCAATCTCTCCTTTATCTCTGGTGTCTTTCCTCAAAAAATGAAAACGGCCAAGATAATACCAATATTTAAAAATGGGGACAAGCACATGTTTAATAATTATAGACCCATATCCATACTTTCACAGTTTTCAAAAATTATTGAGAAATGGTTCACAATCAAATTGGATTCCTTTCTAGAAGAAAAAAACCTATTATTTGATTATCAATATGGGTTTAGATCCAACAGATCCACCTCTGCTGCACTGATACATTTTACTGAAGAAGTCCTCGCTGCTATTGACCACTCACAGTACATGGTGAGCGTCTTTCTGGATTTAAAGAAAGCATTCGACTCAGTGAACCATGAACTTCTGTTGTCTAAGTTGCAGGATTATGGCATAAGAGGGCATGTATTTAAATGGCTGGAAAGCTACCTGCTAAACAGACAACAGTATGTTCAATTCGATCAACTAAACTCAAAACATGAAACTGTGGTATGTGGAATCCCACAGGGTTCCATAATCGGCCCCAAACTTTTTATTTTATTCATAAATGACATCTACGAAGCAACAAAGAGAATGGGTTTTCTATTGTTTGCAGATGACACAACCGTTTATAAATCAGGAAGTGACCTCGATACATTATTATCTTGTGTAAGCACTGAAATGGCAAATTTTAAAAAATGGTTCGACCAAAACAAGTTATTATTAAATTGGGAAAAAAACAAATATATGATTTTTGGGACAAGGAAAATTGAGGGGAATGTTAACATCACTATTGACAATTCAAGGATTGAAAGAGTTACCAAGATTAAATTTTTGGGAGTTATGTTGGATACTAAATTCAGCTGGAAGCCACACATTGAGTATATTCGAACAAAAGTGAGTAAATGTATAGGTATTTTGCATGAAGTTAAATATGTTCTTGATAAGGCTTCCTTATTTCTTTTATATTCTTCATTAATTGTCCCTTACTTTACATATTGTATCGAGGTCTGGGGAAACGCATGCAAAAGTGTAATAGATCGAATGTTTTTGCTACAAAAAAAGGCTGTGAGAATTATAAGTCATAAATGGCTCTAGAGAACATACTAACAACCTTTTTGTGAAGCTGAAACTATTAAAATTTAAAGATCTTGCCAATTTAAAATTTTTACAGACCATGTGGAAAATTAAGCACAAGTTGGTACCAGAACATATTTACAAGAAATTGACCTTGATCACAGACGACACAAGGCGAAGGGGAAACTTTTGTGTACCTTTCTCCCGAATCTCATTAAGACAGAGGGGTTTCTTGGTTGCTGGGGTAAGATTATGGAATGCATTAAAGGACACATTAAAATGTTCTCAAACAATAGATACATTTAAAAATATGTTTAAGGAGATGCAGATGGAGGAATATAAAAAATCATAACTTGTATGTTGAAAATTGTTACAATGATTGATTTTTGTAATACATGAGTGTCACAAATTTGTTGAACAGATCACCCGCCGATTTGGTCATCGATTTTTGTTGTTGTAATTATTACAAAGGGGCATGGACAATAAGACAATGTCTTCATCATGCTCCTTTTCACCATGTACTGTTCATATTAATGTATGACCTTGTAAAGAAAAACATGAACATGGATGAATAAATAAATAAATGAAAGAGGAGTTATACGGTCTGAGAGGAGATATACGGTCTGAGAGGAGTTATACAGTCTGAGAGGAGTTATACGGTCTGAGAGGAGATATAGTGTCTGAGAGGAGTTATACGGTCTGAGAGGAGTTATACAGTCTGAGAGGAGATATACGGTCTGAGAGGAGATATAGTGTCTGAGAGGAGTTATACGGTCTGAGAGGAGTTATACGGTCTGAGAGGAGTTATACGGTCTGAGAGGAGATATAGTGTCTGAGAGGAGTTATACAGTCTGAGAGGAGTTATACGGTCTGAGAAGAGATATAGTGTCTGAGAGGAGTTATACAGTCTGAGAGGAGATATACGGTCTGAGAGGAGATATAGTGTCTGAGAGGAGATATACGGTCTGAGAGGAGATATACGGTCTGAGAAGAGATATACGGTCTGAGAGGAGATATAGTGTCTGAGAGGAGATATACGGTCTGAGAGGAGATATACGGTCTGAGAGGAGATATACGGTCTGAGAGGAGATATAGTGTCTGAGAGGAGATATACAGTCTGAGGGAGAGGTATACTGTGTATGAGAGGAGATGTAGAGAGCAGATATACAGTGTGTAACAGGAGTTATACAAAGTGTGAGGGAGAGATGTAGTGTCTATAGAGAGAAATAGTGAGTATATACTGTATTAGATTTAGGAGTGTAGGAGCCATTTTGACTGTCCTGTGTATGTGTGCCTCCTGCCCCTATGGGGCACTGTGGGTCTCCTTTTCTTGTAAGGAGACACACCTGTTATAAGGGACAGGAAATTGGCACCAGGTGTTGCAAGGTGCAGAGGCGATATGATTTTTGACCGTGTCATACTCTGAGTTCTTTGGTTTGTGCTCATTTAAGGCAAAAAGGTGAGCTAAAATAAATCATTTTTAATGATACCAATGGGCTCTTTTGGTATTCTTGAAGACACGCGTGCTTAAAGAACCTTTGTACACCTTCAACCAATAGTGGCTATTAGCACAGGGCATTTAGCCACTACATTAACTTTCCACTTTCTGTGTCAAGATTTGGGTTGACATCCCCATCGTCACCTTTCTTTTTGTCCACTTCTGTGGTAAGACTTGGGTTGACATCCCCATCTTCACTTTTGTCTTTGGAAGATGAACCTGACAACGAAAAAGAAAAGAAGAAAAACAAAAAGGAAAAGCCAGAAGTCCCCAAGAAAAAGCGTGAGAAAGGAGAGAAAAAAGAGAAGAAATCGGCCTCACTTTTGCAAGAGGACATCTGAACACCATGCGTTTGGACTCCCTATATCTCAACCCACCGAGCCTGATGTGGATTTCAGGATGGACAATGGGTGAGACAACGCTCACCACTGACCAACTGCAGAACTCCAAAGTGGAAATTGGCCCTGTGGCAAGAGGAGGGCTAGCAATCGAACTACAACATGCTGTTCAGATGAAGACAAACAAGGCCGCATGGAAGGAATGGACTTTGCTCCACTTCTTTACTCTTGGTATGTGGAAATGAAATGAGAACTGCTCACCTTTTTGGTCTAAAGAAATCAGAACTGAACTGCAAGAACTTGGACCTGTTGACTCATGATCATAAGACCCTGCACTAAATTAACTATTTGTATGAAACCAAATGAAAGACCTGCACTTCTCTCCTTTGACCATGGCCTGACGCCACCTGCTAGCCATACAGCGGCCGGTGTAGGTTACAGGATTAAGAAACAACTGGACAATCAGGATCACCGGTTTGCTCCCATGAGTGAGAGGCTGCAAGTTCTGATCTTCTTACACTTGTTGGACTTCTCTATTAGGAATTCCATGAAAATGTCAACAGCTATGACATAGGGCCAGATGCTGAAGCCCCATAGGTGTGGGTTTAGGATGGCACTTCATGGAATAACCCAGAAAAACATGGGAAGATAGGCTTCCCTGTTATGTACGGGTAATGGAAGAGAGACACTAGTGTGGCTGAAACTAACTTGTTTTTTGAGCTTGTGTAAGTAAATTTAAAGTCTGGTGAAATATTGTGGAAGCTGACATGGAACAAAAGGGTTTTGTGTTGGTTATTAACTTGACATATGTGGAATGTACCATGGATTTTTGTTCTGTAATTGCAATTTTATTAATGAAATCAAATGTTAATGGTGAGAAGTGTACTAATGGCTCCTTTAATTTATTTGTAATGTAATTGCCTCTATGAACAGTTTGAAAGGTTTTAAAGAACCTTTGTACACCTTCAACCAATAGTGGCTATTAGCACAGGGCATGTAGCCACTACAAGGATTATGTCCCATACGGCACCCCATACAAAAAACTGATACTTGGAACCTAAAGCTAAACGATACTATAACATTCCCAAAACTTAACAGACAACTTGGTGCTAGGCCAAAGCAAAGACAACATGCTCGTAAAGATGCACCTGGAATAAAGTTAACAAACAGATTTTCACCTCTCTCAGAGGATGAGTATAACGAACAGAAAAAGTCAGAGAGAAATAGAGACAAAGCAAAGATGGAGAGAAAAACTGTGCCAAGGGTTAAGGACAGAGATATCCTGTTGCTTGGAGATGGAGCCATATCTAATGTCAACAATACAAGAATTACTACAATCACCTATCCGTCTGCTACAGTTTCTGACATTATAGATGTTCTAAACAAGGAAATTACAAATAACCCTGGGATTAATAAACATGTTTTACATGTTGGTGCTGTTGACATAAGAAACAGAGAGTCTGAAGCCCTGAAAGAAAAGTTTAATAAACTTTTGAGAGACTTGATTGTCTGGATAAAGAGGCAATACAAATTTTCATCAGTGGACCTATCCCAAACATCGACGGGAGAATAAACAAATTCTCCTGGCTGTTTCAGTTGAATACATGGCTGTCCAAAGTCTGTGAGTCAAGAGGACTGTATTTCATAGAGAACTTTAATCTTTTCTGGAAACACTACGATCTGTTTAAAGGAAATGGCCCACATTTGAGCAGAGGTGGAGTGAGACGACTGATGGAAAATCTCCTCCATGCTCTGCAAAATCAGTGGAGGCCTGAGCAACAAGAGAGAGCAGAGAGGAGCATGAGAAGAGCTCCTGGCTCACCAGCAAAGGTTTCGCCTGCATCCCCAATAAAAGATTCAGTCGCAGCTGCATCATCTGCACCTACAGTAATGGACTCAGCCACAGTTAAGGATCCAGCCACAGTTAAGGAATCAGCTGCGCCAGAAAACATCTCAACCATAGCAGCGGCGCCACCTGCATCTGCATCTCCGGGGAAAAGCTCCGCTTCAGCACCACCTGCATCTATAGTAAATGATTCAGCCGAAGGAGTACTTTCATCAACTTCACCACAGGCCTTGAGCCCGACTGGTACATCTACACCCTCCAGGGATTTTTCTGAATCATTCCCATCTCCAAAGTCACCTATGGGATTTCCCAACCATTTTGAAGCCTTGATAAAACAAGGGATTAAAATGACTCCAGGCCTGTCAAGACCAAGGCTTTGATCCCCGAAGAAGTATTATGCCCCCTCCCACCTCTGATCTCCAGCAGCTTCACTGCTGCTGTCTAGGACATTAAGGGCCTCTGCGTTGCTACCATGCATAGCAAACTCAAAACCAACCAGAGGTCCACAGAGGGAGTGTGTTCTTCTGAAACAATTAGTACAGTCAAACAACATAGATTAGATAAGAGAGGGACAGTCAGACCGTCCAATCAAAGAACTCTAATCCATATCCCTTGCAAAAAGATTCCATCCACTCAAACACAGATAAATCTCAAACATGCTGTACTCAATGTCAGATCGTTAAAAACAAGTCCTTTTTAATAAATAGTTTTATTTCCTCTTATAATCTAGATTTTATGTTTTTAACTGAAACATGGCTTGACAAAAACACTGGTAACGCAGTTTTGATTGAGTGCAGTCCATCAAATTTCAATTTTGTGTATGAAACACGCCAAAACCAAAGGGGCGGGGGTGTCTGTGCAATATTCAGGGACAATATAGTCATCCACAAATTGTCATTTGGGGGTTTTGTATCATTTGAGTATGGGTCTTTCAAAATGGAGATAAAACAATCTTCCATTCTTTATATGACAATTTACAAACCACCACAGAATTGTGACTTTACTGAATTACTTTCATTTGTATGCACTGATTTTTATTGTTTAGTCATTTCAGGTGATTTTAATGTGCATGTGGATGTGACCAATGACAGGCCTGCAAAAGAACTTAGTGCTGTCCTTGAAATGTTTGGTTTAACTCAGCACGTGAGTGAGGCAACCCACAACAAAGGTCACACTCTAGATCTAGTTATTACAGATCTAGTTATTACAAAAGGTGTTAATGTATCAAATGTGAAAGTTGTTGATGTTGCTTTATCTGATCATTTTTGTGTCTTCTTTGACTTGTCTGTTACACCCAAACCAGTGGTTGGCCCTGGAGTTATTCAAAGAAGACACATAAATGATACAACAGGGACACAGTTTATGGAAATGATCAGATTTGAAAATCCTGCATGTTCTAATGTTGATAATCTGTTGGACTCTTATACATCAAGCGTCTTAAATGTTGTGGATACTATTGCTCCTGTCAAGGTTAACAATAGACAAAAGGCACCTTGGAGAAGTGAAGATTCGGTCAGGGCACAGAAAAGGGAGTGCCGAAAAGCCGAACAGAAATGGCGCAAGTCAAAGCTCCAGGTTCATTTTGAGATATACAAAGAAGTGCTTTGTGAGTTCAACCAGATTTTGCGGAGAAAGGGAGAAGTACTTCTCTAAAATCATCGCAAACTGCAGAAACAATTATCGTGTTCTGTTTTCCACAGTAAACAGATTAACTAACCCTCCAGTTTCACTGCCCTTAGAACTAATCTCTACATCTAAGTGCAATGAGTTTGCAATATTTTTTATGACAGAGTCCAAGGCATTAAAAATGCCATAATTTCCACAACACAAATAGCAACCCTGACACCAGATAGACACCTTGAGCTGACACATTTCACTCCTGTTACTGACAAAACAATCAAAGAGGTCATCTCCGGTCTGAGTTAATGTACATGCTGCCTTGATGAATTACCCACTAGATTTCTGAAGTCTGTGCTGACCAGCTTGTTACCACAACTTGTTCAGTTAGTTAACATCTCACTTGAGACTGGAGCATTTTCAAAGGCCTCGAAAACCGCGGTCATTAAGCCTCTTCTAAAGAAGAGCAACCTTAACCCAAGGTACTGAACAACTACCAGCCCATATCAAACCTACCGTTCTTAGGAAAAGTCCTAGAGAAAGTATATATCAACAGCTCACTTACTTTCTCCTATCTAACAATGTGTTTGATACTTTCCAGTCAGGATTTAGGCCCCACCACAGCATTGAGACAGCTCTGATCAAGGTGACAAATGATATCCGTATGAACACCAACGCAGGTAAGGTCTCAGTTTTAGTTCTGCTGGACCTGAGTGCTGCCTTTGACACAGTGGACCATGGGATCTTACTTCACAGGTTAGAAAACTGGGTGGGAATCTCTGGTACTGCTCTAAACTGGTTCAAGTCCTATCTCAAGGATAGGACGTACTTTGTCGAAATTGGCAACTGTGTCTCAGACAAAATTTCCATGACCTGTGGAGTCCCCCAGGGGTCAATCTTGGGACCCCTCTTATTCAACTTGTACATGCTTCCATTGGGTCAGCTAATAAACAGCAACAATGTGTCGTACCAAACTATGCAGATGACACTCAGATCTATGTGTCACTGACAGCAGGTGAACATAGGCCTGTAGATACACTCTGTCACTGCATCGAACAGATCAGTTTGTGGATGCAAAACAACTTTCTCCAACTAAACTCAGACAAAACTGAGATCATTGTTTTTGGCCCACAGACACAAAGACAAAGTGTTATCAGTCACCTTGAGTCTCTCTCTCTAAAACCAAAAAATCAGGTTAGAAATCTAGGAGTATTCATGGACTCAGACCTGAACTTAAACAGCCACATCAAAGCAATAACATCATCAGCTTTTTACCATCTGAAAAACATTGCTAAGATCAGAGGAATAGTGTCAAAACCAGACTTAGCTAGACTCATCCATGCATTTGTCTCCAGCAGGTTAGACTACTGTAACGGCCTGCTCACTGGCCTTTCTAAACGAGCTGTTAGACCTGCAGTACATCCAGAACGCTGCTGCTCGAGTCCTGACAAGAACCAGGAAATACGACCACATTAGTCCAGTGCTCCGGTCTCTGCACTGGCTTCCTATCACTCAGAGAATAGAATTTAAAACAGCTCTGCTTGTGTACAAGTCTTTTCATGGTTTAGCACCAAAGTACATCTTTGACATGTTAGAGTCGTATGAACCATCTCGGGCCCTGAGAACTTCAGGGAGGTTCCTGATGGTTCCCAGAGTCAATAATAAACACGGTGTGGCTGCGTTTCAGTGTCATGCAGCTAAAATCTGGAACAGTCTTCATGAGGATGTGAGACAGGCCTCAAATCTCCCAATGTTCAAATCCAGGCTGAAAACAGCTCTTTTTACCCGTGCATATGAAAACTGAAAGTATTTTATCTACACTCTTGCCTTTTACTGTAATTGATCAACTTTATGTTGATGTTTTATTGATTGATTTTATCTGTTTTCTTGTAATTTTCTGCAACTGTGAAGCACTTTGAATTGCCTTGTGTATGAATTGTGCTCTACAAATAAACTTGCCTTGCCTTGTAAACAGCCTTTGTGTTTAGGGGTTTTCCTTCAAAATTATAGATTTTTTTGATGATTATTAAGTACAGAAAAACAAACATAATTTTATTTTGGCTTTATTGAAGTTTTACAAAGAACTACTCAAGTGGTTCATATTTTATGAACATTTAAAAGCTTCATTTAGAAGTAGATGGTTACTCAGCAGATTCACCCTGGAGGAAAAAGTGCATTCAATTAATTTGTATACACTTTCTATTTTCACCATATAGAATTTTTTTGTAAATCCTTACCTTTCCGGAATCACGGCTCTTGACCCTGAGCTTGTTGACCTGGGACTCGGCGATATCGGCACGCTCCTGAGCTTCTTCAAGTTCATGCTGAACCTTCCTGAGCCTTGACATGTGAGTGTTGGCCTGCTCCTCCTAAAAATGTTGAACGTTGATTTGTAAACATCCATAAAAAACATATCATATGGAATGTCATTATTTATTTATTTATTTTTATTATAACTCACAGCCTCCTCAGATTGTCTCTTGTAAGCCTTGACTTTGAGCTGCAGTTTGTCCACCAGATCCTGGAGCCTGGACATGTTCTTCTTGTCCTCCTCAGTCTATATATGCGTACGTAGGAAAGGTGGTGATATACAATTTGTATTTTCCATATTGCATATTGTAATTTAAAAGTATGTTG
The DNA here is from genome assembly GCA_007210695.1 of Neogobius melanostomus. Taxonomy (NCBI): domain Eukaryota; kingdom Metazoa; phylum Chordata; class Actinopteri; order Gobiiformes; family Gobiidae; genus Neogobius; species Neogobius melanostomus. The sequence continues at coordinate 65,495 of VHKM01000562.1, read as the reverse complement.
TAGTATTGAAGCTCTACAGTACAACAGTATATTGGAATCGAATACTGCGTGAATGGTACAGTGCAAAGGATGTGTGGCAAAAAATAACTTCACTATATTGAAAGATGCCCTTCATATTGGGCAAAATGTAAAGTGAGAACTTACCTGGTAGGTCAGCTCCTTCACTCTCCGCTCATATTTACGGACACCTTTAACAGCATCAGCTCCACGCCTCTGCTCGCCTTCAACTTCCGACTCTAGCTCGCGCACCTTTTAATAAGAAGCGTTTTGATTATCATCTTCATATATGCAATTCTAGAGTTATATTTCAGCAGACACTCACCCTGGACTCAAGTTTCTGGAGTTGCTTCTTGCCTCCCTTCATGGCCAGGTTCTCAGCCTCATCCAGACGGTGCTGCAGGTCCTTGACAGTGACCTCCAGGTTTTCTTCATCCTCTCCAGATGAGAGCTGGTGTCCTGCTCCTTCTTCAGCTCCTCAGCCATCATGGCGGCCTGAAATGTTTTCATTGTATGTTTCATTCTGTCATGAACAGTGTACTCTGGTGTTGGACATGTGAGCTCACATCAGTGATGGCCTTTTTGGCTTTCTCTTCAGCATTTCTTGCTTCCTGTACCGAGTCATCCACTTCACCCTGAACCTGGATCAGATCAGACTCCAGCTTCTTCTTGGTGTTCATAAGACTGGTGTTCTATTAGAATAATAATAAAAAATAGTTGGTGTTTTTGCATTTTTTTGCACCATACTTTATCACAGTAATTGTTCTTTCCAAACCTGAGAGTGAAGCAGTCCACCACGCTCGCTAGCATCCACCAGCTCTTGCTCAGCCACTTTACGTGCTCTCTCTGTCTGCTCCAGAGCAGCTCTCAGCTCCTCAATCTCGGCCATCATCAGGCCATTTCTGCGCTCCACCATGGCAGCCTGCTCCTTCATGTCTTCTTGTCCTCTGACGGCATCATCAAGGTGCAGTTGGGCATCCTGGCCACAGAGAAACATTGTATGGAAATATTCTCCAACATAATCTTTCATTAGGCCCGAGCCGGACGCAGTCCCGGCAAGGGACTATTGATTCTGTGTGGTTTCTTATTATTTATTTATTTTTTCTCCGGAAACGATCGTACTTTTGACCCGCTCAATGTTGCCGAAAACTCACCAAATTTGGCGGAGTCATTCAGATGGCGTGAAAATTTATGGAAATAGACGAATTGGCCACACCCAAAACAAAATGGCTCCACAGCGCCCTCTCAAAGTTGACCCCCATTCAAATGAAAACGCGCGTTTTTGGCCATAGCCCCAAACCCTTGGGTACAGTGAAAGGGCACATCAGGACTAACCAAAAACGCAATTGGAGTGCCACGCCCGGACGCACAGGGCCATTTTGACTTTCAATTGGAAAACCGGCTGGACTCAACTTATGTTTTAACGAACTAGTCCCTGGTTTTTCATCCAAATTAAATCATACTTGGCACAGTGCATCTAGACATCTTGAACTTCAAGAATCAGGCACGGTTTGTAAAACATTTCAACGGTCTCCTCATAACGCTGTGGCGAAGAATGCTTACATTAATGTGAGCTTACGCTCACAGGCATTGGCCGACAGAGCTCATATTCAAGTCACTAATGCACCACCCGAAACTGAACAGAACGCAGCCATTAACATATAGGCTGCTCCCAGGCCTAACTTATCTACACATGTTGGTCACTGCATACTCGGCAGTGACCAATGGCCCTGACAGTCACATGCGCCTCAGTCAGAGCTTTCCGAAAATGTATAACATGTGGGGGTCAAGTTAACCACTCCACTTATTAAGCCCTTGCAAAGTGGCCCAACAGCGCCACCTGCTGGCTTAAGATGGCTTGTAAGTGGCCCGCCCATCCTCCGTGAAAATAGCCAGAGTTCTTATTCTGGCAGCATGATGGCCTCTGTCAGAGTTTCTCCTGAAAATCGCCATTTTTCCCAAATTCCCCTTTATTCACAACAGCCACACTTTTAGGCTCATACGTATTTATACTACTCCTCTGTTACAGAAATAAGCTTTAATTTGAACGTTTTTGGCTCCAAAATCAGGTTTTTTGGAAAGTACAATCACTGGAAGTTCAGATAGGCTGTTTCCTGTCCGTCTCTCCGTGTATTCCTCGTACTATTTTGGTGTCACCAAAATATTCCGTCATCTATTGAGACTTTTGTGTCTCTGGAGCACCTTCTCAGATCTTTGGGCGCCCAGGGAATTAGCCCTAATTACAAAACGTTTCAATAAATATTGCCTGAACTGTAATTCCGTTTTCTGTGAACACACCAGTGTAACTGTTTCATAAGATTGATATAAAATCCGCAGTGTTGTTGCTTAAGCTTGTATAGCTCCGTTAGTACAGTGCAGGGTTCCCATCCATTAGATTGCCGGTTCAAACCCCACAGTGACTTCTTTTTTTTTTCTTTTTATTTGTGACGCAGTACCTACTGGGAAGAACCTGAATTGGCACCTATGGCCCCACCCTCACTAAAAACAGGGAAATGACCCACACATTGTCCAAGCCTAGACTACATGAGCGCAAGAAGTTTCATAAGATATTTGTCAGTTCGGTTGTAAAAGTATCTGTGCTTGTCTAGCTCTGTTTATAGAGTGCAGGGTTTGCATCCATTAGATTGCCGGTTCTAACCCAACCATGACTTTTTTGTTTTTCTTTTTTTTAATGAATATTTTATTAAATCCTCATTAATAACGAGGAAAGAACAGTTTCAAAATATGTGGAACTACACAGAAAGAAATGTGGGGACACTAGGGAAACACTTGAGGCAAAACTGGGGAGGGTGTCGAAAACAATCAAGAAATGGAGGGGGTTGGGGAAAATGACCTGAAATGACCTCTCTCCTCCAGTGGCATGGTGGGATCTAATTTCGCCCTGGTCATTTAGAGAATAGTAGTAGCCCACATTAGGCATACCATTACACAGAGTTATAGCTCAGAGATAGTGCGCTGGTCTTTGGTGCAGGAGGTTGCTGGTTCAAACTCAACAATATTTCTTTTTTCTTTTTTTGGTTTGGACTGGGCATCTACTGGGAATAACATAAATCGGCACCTATGGTCCCAACCTTATTAAAAATGAAGAGAGAACAGTTTAGAAATATGCACAACTACACAGAAAGACAAGGGGGGGCCGGTGGAAACAATAGAGGAACAACTGGGGGAAAATGTCGAAAACAATGGAGAAAATGGAGGGGCAAAATGACCTGAAATGACCTGAAATGACCTCTCTTCCCAAATGCCTTGCTTGGACATTTTCACACCCAGGGATTTAGAAAAAAGTAGCCCGTATCAGGTTAACCTTGGGGTCATGTTATAGCTCAGTAATAATGTCCTTGTCTTTGATGTAGGAGGTTGCCAGTTCAAACATGGTATTGACACTTTTATAATGCTTTCTCTTTTCACATGGGCCACTAAAACCAAAGCCAAATACAACTCCAGAATGAGCACCAAGTTATGTAGACCCAATTATTTATTTAGCCACTTTTCTACCTTTCACTGCCATTTTCCTCTTTACTCGTGCAGATCACTGCTCTTTTTTCTGCAAATACAAGAGTGCACCTCTGTCCAGATGCTGTTTTGCCTGCTGGCTTCTCCCGAGTATTGCAGTTCACTGGCCATAGAAAGTATTTCAACTATAGAACGAGTGAAAAGCACCGCTGTGGTGAACGTGAGGCCGGGGCCCTGAGGCTGAAGCAAGAGTGGGCTGGCATCATATATACCTGGGGCAAGAGTAAGGTGTGACGAAGGCAAGGCGAGAGTGGGCCGGAGCAAGAGTTAGCAGAGAGCACACAGGTTGTGTGTGAGGCCGAGGGGAGAGCAGGTTTGGGCGAGAGCGGGGGCGGTAGCAAGGGGGGGCGGTCGCAAGGGGGGCTGCGCCAGGGGCGAGGGCCTCCATCGCCGCTTGTGGCTTTAATTTAATTTGTATCTGTTTTCTGACCTTGAGCTGGCCCTGGACGTTCCTGAGGTGTTTCTGAGCTTCAGCTGCCTGTCTGTTGGCGTGGCTCAACTGAATCTCCATCTCGTTCAGGTCTCCCTCCATCTTCTTCTTGATTCTCAGAGCATCATTCCTGCTCCTGACCTCAGAATCCAGAGTGCTCTGCATGGAGTCAATGATTCTCTGGCTGTTCCTCTTGATCTGCTCCATCTCTTCGTCCTTCTCTGACAGCTTCCTGTCAATCTCCCCTTTGACCTGGTTCAACTCCAGTTGGACACGAAGAATCTTGGCCTCTTCATGTTCCAGTGTGCCCTAGAAATCCCATTGTACTTGTATTATCATTCATTCCTATATGAAAATAACATTTACAATTGCTATATAACACATTTCTCTAATGATAAAACGTACCTCAGCTTCCTCAAGGGCAGTCTGGATTTCAGATTTTTCAGTTTCAACTGTCTTCTTGGACTTTTCCAGCTCATGAATGCTCTTTCCAGTCTCTCCGATCTGCTCAGTCAAGTCAGAGATCTCCTCTAAATAGGAAACAATCATGAGCCTTGCTTATTGTGCAGCTAAAATAATTGTATAGTGTTGTATATCCCAAAATGTTGGTGTACATACGCTGCAGGTTCTTGTTCTCTCTCTTCATTGTCTCCAGCTGATCCAGGGCCTCCTCATAAGAGTTCTTCATCTTAAAAAGTTCAGTGCTCAGAGACCGAGCCTCTTTCTGGGCTCCCTCCAGTTCAGCTTGTCCCTCCTCATACTTCTGCTTCCACTCTGAGAGAACCTGGAAATATTCGATTTGAGTTTACATGAATGTTAGAGAACATCCATCTTGTTTTTGTGTGTTTTAATTCATGTTTTACTTTGTCAAAGTTCCTCTGCTTCTTGTCCAGATTGGCAGCCAAAGCATTAGCTCTCTCCACATCAATCATGAGGTCCTCCACCTCACCCTGCAGCCTCTGTTTGGTCTTCTCCAAAGATGCACACTTAGAGTTCACAGCCTCAATGCATTCTTCAGCCTCCTGCAGGCGCTGGGCCAGTTTTTTCCTGTGATGAAGGAAATAGAGACACAAAGAGAATAAACTTAATATAACGATCATCCTTGGAGTTCTACTAAAAGAATCATTCCACTTACTTGGCCTCCTCCAGCTCCTCAGTGCGCTGAATGGCATCAGTCTCATATTTAGCTCTCCACTGAGCCACTTCACTGTTGGCCTTGGACATTCCTCTCTGGAGCTCAGCCTTGGCCTCCTGCTCCTCCTCAAACTGCTCCCTGAGCAGATCACAGTCATGACGGGCAGACTGGACTCCATGTGCCAGGGCATTCTTGGCCTATAGACAATAATAATAATCAGTGTGCAGCAGTCATTTGAACATATCTTTGATTTTACTGGCTAAGTAATAAGATTTTTCATACCTTGACTTCTTCCTCAACGTGTCTCTTCAGTTCTTCAATCTGTTGAGTGAAAGCCTGCTTGCCTCTGGTCAGCTGAGAAACAAGAGCTTCCTTCTCCTCAATTTGACGAGAGAACTCACCTGTAATTGCAGCCTGATTTAGTTCATCCGATGGGATTCAAAACTAAAACATGTTCAGTTTAGGACCATACCATTCTCTGTCTGGAGCCTGGCCCTCTGAGCACTAAAGTCATTCAGCTGGCGGACATTCTCATCGTTTTTGGCCTTGAGCTCACTCAACTGGTCCTCAAGAGTTCTGCACATTTTCTCCAGATTGCCCTGTTAGGATACAATATTGTTTAAAGTTTTACTATAGTGACAAGATTCCATTTTTAAAGTCACAGAGAGGAGCGGTTTACCTTAGACTTAGCCACACCCTCCATGTTGCTAGAGAGGTCATCAATTTCCATTTTGTACTCGCTCTTCTCCTTCTCCAGCTTCTGCTTGACACGCTGGAGGTTGTCGATCTGCTCTCCCAGCTCAGCAACACTGTCGGCCTGCTTCTTGCGCAGAGCTGAAGCCGTGGCCTCATGCTGCAGAGTGGACTCTTCAAGATCACGACGCAGCTTCTGGAACTCAGCCTCACGTTTCTTGTTCAACTCAATCTGAGCAGCTGTGGCTCCACCAGCTTCCTCAAGTCGTTCACTGATCTCCTCGAGTTCTCTGGAGAGGTCTGCTCTCTGTTTCTCCACTTTTGCACGAGCTGCTCTTTCAGCCTCAATCTCCTCCTCCAGCTCCTCAATACGAGCCTACATTTCATCACAGATGATAGGATCAACACTTTTCCTCGTTTTAACCAAAATATGGTCAATCTGAAGCAGCACCACGTATTACCTGAAGCTCTTTGATCTTCTTCTGAAGTTGGGCACCAAGAGACTGCTCATCCTCAATCTTGCTGAGCAGCTGGCTAGTCTCAAAGTCCTTCCTAAAAGAAAGTACAACTTTCTCATTTATGTGTTATTAAACAAAAGACCAGTTGATAAAATGTAAGAAATACTTTTTGATCTTCTCATCAGATTGCTGCTTGTCATTTTCCAGATCCATGATGGATTCCTGGGCCAGTTTCAGGTCTCCCTCCAGCTTCCTTTTGGCTCTCTCAAGGTCCATGCGGAGCTTCTTCTCTTGCTCCAGAGAACCCTCAAGCTATCAAACATTGTAATATTTTAATAATGAGATAATACCATAATAGTTATGACTATACAGTATATATGATAAACTTTGAAAGCCTCACATCATCGACTTGCTGTTCCAGCTTGGTCTTGGCCTTGGTCAGAGTGTTGACTTTGTCTTCCTCTGCCTGGAGGTCATCCAGAGTTTGCTGGTGGGACTCTTGGAGGGCTTTCTTCTCTTTGGTCAGCTTGGCAATAGACTCATCTTGAGATGCCATCTCCTCTGTAAGATTTTTAACCTGAAACAGCATTGACATATTGTCACTTTTGAAACAATTTACTGTAAGATTATTTCATAATCATGTCATAATTCTTCAATTTAACCTGCTGTTTACATCTACTTAATGTACATGAAAACTGTATCATTTTTTTTTAAATATATACCTGTATATTTAGTTCATTCAAAAGTGGCATTAATATATTTACAACAAAACTGCCAAGCCAATGCAGTTTGAATGAAAAGGAGCATTTTAAATATACAGCTAAACAAACCTTGTTCTCAGTGGCATGTTTCTCTTTCTCCACTTTAGCCAAGGTGAGCTCCAAGTCGTCGATGTCTTTCTTCAGCTCAGAGCATTCATCCTCCAGCTTCCTCTTCTTTGCAGTCAGCTCAGCATTGATTTCCTCCTCATCCTCCAGTCTCTCAGTTGTCTCTTTGAGTTTGGCTTCAAGTTGGATTTTGCTTTTAATGAGCCCCTCACACCTCTCCTCTGCATCAGAGAGGTTTTCACCCTCCTATATAAGATAGACATGCATAAAGATGAACATGTTAGGATCTCACAGAGGTTTTCTTTTAAATGACTATCGTTTCATTTCTTGCTGACCGATGCCACTTGCAGCTGCAGATCATTCTTTTCCTGCACGAGGGAAACCATTTTCTCCTCCAGCTCCTTCTTCTTAGCCAGAGCGGTTGCCAGGTCAGTCTTCATCTTTTCATAGTTCTCCTTCATGTTCTGGAGCTCCTTCTCAGTCTCAGCGCTCTGCAGGAGAGGCTTGATCTTGAAATACAAGGTCATCCATGGCCAGTTTTTGACATTCATGAAGGAGCGGATATTGTACTGGATGGTATAGATAGATTCTCTGTAAGCAGAAAAGAATTGATCAATATTTTGTTGGTATTATAAATTCTTTAGTGTAATTTATCTGTACCTTCTCTCCATCATCTTGACAAACACCTTCCTCATAACATAGCCTCTGCAGAGAGCCTGAGTCATGGTCACCAGCGAAGCCAGTTTCTCATCTCTCATCTCCTCCAGCTGACCTAGCAGACCAGCTTTGAAGAACACCTATTACAACATTGAGTAATAAACATTAGTAAATAAAGATAAATCAAAATAACATTCTGAACTGAATATAGACCTTGGTGTGTCCAAACAAGTACTGAGTGTGGTCCACATCAATGGAGCCAAGCAGCTTTTCTGTAGCTTTCTTGTTGTCCATGAACTGTCCATCAGGGATGACACTGGCATTCAATACTTTGTATCTGAGAAAGTTTTCATTTTAGTCATCTTTTTTTTGCTTTCAACCTCTTCAATTTGAAATGTGTAAAATGTACCTCTGCTTAAAGTCACCGTAGAGGACTCTGCTGGGGAAACCCTTTCTACAGATTCTGATGCCCTCCAGCACACCATTACACCTCAGCTGGTGGATGACCAGGAAGTTCTCCATAAGACCTGAAGTTGAATGTATAATACTTTTATTATTAAAATGATGTTCATAGATCACACAGATCCACTATGACCCCTTTAAAAAAAAAGGGATACTCACCTGGAGTTTTAGTTTCATTGGGAATCAAGCAACGTACAAAGTGAGGGTGAGTGCTCCTCAAGTTGGTCATCAGCTTGCCCAAGTTCTCCTGAATATCATAATATAATGAATTATGACACATTTCCTTTATGTGATATCACATCGAAGATCAAAAACATACTCTGAAGAGGGCAGACACAGTCTGGAAAGAACCACCCTTCTTCTTGCCACCCTTCTTGCCAGCAGCAGCAGCAGCATCAGCTAAACAATAATAATTTGACTCTTATTCTGTGTAATACCATGTTCCAATGTGTAAAAGATGCACTTACCTTCTCCATGGGTGCCATACAGTAAAACCAAGAGTTTGTTTGAAGCCTTCTGGTAGAGCTGAATAACTGAGTCGTTCAGAGGGTCCTTGTTCTTTTCCAGCCAGCCAGTGATATTGTAGTCAACTGTGCCAGCATAGTGGACCAGGGAGAAGTGAGCCTCAGCCTTCCCTTTGCCTGGTTTAGGTTTTTCAAAGGCTTTGTTCTTGCCCAGATGCTGGTCATGCAGCTTGTTCTTGAATGTTGTATCAGAGGCCTTGGGGAACATGCACTCCTCCTCAAGGATGGCGAAGATTCCCATTGGCTGTCAAGAATGATCATATGTTTGTAAAATGCATACTTTTTAAATTCATGTTACAAATGTGTCCGATTACCTTCTCAATAAGCTCAATGCAGGCCGCCAAGTCCATACCGAAGTCAATGAACTCCCACTGAATGCCCTCTTTCTTGTACTCCTCTTGCTCCAGGACAAACATGGTGTGGTTGAAAAACTGTTGCAGTTTCTCGTTGGTGAAGTTGATGCAGAGCTGCTCCAAGCTGTTGTACTACAAATCAAAGGTAAACTACTATTTAGCTTCATAGCAATGATGACCTGTTTCATAATAGTGATAAACCTACATCAAAGATCTCAAATCCAGCAATATCCAGCACTCCAATGTAGAAGTTTCTTGGCTGCTTAGTGTCCAACATCTCATTGATACGGATAACCATCCACAAGAACATTTTCTCATAGATAGACTTGCACAGAGCACTGACAGAATTGGCGACCTTGACATAAGAAGAATGTAATAAATCACAAAAGTAGAGAATGTAGTGGCATTATATTTGTGTATTTCAGTAATGCTTTACCTGTGGGACGGTTTGACCTTTGGTCACCATCTCATTTCCGACTTTGACTCTTGGGTAGCACAATGCTTTAAGCATATCTGCTGAGTTTATACCAAGGAGGTAGCAGATCTTGTCAGACTCTAAAAAAGGTTAAATAAATGAGGTTAAATATTAGTAAAACAGGTTTAAACATAGGATATTCTAACCTTCCATTAATAACTGTCAAACTGATCTTATTGTAATTACCCTCAGTGCCGTCAGGCTCAGCCTGCTCCTCGCGCTGCTTCTGCTTGAATTTCAAACTGCCGTGATGCATCACAGCACCAGTCAGCTTGTAGATGTTAAACTTCTCCTCGGCATTGAAGCCCAAGATATCAATGGCAGTCTGAACAAGGATTGAGCAACATTTATATCTTCTTTAAAGTTGTAAACTGTATGCACAAGCAAACAAAAAATGTCCACTGTGTGTGGAAAATAACTCTGATTACTGTACACCACTCTACACTGCCCCATGGTGGTGCTGCTACACAAAAGCTAAATTCCATAAGCTGTAGGTATAATACAACAATGATTTTTCTATTGAAAGTCTCTTGCTGAACAAATGCCAGTCTGCAGCATAATGTGACCACATTATACCCTCTCATAAGAAATGCTGCATATAAAGTTATGATGAGACTCATGTACTCACAAAATGAAATGATAACTGTTCTTATAAGCCCTGACCTTAGCAGTATCAGGTCCAGCTCTGTGTTTTGGAGACACTGGAGAAACTGCTTATACAGACTGCACTATAGTGTGGTATACTCTGCGTTTCCTCTGACTGTTTTACAGGTTTTTTATTAACCCTTTAAAATCTGAGACAAAGACTGATTGATAAATTATCATGTTGAGTTGTATTTTCTCCTTTACATCAGTTGCAATGAACTCCTCCACATCATCGATGCTCTTGACGGTAATTTCACCCTGGCTGATCATCGGGTAGTCGTAAGGGTTGGTGGTGATCAAAAGGGCCTCTGATGTATAAATGTTTAAAAACGCAGTTCAGGTAAAGTGAACAGAAACCTCTGTACTAAGCATGTGACATTATGTGACATGGCATACCCAGCAGCTGAGGCTGGTGGCCTGTCATGAGCTGGTAGAAGATGTGGTAGCTCCTCTCAGCAGACAGCTGGAAGGTCACACGGGACTTCTCCAGCAGGTCTGTGTGGAGAAACATTAGAATAAACTCATCATTTGAGTTAGTATCCCCATTAAAGTTGTTTTTTTGTCTGTAATATATTAAAGTTCATGGTTGCATTGTGTAGCTTTATCATTGTTGTTTCGTAACTAGCATTACTCCTTTTCGGGAATGTATAAGGTACATGAGTTTCAGTGATGTAAATCTTACTCAATGTAAATGCCATCTTGAAATTGGTCATTCTATTATGATCAGATAGTGCATATAAGCCATGTTTTTGCTGTTGTTTCCTTGCTGTTGTTTTGTTCATTTTGTACTATGTTCCTTTTGTACCATTGTGAAATGTACTTTTTTATTGTATTGATTTTGGGGATAGGTGCTCATAAGCTTTTTGCTTCAGCCCACTCCTTTTGAGCAGAATATATACTGCTCAAATAAACAAATACACTTAAAGTTCTATAGCAAAAACAGATGGGTGTCCTTAAAAATGGAAGTAGGCTTGTCTTTTTTTTTAATGATTTTAGTGCAATAAAAATATGAAGTCGCTCTTTTTTTAACACACATTTCCTCATTTTAAACTTACATGTTTCAATATCAGCTGAAGCAAGCTTGCCAGTGGTGCCAAAATGAATCCTGATGAATTTACCCTGAATTTGAAAGAAATGTTAATGAACTCCCATGGTTTGAATGTGTACTTTAGTCTGACAGGTGTATACTCACGAAACGAGAGGAGTTGTCATTCCTCACAGTTTTGGCATTACCGTAAGACTCCAGCAGAGGGTTGGCAGCGACAATCTGATCTTCAAGAGATCCCTGAAATGGAGATGTTTGGGTGCAACTTTACCCCCCTCATAACTGATGTATTTGTCTTTCTGTATTTGTCAGGCTTTACCTGTATTTTGCTGCCAGAACCAGGTGCAGGGGCACCCTTTTTAGCTCCAAGTGCTGCAATTGTTGCAAAGTACTGGATGACACGCTTGGTGTTGACAGTTTTTCCGGCACCGGATTCTCCGCTGGTTTAGGAGAAGCATATTATAAAGCAACTGAAACCTTTTCAATTATTCTTATCTGTGCCTTCTCTACTTACGTAATCAGAACAGACTGGTTCTCACGATCTGAAATATTCATTTGAAATATTTCAAATTAAATGTTTCTATATATTTTTGCATGTTTTCCTGATATTTTAAACTTTTATCTCACCAGTACTCATGAACTGATAGGCATTGTCAGAGATGGAGAAGATGTGGGGTGGGGCCTCAATCCTCTTCTTGCCTCTGTAGGCTGATACACAGGTTTCATCGTATACGGGAAGCCACTTGTAGGGGTTCACCACGACGCAGAACAGCCCAGAGTAGGTCTGAAACAAGGCAAGGCAAGTTTATTTGTAGAGCATAATTCATACATAAGGCAACTGAACGTGCTTCACAGTTGCATAAAATTACAAGAAAGCAGATCAAATCAATAAAACATCAACACGTGTTTAGTCCTGACTCTGGGAACCACCAGGAGACCCCTCCCTGAAGTTCTCAGGGCCTGAGACAGTTCATATGGCTCTAACATGTCAGAGGTGTATTGTGCCTTGTACACAAGCAGAGCTGTTTTTAATTCTATTCTCTGAGCGACAGGAAGCCAGTGCAGAATTCCATCTCAGAGGCAAAAATCTTGTCCCGTAGAAAGCAAATTTCTTGATATACCCGACAGCTTTCATAAGGAGATGTTTGTGTTACTCCCTCAGCCATGTTGACAAGATTATTGTTGCTGGCTCGTCAGATGTCAAAAGTTGTAAAAATATTTTTTTTAAAGGCATAAAAATGATTAAAAAGTCTTGGTTCACTTAAAATAAGAGAATAAAATCATATCCAAGACGTGCCAAAAATAGAATGATAAAAAGAGGCAAGCAGCAGGAGCAAGCTGAGACACGTCTGCACTCTCGAGAAGCAGAAAGTAGTAAGAATAAAACACAGAAGTAATGAGTGTGTAGTTCTGTTGGTCTCTGTGGATCTACTGTAGATGGTGAAAACTTACGTAGATCATCCATGAGGCATAACGCTCTTTGAGGTTATACAACACAGAGGCCTCATTGAGGTGGGTCATCATGACCATGTCCTCCATCTTGTCATACTTGGGAGGGTTTCTGGGGTGGATGTCTTCCTCTTTGACAACGACACTCTAAAGACGGTACATTTGCATTATTACACTTCACTCGTTCAAAACTGTTGAATTTAGGATATTGATTCTATTTTTGAAATATATAGAAACGTGCCTTTGCACCGGGTCCTTCAATCTCACATGTGGCTTTACCACCCTCTCTTTTGGTGACTTTACATTTGAGGTACATCTCAGCTTGGTCGATACAAAAGAAGGCTGTTTTGGCATCGAAGGGGGCGGCTGAGGCCTCAATCCTCTCCCTCTCTGGCTTCCGGAGGTAAATAGCCGCCGGGCCATACTGCTCCATCTCTGCGTCCGTGCTCATGGTGGCACGTAGGTTGTGTCTGTACAATTATTTATACGTCAATAAAACAATCTGTTTCACAAAAATGTTCAATCTAATAGTACCTTTTCTACTACAGAAAAAATGACGCTCTGGGCCGGGTAGATGTCAACTGGCTGTGTGTCATTAAAGAAACACAAATATTAAGCATTAAAATCAAGACAATCCATTTTTATAGAAAAAGAAAATAGTTCATTTGCAAAAACAGAAAAGTACCATTGAAAAAAATGCTTGTAATTTTGTCTTTGTGTAGAAGTGTCCCGAGCTCATTTAGTGCCATCACTTGTACTCAGAGGTGGTCGAGCAGCCAAAGTATTTACTCAAGTAAGAGTAACGTTACTTTAAAATAACTTTACTCGAGTACAAGTAAAAAGTAGTGACCCAAACAATTACTCACGTAATTGTAATTTAAAAAGTACTTGGAGAAAATGATACCTGAGTACTGTGAGTAACTGAGTAACTGCTATAGTGAAAAAGTTTAGAGGTGGTGCGCTTGTGAACGCTTTAATAATAAGAAATTTATTTTCAATGACGCCATAAATTGGGTGAAACAAAACATAAAATCAGGTGGAAATCGTGATTTTGTGAAGAAATTTCCAAGAAAATGGCAGAATAACTCAATAATTCTAAAGAACAAAGAGGAACTACATCTATTAAGCTTTTGCCGCTTAAATATTTACTTTACTCATTATAAATTTACTACCCGCCTCTGCTTCTTCTTAATCAAATCCACACAACTTCAGTTTCACAAGTAGTGTTACCTGTAGAGTAACACAAATCCATGATTGTAACCTTTGTCTCTGATCAGCGAAATGAGAATGACCTCTTCTGTAGTAATGTATTTATTTTATTTGACCTTTATTTAACCAGGAAAGTCCCACTGAGATTAAGAATCTCTTTTTCAGGGAGCGCGTGCCTGTGTGTGTGTGTGTGTGTGTGTGTGTGTGTGTGTGTGTGTGTGTGTGTGTGTGTGTGTGTGTGTTCTTGTAATTATGACATTGTGAGGACCAGTTTGAGTTTTTAACCAACAGAGTGAGGACATTTTTGGAAAGTGAGGACATTTTAGGTGCTCCTCACTTATTTCAAAGACTTTGAGGGTCAAGATGTTGTTTTAGGGTTAGGGTTAGGATTAAGGTTAGGATTAGGATTAGGATTAGGGTTAGGGTTAGGGTTCAAGGTCTTGGTAATACATTATGTCAATGAGTGTCCTCACTAAAATAGAGTTACAAGGTAGTGTGTGTGTGTGTGTGTGTGTGTGTGTGTGTGTGTGTGTGTGTGTATGTGTGCGTGTGTGTGTGCGCGCGTGTGTGTGTGTGTGTGTGTGTGTGCGTGTGTGTGCGTGCGTGCATGTGAGAGAAAGAGAGAGGATGTTGAATCTGATCTCAGGGCATATCAAATAAAGTAACTTTGAAAATGGAGGATTTATCTGTTATTGCAAATGAACTTTTTTAGTATCTAATGGGAACAGCTGTAGAAGTAGACCGTACTTAGCTTTTTAATAGCTGGCCCTCAAATATAAACTATTTATTTTATTTTTCTCTTCAAAATACACACTATATCACTTCAATTAAATGAGATAAACAAGCACCAATATTAAAACAACTAAATAATATCATAAGTCACATAAAGCTCCATGTGTTCACTCACCTGCCTTGGATGCCTTTCAGTTAAGAGCCCAAGTCCTTTGCAGTGGTTTTATACAGACATCATCTGCCCCGTCAGCATATGAGGTCCATTTAATTTGGTCAGGAATTCTGCACACCATGTTGCTTCATAGTGATACATTACATCAACATCAGCAATCAGGTTTTATTTTACTTACTGAATGGGTACTTTTTGTGAATCTTTGCTTTATCTTTGCTCATATCATTACGGAATTATTAAAAATAAAAAAGGTTTTCAATTCTATACATAATACACACATGTACATTGCATTTAATGTAATATATAAATGTAATAATGTGCATTTATATACTTTATAAAATAATAAAATACTGTAGCTAGAAGTACATACATTTGACTGTAATCTCTTTACACCAATGGTCTATTTATGACTTTATTCTGTTTGTTTTGCTTTTAAATACTTAGTATCTTCAGTATGTAAAGTGGTAAACTATTAAAGTAAATGGATTTGGGTCACAGTGAACAAACTTGACTCCTGCTCGGTCTGATTTTACTGCCAGCAATGTTCAAATGTGGATGTGAATGTGAATCAACATGCCACGATATGTAGTTTCACGACACGGCGGTATCTGAAATAAAATTCCAACTCATGTACTTTCCTTTGAGAGCAGTAACAGGCTGCTAATGAATACACCCACGACGACTAAGTTTTCTAAACAAGACTGTAATTAAAGGGATTTCTCTGTAAGCCGAGCCATCTCAGCTCAGTTATTAGATTGACCAACTATTTCTGTGGTTGCACTGACTTTTGAATTTGTCGTCATGCCAGCATATCAAATGTTATGCTCTGGACCAAAATAAATTGGGCCAACGGAATGGTAGAGAGCTATTTCTTTTTGTTTTTTTCAGTGTAACTGAAGCTTGTTATAAACTGGAACTTTAGTTTTGATGAGGCGAAACATTCAACACTTAACCTACAGAGTACAGAAGATGACAACTCCTATACAACTGAGAGCCTACACAGACGTTATAAATACTTCCCAAACCATGACCAAAACAGGAGCAATGACTTTCTTGTTATGTCAGCTACAAGGCCACGACAGACCAGAGGGGCACATCCTTCGACTTATGAAAGCTTTGTTTTCAAAATGGGAGATAACATTTGGGGCAGCAACGGGTACTGTTGTCCTGGGCCCCAGGACCACCAAATTATTTATTTTAGAAGAAAATGGTTTGACCCAGCGCACACACTGTATGTGGTTCCGCAGCAGGAAATTTACATGTCAATCTAGTGTTTTTCAACCACTGTGCCGTGGCACACTAGTGTGCCGTGAGCGATTGTATGGTGTGCAGTGGGGAATTATCCAATTTCACCTAGTTGGTCTGAAAAAATATGTTTTAAAAACAAATTAATTATTATCCACAAATAATGTGCCGTTTGAGTGTCTGTGCAGTCTAGTGATCTGCAGAGTCACCATGTAATACTCTTCCATATCAGTAAATGGCTGCAGGCAGCTCATTTCTTTGAGACAAGAGAATTAG
Organism: Neogobius melanostomus; assembly: GCA_007210695.1. Taxonomy (NCBI): domain Eukaryota; kingdom Metazoa; phylum Chordata; class Actinopteri; order Gobiiformes; family Gobiidae; genus Neogobius; species Neogobius melanostomus. Next base: position 49,177 of record VHKM01000562.1, on the reverse strand, counting down.
TGATGCATGAATGCGACAGGGGCGGTTACAGTGGCATTGTGGCTAGCGAGGCTATATGGTGTTCCTATTCAAGAAACATTACTGTTGTTTGTTTGCCTCATGATTTTTTCAACAACAAAAAATGTGCCTTGGCTCTAAAAAGGTTGAAAAACACTGATCTAGCGTATACTGTCGTTGTTGGTGTCAGGCCCATTAACGGGAAAAACGGGGCTAGTCAGGTGTGCAGAAAAGAAAAGAAAAAAGGAAAAGAGAGACAGACCATAGAGGGGAACAAGAATATATGATAAAGTTCTTAAAGGGGGACAGAAGAGTGACAGCACCTCCGGCGCTTGACTTGGCTGTGGAGTCCGATGATGGCATTGTCAGTAAGTAAACAAGTTACAGCCGCAAACACTGCAGATGTTTTGATTTGCTACCAGAGCCCGACTCGTCTGATAGTGGCCTGATTACGTATAGCTTTGCGGTGAGCGGTTACACACTGTCGTCATTATTTAGTCACTCCATACTACAAAGCGTTCATAAGACTAAAAACAAAGGAATCGGAAATTAAGTATAAAACCTACAAAAATAAGTTAACAAACATATTAAGGACTAGTAAAAAGAATACTACGGTAGGCTGCTGCATAGGAACAAAGACAACATTAAGGAAATTTGGAAAATCTTAAACACTGTGATAAACAAAGGTAGAACACAAAAGAGCTTCCCACATTTTTTTCATATTGACAACAAAGACAACAGCAATATGAATGTTGTTGTTGAGAAACTAAATAAATATTTTGTGAACGTGGGTTCTGACTTGGCAGGCAAAATACCTGATTCAGGTCCACCAGATGGGTGGAAGGAACATCTGACTGAACGTAATTTGAGTTCTATGTTTGTATCAATGGTAGAAGAAAATGAAATTATAGCAATAGTACACAAATGTGCAAATAAGAGATCAAAAGACTGCGACGATATTGATATGTCAGTAATCAAAAAGGTAATTGAGGGTATATCAAAACCACTAACATATATTTGTAATTTATCTTTTAGGACGGGTACATTCCCTAATAAGATGAAAATCGCTAAAGTGTTACCACTGTACAAATCAGGAGACAGACATACTTTTAATAATTATAGACCTGTTTCGTTGTTACCGCAATTCTCCAAAATTCTTGAAAAACTCTTCAATACACGACTGGAAAAATTTATAAATAAATATAGCTTACTATCGGAGTGTCAGTATGGCTTTAGGGCTAAGCGCTCCACAGCCATGGCACTTATTGATACAGTTGAACAAATATCATCCTCTCTTGATCAAAAACTTCATGCAATCGGAATTTTTGTGGATCTAAGCAAAGCATTTGACACTATAGATCACACAATTCTACTTAGAAAATTAGAACGCTACGGTATCAGGGGTATAGCCTTACAATGGGTGAAGAGCTATCTGAGTGAAAGAACACAGTTTGTAAGATTGGGAGAATATAGATCTAGATGTTTAAATGTCAATTGTGGAGTTCCACAGGGTTCTGTATTGGGACCAAAATTCTTTATTTTATATATCAATGAGTTGTGCCATGTGTCATCGATATTAAAACCCATATTGTTTGCGGATGATACTAATCTGTTTTGCTCTGGCTCGGACCTGCAAAAATTAGTTCAAGATGTAACTACAGAATTTAACAAAATAAGAATGTGGTTCAATATAAATAAATTATCCTTGAACATGAATAAAACAAAATGTATGTATTTTGGAAACAGTGCAAATAATGCAGAAATTACTATATCAATGGATGGCACAAATATAACACAAGTGAACGAAATTAGATTTTTGGGGGTCATTATGGACAATAAAATTAACTGGAAATCACATATTAAGTATGTGCAAAAAAAAGTGTCAAAAAGTGTTGCGGTCCTTAGTAGAGCAAGGCAGGTTTTAGATCAGCGATCGTTATATATTCTTTACTGTTCACTGGTTTTGCCATATCTCAATTACTGCACAGAAGTATGGGGAAATAATTATAAAACTAATCTGCAGTCATTAGTCATACTTCAAAAGAGAGCAATACGCCATGTGCATAAAGCAAGTTATTTAGAACATACCAACCCTTTGTTTCTTAAATCAAGATTACTCAAATTTTCAGATTTAGTCTCCTCTCAAACATTACAAGTGGTGTTTAAAGCCAAGAATAAATTGTTACCAGGAAATATTCAAAGGCTTTTTAGTGAAAATGAAGGTGTTTATGATCTAAGAAATAAAATGTCCTTCAAGTCTGTATTTATACAAACAACAAGAAAAAGCTTTTCTGTCTCGGTATCTGGAATAAGACTATGGAATAAGTTGTCAGTGGAAATCAAGGAGTGTGATAATATCAAACAATTTAAAAGGAAATATACGGAAATGGTTCTTGCAACATATGACAAAATGTAACCTTAAAGTCATTACAATGAATATACATATATTTTTTTTCTAATATTTTGACGATTAATCGCAAGTTAAATCAAGTTCTAATTGTAAGATTTCAATTGGGCACCATCAAGTTTGTCCAAATTATAGAAGAAATAAATTTAACTGTTGCTGTTGCTCCGTTGTCATTTCTATAACTACTCTAATCATACAATGGTAACTTGGGGTAGGCGAGACATGGATCTGTTGGCTAGGGGTCCCCCTCTCAACGGGCACATAAAGCCTCGTCTTCTTAATGCACCACACAGTACAGGAGGTAAACATCATCCACCAAGTCTCAGGGCAGCTGGGTGGGGACTTGTTGATTGAGGGCGTCCACCCACTTTCAACAGGCCACTATACACTCTGGCTTTTTAACGCAACACACTAGAAAGGGTTTACAGTTTGGGCATGCCATTTTCATAATAACAATAAATAGTGGATAGTAATGACAACGAGGCAAGATGGCAGAATACAAAATGTCTAACATGCCTATATAATATGAAAACGAATATTCATCCATTGATAATGACAAGAAGGAAAATTGTTATAATTGTTATGATCAATGACATTAACTATAAGTTATTACTTTTGTTATTTGTCAAATGTGAAATGCTAAAACCTCTTTATTTGCCAGTGCTGCAAATTGTAAACTAAGGCTGCTGATTGTATACTGACGAGTATAGCCACAGTAGGATAAACGTTAACTCACAGATATGTACACGTATATAGTTTTGAAACTAATACATAATACTCAGGAAGGATTGTTTACTGTTTGATAAAAATGTAAAAGCAATGTATAACTGTATCATCATTAACTGCAAATGTAATTTTACATGAACAAGGGGTAGGCACTTATAAGCTTTTGCTTCAGTCTACTCCCTTTGAGCTTCCATTAACTGTATGATTGTGAAACATTGGAGGAAGAAAAATGTTAACTGCTCAAATAAACTAACTAACTAACTATACTAATGTAGGCACTGCTGCCCTGGGGTAAACTGACAGAAGCGAGGCAACTAGTCTGTGCCATTGGCCCTCCGACCACCACTAACCACTCACACACAATGCATTCATCCTGGCCTATTGTACATGTTTTTTGTCCAGGGAAGGAGGCGTGTCCTGCGTCCCATAGATCGGTAGGAGACAGCGTCAGTCACAGTCAGCATTCATATGATGTTGTTGTTGTAACGTGAACAAATGAACAGAGAGGCGTCAATGCAGTGTGTGCTCAAGCAAAGAGAGCACCATTATCAGAGGAGGCTAAAAACTGGCCCCAAGATGCAGATGGTAGGGCCTTCCCAACTATTGGAGCTATGTAACATCCCACATTGGTAGGGGAAAGAATGAAAGGGACTGGCTCATATACAGTAACTTTAAAAAAAAGAAGAAGTCTGTTTTAGCTATGTAACTGAATGGAAACGCGCTAGTAAGCGGCCATAACTTCGAATGCATGTAAACATCACTCCACTTCTTTCTAGCAGGCAACACAGGTTTTTATCAGACTTAATTATGACATGGACTTTTCCTTTATGTTACTTAATTTATTAATAAATATCACTTTTTTGTGTTGGTATTTTAATTAATACTACTTTAGACATCAATGAACTACATCTAAGGCACCCATTTAGACAATTCCATGTTGACAGAGAAACTGTAACAATGTAACATGTTCGGGAGAACCCGCAAATAAACATTTCCAGGTGTGTGTACCTGTTAATAGACCGAGTGTGTTTTTAGCTGCAGCGGAGCCTGTGTGCTTACTGAATTTGCCTGCGCCCGCTACTGTGCCTAAGGAGTCAATCCACCCGGTGTGTGGAGTCGTGTGTCGGCCCATTGGTTGTGTAGAGTGTGCCAGCTAGAGTCATTATTTATTTTAACTTTGTTAATGTAATTGTAACCATATGAGTGCTGCATGCTGAAAATTGTGTCTTCTGTTTATAGAGTGCATGGTTTGCTACTGTTTTTATTTTATTTTATTTTAGAATTTGATTAAGTAAAATAAACTTGTGAAATACTAAATAACCTTAAACTTAAGTTGGGCCTCTGTCTCTGTTTTGACCACACATCAACCCACACTCACCTGTGTTCTTTTTATTTGTAATAGAAGCTAAGTCAAAATGAATTTATTGATGTCTGTGTCACACCAGATGTGTCTAACTTGGAAATGTGTTGTTAGTCAGATATGTTAGTCTGACTTCTGAGGAGGAGCGGAGGAGGAGGAAACGTTTTTTAAGGAGACAGAAGGAGGAGGAATACTTGAGGAGAACCCAGAACCACACTTCAGATATAGAGTGTTATATTGTCCATTAGACTATGTTGTGGCTCGGTTAAGTATGAGATTTACATCAGTGAAGCAGATTTCAGATGAGTTTTCTGTACTGCGGAGGTTCAAGACCATGTCCCCTGAAGGCATCAGAGCATCATGCACAAAACTGTCTGAGAAGTACAAAATCAAGATCAAGTTTGTCACTTAAAGAAAACAGATGGTGCAACTTTTAAAGAAGACCTGGTAGGGCCACTAGACTTGCTTAATGCCATCTATGCCATGGGGCTACAAAGCATATAAAGCCGTCGTTCCACATAGTGCGACTCGATCGTGCACGCCACGATCTACGTGCATGAATCGACTATCCCGCACACTTTTCTGTTTCACGCTGCTGTCCGTTAAAATTAACAAGCACTTTGGAGCAGGGAGTGACCGAGTGATGGAATTACACCGGAAAGTAACGCACAACGATAAACTTATGTACGACCTGGCAGCTCACTGTGGAGACGGACAATAGTTGGACTATATTTTGGGAGGAAAAGGGTTGAACTGTGAAGGGAACTACCTGCTCTGGAGAATTGAACTAAAGCTGAGACAAGTAAAAGCTAATTAATCATAAATTTATGAACTATTCTGGAATAATTCTCTTCCTCTGTGAGAGGAGGTTTGAAGCAGCTGGACCGCTTATCTCTCCTACACTGTCAACACTTCCCTTCAAGGCCAAGCCACGGAGCTGAACCTGATAAGGACTGAGCTCTCTGGGTCATATTTTGTAAAACACTTTCAGACCGTAAATAACCGCACACACATACCCCGCCCTAACCACGCCCCATCGTTCTGTGTCTGCCTCAACATGTTTCCGTAGTCCCGCCCCTCGGTCAATGGCCGGTCATCCGTCCCCTCCCCAAGAATAAATCCGCACGTGACCTCATGTACTGTGTATTTCCCATGTCTTGATGTTTCTATATGTGCTTTGCCTTAACTTAACCTCAATGTAATTTCGCATATCTTCTTTTGTAAGGCGCAAAACAAATGGTAACACTGCAACTAGTAGTAGAACTAGAGCTGACACATTTTACACCAGTCACTAATGACATAGTGGAGGATGTTATCTCTGGTCTGAGCTCAAGTACATGCTGCCTGGATGAACTACCAACTAGATTCTTAAAGTCTGTGCTGAGCAGTTTATCACAACAACTCACATGTTTAGTTAACACCTCACTTCAGACTCCAGTTTTACCAAAGGCCCTAAAAACAGCTGTCATCAAGCCACTGCTGAAGAAGAGTGGTCTTGATGCGACAGAAATAAATTATTATCGGCCTATATCAACTCTGCCATTTAACAAGTCCTTTTTAATAAATAGTTTAATTTCCTTTTATAATCTGGATTTTATGTTTTTAACTGAAACATGGCTTGACAAAAACACTGGTAACGGAGTTTTGATTGAGTGTAGTGCATCAAATTTCAATTTTGTGTCTAAAACACGTCAAAACCAAAGGGTGGGGGTGTCTGTGCAATATTCAGGGACAATATAGTGTTCCACAAATTGTCATTTGGGGTTTTTCTATCATTTGAGTATGTGTCTTTCAAAATGGAGATAAAACAATCTTCCATACTTTATATGACTATTTACAAACCACCACAGAATTGTTTTATCAAAGATTTTACTGAATTACTTTCATTTGTATGCACTGATTTTGATTGTTTAGTCAGTGTGGTCATACCGCCTTTGCAATGCCCAATCCCGTCAGATCTTGGAAGCTAAGCAGGGAAGGCCTGGTCGGTACTTGGATGGGAGACCATTTGGTAACACCAGGAAGCCTAGCGAATGTAGAGAGTGAGTGAGTGGTTGGTGGTGGTCGGAGGGGCCGATGGCGCAGACTGGTTGCCTCGCTTCCATCAGTCTACCCCAGGGTAGCTGTGGCTACAACGGTAGCTTACCACCACCGAGTATGGAGTGAATGAATAATGACGACAGTGTAACGCTTTGAGAAACTTGGTAATACAGGCTTGTAAAGCGCAATACAAGTGTAAGGCATTATTATTTCAGGTGATTTTAATGTGCATGTGGATGTGATCAATGACAAGCATGCAAAAGAACTTAGTGCTGTTCTTGAAATGTTTGGTTTAACTCAGCACGTGAGTGAGGCAACTCACAACAAAGGTCACACTCTAGATCTAGTTATTACAAAAGGTGTTAATATATCAAATGTGAATGTTGTTGATGTTGCTTTATCTGATCATTTTTGTGTCTTCTTTGACCTGTCTGTTACACCCAAACAGTGCTTGGGCCTGGAGTTATTCAAAGAAGACACATAAATGATACAACAAGGACACAGTTTATGGAAATGATCAGATTTGAAATCCTCCATGTTCTAATGCTGATAATCTGTTGGACTCTTATACATCAAGCATCTTAAATGTTTTGGATACTATTGCTCCTGTCAAGGTTAAAATGGTTAACAATAGACAAAAGGCACCTTGGAGAAGTGAAGATTTGGTCAGGGCACAGAAAAGGGAGTGCCGAAAAGCCAAACGGAAATGGCGCAAGTCAAAGCTCCAGGTTCATTTTGAGATATACAAAGAAGTGCTTTGTGAGTTCAACCAGATTTTGCATGGAGAAAGGGAGAAGTACGTCTCTAAATCATCGCAAACTGCAGAAACAATTCTCGTGTTCTGTTTTCCACAGTAAACAGATAAACTAACCATCCAGTTTCTCTGCCCTTAGAACTAATCTCTACATCTAAGTGCAATGAGTGACAAAGTCCAAGGCATTAAAAATGCCATGATTTCCAACACAAATGGCAACCCTGCCACCAGATAAACACCTTGAGGTGACACATTTCACACCTGTTACTGACAAAACAATCGAAGAGGTCATCTCCGGTCTGAGTTCATGTACATGCTGCCTTGATGAATTACCCACTAGATTTCTTAAGTCTGTGCTGACCAGCTTGTTACCACAACTTGTTCAGTTAGTTAACATCTCACTTGAGACTGGAGCATTTCCAAAGGCCTTGAAACTGTGGTCATTAAGCCTCTTCTAAAGAAGAGCAGCCTTGATCCCAAGGTACTGAACAACTACCAGCCCATATCAAACCTACTATTCTTAGGAAAAGTCCTAGAGAAAGTAATATTTCAACAGCTCACTTACTTTCTCCTATCTAACAATGTGTTTGATACTTTCCAGTCAGGACCCACCACAGCACTGAGACATCTCTGATCAAGGTGACAAATGATATCCGTATGAACACCTAAGCAGGTAAGGTCTCAGTTTTAGTTCTGCTGGACCCGAGCGCTGCCTTTGACACAGTGAACCATGGGATCTTACTTCACAGGTTAGAAAACTGGGTGGGAATCTCTGGTAGTGCTCTAAACTGGTTCAAGTCCAAATCTCGAGGATAGGACGTACTTTGTCGAAATTGGCAACTGTGTCTCAGACAAAATTTCCATGACCTGTGGAGTCCCCCAGGGGTCAATCTTGGGACCCCTCTTATTCAACTTGTACATGCTTCCATTGGGTCAGCTAATAAACAGCAACAATGTGTCGTACCTCAACTATGCAGATGACACTCAGATCTACGTGTCACTGACAGCAGGTGAACATGGGCCTGTAGATACACTCTGTCACTGCATCCAACAGATCAGTTTGTGGATGCAAAACAACTTTCTCCAATTAAACTCGGACAAAACTGAGATCATTGTTTTTGGCCCACAGACACAAAGACAAAGTGTTATCAGTCACCTTGAGTCTCTCTAAAACCAAAAAATCAGGTTAGAAACCAGACCTGAACTTAAACAGCCACATCAAAGCAATAACATCATCAGCTTTTTACCATCTGAAAAACATTGCTAAGATCAGAGGAATAGTGTCAAAACCAGACTTAGAGAGACTCATCCATGCATTTGTCTCCAGCAGGTTAGACTACTGTAATGGCCTGCTCACTGGCCTTTCTAAACGAGCTGTTAGAGCTGCAGTACATCCAGAACGCTGCTGCTCGAGTCCTGACAAGAACCAGGAAATATGACCATATTAGTCCAATGCTCCGGTCTCTGCACTGGCTTCCTGTCACTCAGAGAATAGAATTTAAAACAGCTCTGCTTGTGTACAAGTCTTTCCATGGTTTAGCACCAAAGTACATCTTTGACATGTTAGAGGCGTATGAACCATCTCGGGCCCTGAGAACTTCAGGGAGGGGTCTCCTGGTGGTTCCCAGAGTCAATAATAAACACGGTGAGGCTGCGTTTCAGTTTCATGCAGCTAAAATCTGGAACAGTCTTCATGAGGATGTGAGACAGGCCTCAACTCTGACAATGTTCAAATCCAGGCTGAAAACAGCTCTTTTTACCCGTGCATATGAAAACTGAAAGTATTTTATCTGCACTCTTGCCTTTTACTGTAATTGATTAACTTTATGTTGATGTTTTATTGATTGATTTTATCTGTTTTCTTGTAATTTTCTGCAACTGTGAAGCACTTTGAATTGCCTTGTGTATGAATTGTGCTCTACAAATAAACTTGCCTTGCCTTGCCTATAGGTAAAGTCTTACAGACTTTCTTCTTTATTCATTGTGGAGTGCCTCAAGGGTCCATTTTAGGCCCTTTGTTATTTTCTCTGTATCTTCTACCCCTTGGACTGATTCTAGAGAAACACAAAGTCGGTTATCATTTTTATGCTGACGATTTGCAGATCTATATGCCACTAAAGTCTAGCTCTAAGGGATCACTGAATCCTTTGTTGGATTGTATACAAGAAGTTAAGTTATGGATGGAGGCCAACTTTTTAAGTCTAAACAAAGATAAGACAGAAATTTTAATATTTGGAAATTCTGATTCAAATGTTCTCGACAATTGTGACAGCGCCATCGGCCCTCTAGCATCTTTCTGTCACCCTTTTGCAAGGAATCTCGGTGTGTTTGTAGACAATGAATTTAAATTTGAGAAACATATAAATCATGTTGTCAAATCAAGCTTTTTCCACCTTAAAACTCTAAGCAAGGTAAAAAATTATCTACCTGCCTGTGACTTTGAGAAAGCCATTCATGCTTTTATAACTTCGCGACTTGATTATTGTAATTCTGTGTACATTGGTCTTGGTCAGCGTTCAATTCGTCGCCTCCAGGGGGTACAAAACGCAGCTGCTCGTCTCCTTACAGGGACCAAAAAGCGACAGCATATCACCCCTGTGTTAGCTGCTTTGCATTGGCTTCCTGTGTATTACAGGATAAGGTTTAAGCTTCTACTTGTTGTTTTCAAATGTCTCCATGGCACTGCTCCTCTGTATTTGTCTGAGCTTCTTGTACGCCATGCCCCTGCTAGGGCTCTGAGATCAGCTGATCAGCTGCTCTTGGAGGTTCCTCGCTCCAAGCGTGTGACCAAAGGGGACAGGGCTTTCTCTGTTGCAGCTCCTAAACTGTGGAATGACCTGCCTCTCCACATAAGAGCTGCACAGACACCTGACCATTTTAAATCATTGCTTAAGACACATTTCTATGCAAAAGCTTTAACACTGTCTAGCACATCATGGCCAAAATCGGAGCTGTTAGTGCTTTGCTGCTTGTACATTGTGTTTTGTTTATTATTATTTTACTATAACTTTTTGTACTGTAGACCTTTTGTGAAGCACTTTGGTCAACAACAGTTGTTTTAAATGTGCTATATAAATAAATATGATTTGATTTGATTTGATTTAGACCCGACCATAGTACTGAGACAGCCTTGATCAAGGTGACAAATGACATCAGGCTACATACAGATGCAGGCAAGGTCACAGTTTTAGTCCTGCTGGACCTTAGCACTGTGTTTGACACAGTGGACCACGCGATCTTACTAGAGAGGTTAAAAACCTGGGTGGGAATCTCTGGAAAGGCTCTCGAGTGGTTCAGATCCTACCTCAAGGAACAAACTTACTATGTTGTTATAAACTTACTAGTTTATAAGTCTCTTCATGGTCGGGCACCAAAATATATAGCTGACATGGATGAACCATCTCGGGCCTTGAGATCCTCAGGCAGGGGTCTTCTGGTGGTTCCTAGCATCACCACTAAACACGGTGAGGCTGCGTTTCAGTTTCAAGCAGCAAAAGTGTGGAACAGCCTCAGCGAGAACGTGAGACGGCCACAACTCTTACTATGTTTAAGTCCAGGCTGAAAACATGCCTATTTACTGTTGCCTATGGCAATTGATGGTATTTTAACCACTTTTAATATATATTTTTAATTATTGTTTTGTATATTTTTATGAGTGTTTTGATTGATTTGTTTTATTGTGTTTGTATTGTGTATTTGGTGTTGCTGTGAGGCACATTGAGTTGCCTTGTGCATGAAATGTGCTGTATAAATAAATTTGCCTTGCCATGCCATGCCTTGCCTTGAGTTGCCTTGGGTACGAAATGCGCTATTGTGTTTTTCTATTTTTTTTCTTTCATACTATCATGCCTATTTTTTCTATTTTTCTTTCGTAGTATCATGCTTATTGTGTTCTATTTTTTTTCTTTGTAGTATCATGCGTATTGTTTTTTTAAACTTTTTTTTTACTATCGTACTATCATACCTTTTTTTCCCCTTCTATTTCTTTTGTACTATCATGCCTATTTTTTCACATTTTTTTCGTATCCTGCCTATTGTTTTTTTTTTCTATTTTTGCTTTCATACTATCATGCCTATTGTTTTTTTTTCTATTTTATTTCATAGTATCATGCCTATTGTTTGTTTTTTCTATTCCTCCTTTCACAGTATCATGCTTATTGTATTTTTCCCCTATTCTTTCTTCGCAGTATCTTGCCTATAGTTGCTCATTCATGGATGGCGACTATACATTGAAAACTTACAGAATGCAATATAGATAAGGTGTTTTTTTTAAATAATAAAAACGGTGAAAATGTGAATTTCTGTTTTGGCCATGTCCAGTGGCTTCAATGGTATGCTGCAGTCTACTGAAGGAGTATAGCAGCCGAAGAGGGGCCGGCTGAAGGTGGGTACTTGCTACTGTTTGGCTGAGAATTGTCAGGTGATAAATGTAAATCTCTTAACCTTTGTAAAAGAAAACAATTTAGATTTATGAAAGTATTAAGAAATACCCTTGTATTATGTCTTAACTAGGACTACCAGTCATTACGATTAAGTACAAGTCACCTTTGTTTTGAATAAAAACAAATGTACTGTATCTTTGTGATGAACACCTGTTTTGGAGTCTGTGGACCAGATGATTATTATTGATTAATAATAAATGCTCTATTATTAATGAGCTGTGTATGGGCTTTTAGCTCGACCTTGGCAGACAGAAGGTTCAGATATCAAATTAAACCGCCGGCTTGAATCCAAACACTCCACCCCTTGGAAAAAATACAGCTTGTAATAGCTAATAATAGTTTAATAGAGGGGGCAACACTAGGGTTTCAGATGCTTGACTTGACCTGATTTGGTGTTCAGGTTCATGTTTTCATAGCAGTAGGCTCTATACAAGAATAAACCGTTGGAAGGGCTAACTTTATGTTCGGCCCAAGGACGGCTGAGAAACATCCTGTTAAAGTCTTAAATCCGAGAACAAGGCTTCAACCAGTTACCTGCTATAAAAGCAACAATAAAAAGCAATGAAAAAGCCACAAAAATATCACAACAAAAAGCAAAAACGTGACAAAACGCGCTGGAAAAGCAACAATGAAAAAGCAACTAAAAAGTGACTAAAAAAAAAGAAGGTATTTTGTAGGTCTTATCTTTCAAATGAGATTCGGGTAATGCCGAACTGGAGAAAATGTACTTTTTTAAGTACTTTGTAAGTCTGACTTGAGTCTGACTTGAGAAGGAGGTCCAGACTGTTTATTTATTTATTCTGGGGTGGCAGTTGGACCAGGGTTTTGAAGCGCTTTATGACTTTTTATCACTTAGTTTTTAAGTGATACACAACGTAAAGTAAGGAATGCCAAATTAACAATTTCATGTTATATTACAGCGTTGTGTCTAATTTTAGGAATTTTATGCTATGTGCTGAATTTAAAAAAAAACACAAAATAATTCTAATTCTGTGGCAAAATCTCCTTAGTGACCAACCATCTAAAATCCAAGCTGGGCAATAACTAACTAATGCTAACAGTATCACAAAATGGGTTGGATTTTGTTACTTACAAAGTGTCAGCATTAGTTTTTGCTTACTATAGCATTAATATTCATTTTATATTGAATTCTATCTTGGTAAAGATGCTCGTCTGAACAATCAGTGATTAGTGCTGCATAACAAAAGGTGGGGGAGGGGTGTGCTAACAAAGCTTCTTCCTCATGCAGCCCCCTGAGTGGGGTGGCACCTGGGGTGGCCCAGTAGAAACGCCCCTGAGAGAGAGAGCATTAGATTGATACAGGAGGAGTTTGCATTTTTCAGCAAATGCTTCAACATAATACTGATAATTATTATAATTGACTCCAAGCAGAATGTTTTATTTGTATTTACTTACTTTAATCCAAGTTTAGGCTTCCTCCCCGCCTGGGCTAAAATAAAGAGTTAAAAAGAATGGAATGTGTTTGAAAAAGGTTCATACTGTCTTCTTAGTTTAAAATATTAGAGATTGTTCTTTTAGTGTGATCTTCCTTCAGAAGCGCCCCCGGTGGTGAAAGTGATGTGTCGTGGGCCCCAGGACAACAGAGCTTACCTTCTCCCACACCTGGGATGCCGTCCTGGAGAAGGCGTCAGGGGTAAATCCGTGTAAGCTGCTTACTTTCACCACCAGGGGGCGCTTCTGAGGAAGATCACAGGAAGTGATCGAAACTATAAAGCAGGTAAACAAACTTTCTGTCTTACTAAAAGAACCATCTATAATAGAATAGAATGTGGCCTACCTAGCTTACATTTTTTAAAGGAAAACTCACCCTCAAATCCACTTTTTTCCCCTGATAAACTGTATAAATGAGTGTCCAATAGTGTTGTCTACATATCCTGGTCATTATTTTGGCACTTTAGTGCAAATTAGTTGAAAGATCAACTTTATGCCTAAAACCGTCAGTGAGGCGCCATCTACAGGCGGTCGGTCTTTACTGCATTTGATTTTTGAATTTGGTGCTCCTATTGGCCCAGGAGTGATAGCTGACGTCAGCAGTGAAGCCTGACGTCAGTTGCCGCTCTGGGCTATAAAAGCGGCCCAGTCTCGCTCACGCCCCCGTAGCGAGTTGGAGAAGGAATAGCGAGAGAGTATTTTCATCAATTGTCAGGTTTGCGATTAGTTATAGCATTTAGGTAGATTTTTTTTAATAATAGCTTTTTGTATTATAGATAATTGTGTAGTGTTAATAGCGTTGTTGTTGAATATTGTAGTTTTAGTCATTAGTTACAGAACAGTAATAAAATCAAGTAATAAAACTGGCACCATAATTTTCATTATTTCATCATTCAACTAAATAAGCATACATTTAAAGATAAAGACTTTAATATAGTCTTTACAGAGTCATTTAGTGGTAGTTTAGTGCATGTGTTACATTGGTTAAACCTTTAATTCACTAAATTTAGCAAAATAAATTACTTTTGGCTCGAGTCCACAATGTTACAGACATTGTGTTAGTCATTCTGATTGTTTTATCTTCAATGACAAACCGAAAACAATTTCAAAAGGACGGTGTTCCTGCAAAATATTATATATTTATTTTTTTGTTTATGCGACATGTTTTGTGCACTTTGCTGTAAGAAAAATAAAATAAAGCTTTGTAATACATATAGTCATATCTCTATACCTCACACATGCTCTGCTGAGGACACAGATATATCTCCCATGCTTATGTAGACTACAGCAAAAAGTCTACATTAAAATAGATCGGTAAATTATGAAAGTAGCCAGCCAGGACAGTTAGCTGCGATGCTAACATCGATGTTGCTCAATGCTAAGCAGCTAGCCTTGTAAATTACAGAGGAATCACACTAATAAAATAAGCCAGCGCCTCAGAGCAGTCTCAGGTACAAGGCCTCTGTCTGTCACGATGCTTCTCCTGTGTAGAGAGAGCTGTAAAGTTGTCCCAGTGGAACATGTTGCTAAACAAGTTAGCTCCCTGGAACTCCATGCTCGGACTTTTTTCACGAGTAGCGCTACAGCGTTGAAGTCAGATGACTCAGGCCTGTCAATCACCCAGACCCAGACCCCTCCCACCCCTCCCCCTCCCGCGCCACTCAGTCCTCCAGGCAACGCCCCTTTTCTGTTGAGATTTTCAAATCTGAGGCTGAGGCTCTGGAAAGGGGGGTTAGTAACTCTTTAAGGTTAAAGCTGGGGATTCTCACTTTTTGTTGTTGTAAAGTAAATGTTATTTTAGTCACCAGAGAGTATATTGTAAACACAGCAAAAAACATATCTTGTTGCATTGTCTTAACCCATTTTTTTTTGGAAGATAGAAGTTGAATCCAAATTAGTGCAATTTATTTTGGGGGTGAGGCCCTCTTTTTAAATTTGCCACTGCCCAAAGCTGTACATGGTCATGAAACATGCATACTAATTAATTTGCTTGAACAATGTGGGTGTGCGGCAGGGATTGTGACAGCTATAAATAAATTTAGCCCAGAAATAAACATTTAATTTTTTGAACAGGAAAACTCAGGTACTCCAGCTTTAATGTGGCCAACATAACCTCCATCATCCTCTCAAGGTTCCTGAATAAAACAGCTCTTTCTGGACGGGGGAGAGGCACATGAAAGGGACACCCCAGAGCTGAAAAGGTTGAGAACTGCTGCCCTAGATATCTTGAAATAAATATTCATCTAAATCTGATTACTGACCTTTACATGGTTTGGTATGGACTGTGAAAAAGATATCAGATATCTGGCCCGTCTTGGGATTGCTCGATTACTGCACACTCTGTCAATAAACATGTTAGTTTAATGTCAGAGTTAAAGTGTAAAAATAGAAAGGCATCTGCTACATTAGGTTCATGTGTCAGTAAAAGCTGATGGTAGCAACTGCTAGGTCATACTTAAGGAGCAGTTCTCTACGCTTGGACTTGATTTTTCTACTGCTGGACCGGTCTGAGGTTATCACTTTTAAATGTGCTTGTTGAACTGTAAGTCTGTAGTAACATTTGTACTATACGCTTGACTGATTATCAAATAAATCATGCTAGGAGTTGATAAACTGTCTTGATGTGATTTGTACAAAGTCTTGTCAATAATTTGATCAAATGATGTCATCTTTATTCTTGTATTGTTAGTGTCATTAGAAAATAATGCTTACCTTGTTCACTTCTACATTTAATATTGTAATTCTTGGTTTAATATTGATAGAAAGTCACCATGTGTAGCTAAGTAGAGCTAGGTTAAAGGTACAATACAAAGAAAATATTGAATAATGAGATTCATCATGTTATTGACAACAAGTTAAAGTGATAGTTTGTAAGTTTGCAAAGTGAGGAGAGAGTGAGTGAAATTTGAAAGTAAACAAATTCATCCCCCTGCTCCTGATTGGACCAGACACTCCTAGAACAGAATTCTCAAAAGTTAACGATTAAGCTCCTCCCCCTCCCTCCTGATTGGACTTGACGGGCCGGTTAACAGGAAAGCTCGTCTCATTGGTCAAAGTGATGGCACCGGGGATTCTGATTAGTGTCTGAAATCAGTAAAGAGAGGCACAGTAAGAAATAAAGATAGTTCATGAAGTCATTACCTCTCCATCATCACGGCTCTTGACTGAGCTTGTTGACCTGGGACTCGGCGATATCAGCACGCTCCTGAGCTTCAAGTTCATGCTGAACCTTCCTGAGCCTGGACATGCTCCTCCTGTAAGATTTGTTTCAAAACAATATTCCAAACCGTTCAATAACATGTCATGAATTTGTGGTAAATGGTGTTACTGTAGCATTTATTTGAATTGGCATACAGCCTCGTCCGCTCATCTCTTGGAAGCTTTCACTTTAAGCTACAGCTTGTCCACCACATCCTGGAGTCTGGTCACATTCTTCTTGTCCTCTTCAGTCTGTAAAAGAAACAACAAACGGTAGCAAATACTCTATTCACATCCATGTGTCACAATAAATAAATACATTATTCTAACATGACAGAGCTGGTCATCGACATTAATTGGAAGTTAAAGTATCACTCAAGAAAACACACCTGGGAGGTCAGCTCCTTGACTCTGCGCTCTGCACTCAAGCACCGTTTAAAGAGAAACTTTTCACTTTTAGGCTTGTTGGAACAAATTTACCAATAATATTTCAGAGACTCCAGTTTCTGGAGTTGCTTCTTGCCTCCCTTCATGGCCAGGTTCTCAGCCTCATCCAGACGGTGCTGCAGGTCCTCGACAGTAACTTCCAGGTTCTTCTTCATCCTCTCCAGATGAGACCTGGTGTCCTGCTCCTTCTTCAGCTCCTCAGCCATCATGGCGGCCTGAAATGTTTTCATTGTAAGTTTATTCTGCCATAAACAGTGTACTCTGGTGTTGGACATGTGAGCTCACATCAGTGATGGCCTTTTTGGCTTTCTCTTCAGCATTTCTTGTTTCCTGTACTGAGTCATCCACTTCACCCTGAACCTGGACCAGATCAGACTCCAGCTTCTTCTTGGTGTTCATAAGACTGGTGTTCTGTGAAAATAATAACAACATTAAAAAAAAGAATAAACCATTTCTTTTGTTGCCTTTAGTTTGTTAGTTAGGTTTATTTGGGCAGCAAGGCAAGGCAATTTTATTTATACCGCGCATTTCATACACAAGGCAACTCAATGCACCTTACATTGAGCAGCAAAGTCCTTGATAGAGGAATTGGTAATAGTATAACAAGGGAGCAGTCGGAAGATAACTTTTAAATGCCTTCCCACCTACACAACCGCACCACAACGCAGATCAACCTAGAGCAGGTCTTTTGAGTGAGAATAAGATTTGATCAAATGTTATTTGTGCATTGTACTGACATTTATTATTCTATCTGTCCTTACATAGAACTACTAAAAGCTTCATAACCATTCAGAGTGGCCACAGGCTAGTATAAATAAACACACTGTTGACGTGTGTCTACTGTTGTGACAACCTTCTGGTTGCCCTTATGGAGCGGTTCGTTTCCTCTACCCCCTCTGCCCCCAACGTCCGCTCCATTCATAACATACCGTGCCGTCGTAGACTCACCCCATTTGTCCACCGTTCGCACCGCCGGTTGAGCTGCCTCCCTTCCTGGTTGTAAATGGCAGGCTGCGTCTGAATTGCTCAAATGTTATAATACCTCTTATGTCCTGATCCAAGCTCCCGATCCTTAACCTTTCTGCTCTGCATGCTCTGCCCCTCCAAGTCCGAACAGCTCCCACAGTGGAGAGTTTTAAGTCTCGTCTTAAGACCCACTTTTATTCTCTAGCTTTTAACACCGCGTGAGTTGTGTTCCGTGTCTTTTTATTTATTTTATTACATTTAGTTTTTACTTATTTTATTGTATTTATTTATTGTTTTATGACTTTTATTGATTTTATTATTTTAGTGATTACTTTTATTTTTATTGACTGGCAGATAGGGATGGGTATCATTAAGGATTTATCGATACTACTACTCTTATCGATACTCCTTATCGATCCGGTACTTTAACGGTACTCTTATCGGTACTTTAAAATGGAAAAAAAGTTAGATAGAGGCTATTGCGTTTCATCGTCGACTGTTTTTACTTTGTACTTTAGTACATTTTTGATGAAGTACTTTTGTACTTTTACTTAAGTAAACTTGTTGCAGCTGTACTTTTACTTTTACCGGAGTAATTTTTTACCCGAGTATCTGTACTTTTACTTAAGTACGGAAATTGAGTACTTTTGACACCTCTGCCGTTAAGGCTGGAGCTTATCGGTCCGGGTGGACCGGCACATGTGGGCCCCGGGGCCGTTATGATACATTGAGATGTTTTGCGTACACTTTCTATGTTCATTTCTTTTTTGTGCAGCACTTTGGAACTGTCATGTTGTTTAAATATGCTACAGAAATGAGGTGGATTGGATTCATGGGGTCATGTAAATCAAATATATAATATATAATAATTATCAAATAACGACTGATGTATCAAAATCAGACAGAATTTTCACATCAAACTTTTGATTCTTGTGGGCAGGGAGATACCATTTGACGTTGAACTAACTCAGAGGGCTGTTTAAGTGGAACACCCCTCCTCTTTAGTTCAAGTTGGTGCAGTCCAATTCAGTGGAGACAAGTGTCCGTGCGAGTAAAGAGAGAAAAAGGCAGTGAAAGGTAGAAAAGTGGACAAATAAATCTACATTATCTACATAACTGATTGTGGGGTTTTATCAGGCTCAGACTGTGTGTGCGCAGCAGCCCATGTGAAAAAGAAATGGTTAGAAAATTGTTGAAGCCGTGTTTGATCCAGCTACCTCTTGAGACGAGTGCACTATAATTGAGCTATAATTTGAGTTATATAAGTGGGACGGTCTTCTCTAAATTGGAAATGAGGTCCCAGCACACCCCCAGGAGGGATACCTGGCTTCTCATCTTTGGTCTGCTCCTTTTCAACAGGTTTCTCGCCTTGCTTTTCGGTAGAGCCATCTTTGTTTCTGAAGTGAAGCGAACAGTGGACAAATGCGGTGAGTCTCCGACGGGACAAGGGCCGTGTGTTAGGAATGGAGTGGACAGTGGGGGCAGAGAGGGGTAGAGGAAACGTACTGCTCCAGAGGGTTGTCACACTGTAAATGCAAAAAAAAAATAGCAACTGTTTATGTCATGTTTTTTTTTATTGTAAGGTAAAAATCACAATCTCCAATGTAATCAGTAGATGACAAGAAATGTTCATTAAAACTGGGTTTTTTGTCCAATCGCCACACTCCAGATCAGGGGTCACTAAACTGGAGCTGAGGGCTATTTTGAAAGCATTAAGTCATTTAAGGGCAACCAGTTAAAAATAACATCCTGGAGACTTAAAGTCAAAGTGTTTAATTATAGACTATGAAACATATTATTATGACAAATTCATGCTTGTTTTAAACAAATACTAAGTATCAAGTAGACAAACACAAATAGCTATATTTTTAACATCAATATGCAAGCAATTGAACTGTTCTATTTTTAGAAAAAGTCTGAAGGGTGACTGGAGAAGCCCCAAAGGGAATCTGGGCAAACAGTTGGTGGCACCTGCTCCAGATAAACATGCCGTGGGGAAGAGCATGGGTCCAAATTCTACCGAAAAATGTGTGTATCTTACTGAACAGGTCAATTCTACAACTTGACTTTCCTCCTTCAGTTTCACACGTGGCTTCTCCACCCTCTCTTTTGACAACTTTACATTTGAGCTACATCTCTGCATCAACCACCACAAAGTATACGCTATACCACAAAATATATACTATACCACAAAGTATACACTATACCACAAAGTATACGCTATCAATCCAACTATTCCACCTCTACCTCTGTGCTCGTGACGGCTGCATGTTAAACAAAAGTCATCAATAGTTAAATGGTGGCTTGTTTATCTTTTTTTTTTTTTTTTTTCACCACAAAGAGCAAAACCATTGATCATTTTCCATGTTAGAACTCCATCAACACAGGCAAAATTACGTAGAAACCATTGTCATAATCAGTCCTTGAGAAAGTAGTGAGTGTCTGTGCAGTGTACTCACCTTCACCAGGAGCCTGTTAGTTCTCACACAAAAGCAGAGCAGCCTCTTTTATAGAGGGAGGGAGGGAGGGAGGGAGTGTGGGGTCAGCACCATCTCTCTATTTAGTCATGAACTTTCATCATCCTGTCATTCATTGTGTAGTACTGCTCCCTTTTTTTTACTACGGCTCTCCCTTCACACACTGGCCATTTAGATGAGAACACAGAATTAGTTGTGCTCTAAAGTTTATATACCCTAGCAGTAGGGGTGTTGAAAAATATCGATCTGCCGATATATCGCGATATTACATCGCGCGATTCTCGTATCAATACAAAAAGCTCCCGTATCAATATTATATTTGTTGTCTATCGTCTGGAGTGTGAATGTGGCTTCTTCTATGTGGGCAGGACAAAACGCAGATTCCGTGACCGTCTGTCTGAACATAAATATGCCATTCGTACACAAAATGTTGATTATCCAATGGCCAAGCACTACAAAGAGAAAGGACATGACAACACAGATACACTTAAAGCTATGGTCATTGAAACTATACCCCTGAACTCCAGAGGAGGCAATAGACCTAAAACTCTCCTCCAATGTGAAACATATTGGATCCACAAACTTAACGCAACATGCCGACCGGGTTTGAATGAGGAGATTGATTTTTCCCCATTTTTATAATCTCCTGCTGTGCTTTTCCATGTGTCAAGTGTATATTTATACATCGTACTGTTTGTAGAGCTATTACAATGTTTCGATGTGGCCACATCAGGTACGATTTATTACTGCATGCCTTGCCCCAAATGTATGCTTTTGTACATATTTGTATATATATTTTTTGTTTTCTATGACCACGGGTATTTTTTTCCCACCATACTGGTATCATTCTATAATACGAATTGTAAAATATATATATCATTATATATATATATATATATATACAGTGAGGAAAATAAGTATTTGAACACCCTGCTATTTTGCAAGTTCTCCCACTTAGAAATCATGGAGGGGTCTGAAATTGTCATCGTAGGTGCATGTCCACTGTGAGAGACATAATCTAAAAAAAAAATC
Organism: Neogobius melanostomus; assembly: GCA_007210695.1. Classification (NCBI taxonomy): domain Eukaryota; kingdom Metazoa; phylum Chordata; class Actinopteri; order Gobiiformes; family Gobiidae; genus Neogobius; species Neogobius melanostomus. Next base: position 27,879 of record VHKM01000562.1, on the reverse strand, counting down.
CAGAAATCGCAATGTATGATCTTTTAACTATTTATTTGTATGATACAGCTGCAAATAAGTATTTGAACACCTGTCTATCAGCTAGAATTCTGACCCTCAAAGACCTGTTAGTCTGCCTTTAAAATGTCCACCTCCACTCCATTTATTATCCTACATTTAGATGCACCTGTTTGAGGTCTTTAGCTGCATAAAGACACCTGTCCACCCCATACAATCACTAAGAATCCAACTACTAACATGGCCAAGACCAAAGAGCTGTCCAAAGACACTAGAGACAAAATTGTACACCTCCACAAGGTTGGAAAGGGCTACGGGGAAATTGCCAAGCAGCTTGGTGAAAAAAGGTCCACTGTTGGAGCAATCATTAGAAAATGGAAGAAGCTAAACATGACTGTCAATCTCCCTCGGACTGGGGCTCCATGCAAGATCTCACCTCGTGGGGTCTCAATGATCCTAAGAAAGGTGAGAAATCAGCCCAGAACTACACGGGGTGAGCTGGTCAATGACCTGAAAAGAGCTGGGACCACCGTTTCCAAGGTTACTGTTGGTAATACACTAAGACGTCATGGTTTGAAATCATGCATGGCACGGAAGGTTCCCCTGCTTAAACCAGCACATGTCAAGGCCCGTCTTAAGTTTGCCAATGACCATTTGGATGATCCAGAGGAGTCATGGGAGAAAGTCATGTGGTCAGATGAGACCAAAATGGAACGTTTTGGTCATAATTCCACTAAACGTGTTTGGAGGAAGAAGAATGATGAGTACCATCCCAAGAACACCATCCCTACTGTGAAGCATGGGGGTGGTAGCATCATGCTTTGGGGGTGTTTTTCTGCACATGGGACAGGGCGACTGCACTGTATTAAGGAGAGGATGACCGGGGCCATGTATTGCGAGATTTTGGGGAACAACCTCCTTCCCTCAGTTAGAGCATTGAAGATGGGTCGAGGCTGGGTCTTCCAACATGACAATGACCCGAAGCACACAGCCAGGATAACCAAGGAGTGGCTCTGTAAGAAGCATATCAAGGTTCTGGCGTGGCCTAGCCAGTCTCCAGACCTAAACCCAATAGAGAATCTTTGGAGGGAGCTCAAACTCCATGTTTCTCAGCGACAGCCCAGAAACCTGACTGATCTAGAGAAGATCTGTGTGGAGGAGTGGGCCAAAATCCCTCCTGCAGTGTGTGCAAACCTGGTGAAAAACTACAGGAAACGTTTGACCTCTGTAATTACAAACAAAGGCTACTGTACCAAATATTAACATTGATTTCCTCAGGTGTTCAAATACTTATTTGCAGCTGTATCATACAAATAAATAGTTACAAAATCATACATTGTGATTTCTGGATTTTTTTTTTTAGATTATGTCTCTCACAGTGGACATGCACCTACGATGACAATTTCAGACCCCTCCATGATTTCTAAGTGAGAGAACTTGCAAAATAGCAGGGTGTTCAAATACTTATTTTCCTCACTGTATATATATATATATATATTCTTTTTTTTTTTGTCTTGTCACGTGACACTGGTCACATGTCCTGAACTATTTAAACCTGAATCAGGCACAGCTGTGTTACACTGCCTTGACAAAGACCCACCGGTCGAAACGCGTTGGCGTTAAATAAACAAGTATTTTTATCCAGTTGTGCCTCGGAAACTTTATTTTTCTTCATTAATTTGACTCTGCCCATTTTCTTCCGAAGAGCACCTGGTACCACCATATACAATCCAGATCCAGTGAGCACCTCCGGCCTCCTCCTCGCCCGTATCGATATTTAAACATCTATTGTTGGGGAAATATTTATTGCAGCATCTCTCTTTGGTCCTGCACTTTTACTCCCACCTGCTAGATGGCAGTGCACCGCGCAGCCCGCTTGAGTAATACTAGAATCTAGTGAGAGTTAGAGAAACACAGGAAGAGTTTTGAAATGCTCCGGGGCTCTTTTAAAACTCTACATTTGGCCTCACTTTTTTCCTGGCCTGCCAAATGACATGCCTTTTCATAGATTTTTCAAAGACATATAGTCTGGGAGCGAGCGTGATCTCAACAATTTCCCGGTGGGCGTGATTGACAGACGGCATCAACCAATTAGAGCAACGCTAGATACGTTGCAGTAACAAGCGGCAGAAAGCCTTTCCAAAAACGTCCTTTTTTACGAGGAACGCTTCGAACGCTGTTTCTTGCTCCGGTTTTAGGGATTTCATATTTTCCAAATGATTTAAAACAGACGAAAGAGCCGAAGAAAACAGTGTATCGGCCGCCATCTTTAATGTTGTGGAAGAGTGCGTGGTGGTGACAGGTGACGGCTTCCGTCTCTTGGTGCGTGATTGTGGGTCAAATCGTGAAATGATTGGCTGCGAGCAGCTGCCCAGACGGTTCGTCTTTTGAACAGAAAGGAGGAGTGTCTGGCAGGCCAGGCAACCTCACTTTGACTTTTACAGCAAAGACAGAGACCTGGATTATTACGAGAGCCACCAGCTGTGTGCAGATGTTGTTGAGTGTGTCGCCGCTGCGTTCGGAGAGGACTTATCTTCGTAGCATTTTATTACGGAATAAAACGAAGCCGAGGGAAAACTAAATACAGCATGCTCATGTTAAACCTGTGTCTCGCCACTGCACTATTACGACACAAATTTAAAAGAGCCTGCTGTATTTAGTTTCCCCTCTGCTTCGTTTGTGTGCTACTGCTAACAAAAAAGATTTCGAAGAGATGATCATTCTTAATCATTCTATATTATTAAAAAAATTAGATAGATACGGCATAAGGGGAGTGGCTTTGAGTTGGATTCAAAGCTATTTAACTGGGAGACAACAGTATGTGAAGATGGGGGAGTTTACATCAGGATATTTGGACATTGGTTGTGGGGTCCCACAAGGATCTGTCTTAGGACCAAAGTTGTTCAATTTATATATTAATGACATTTTTAATGTGTCAAAATTATTAAAATTTGTCATTTTTGCAGATGACACAAACATTTTCTATTCTAACGACAATTATAGTAATTTAGTAACTAACATAAATTGTGAACTAAGGAAATTAAAAACATGGAACAAATTGTCCCTCAACTTAAATAAAACAAAAGTAATGTTCTTTGGTAGTTATAATGGAAAACCAGACCCAGTAAATATAGACGGTGTAGTCTTAGATACAGTATCAGAAATTAAATTCTTAGGAGTCACCATTGACAGTAAATTAAGCTGGAAACCACACATAAGACACATACAAGGTAAAGTCTCCAAAAGCATCTCAATCATTAATAAAGCAAAGTTTTTCTTAAATTACAATGCATTATTTCTATTATATGGTTCATTAGTTTTGCCATATCTAAATTACTGTGTAGAAGTTTGGGGAAATAACTATAAAAGTTCATTACACCCCCTTGTTATACTCCAAAAACGGGCTGTAAGAATTATACACAAAGTAGGATATTATGATCACACCAATATATTATTTCTGCAGTCTAAACTGTTAAAAATGTCTGATTTAGTTGATTTCTCTACTGCCCAACTTCTGTTTAAAGCCAACAAAAATGTGCTACCTGCAAGGATACAAATGCTTTTTGCACGCACAGAAGGGGGATATAACCTGAGGGGGTGTGATAACTTTAAGATTCAAGCAGTGTCTTCCACTAGGAAAAGTATGTGTGTGTCTGTATGTGGAGTTAAACTCTGGAACAAATTGGGGGCAGAGCTCAAACAATGTCCAAATATTCATCATTTCAAATCAAGATATAAAAAATGGTATGGTCAAAGTACCAGAAGGAGGAAATGGGTACTTGATTGCTAATGGGTGTTACATAAAAATAATACCATTATTAGTATTATTATTGTTATTATTATTATTATTATTGTTATTATTATTGTAAGAGGATATAATATTTAATTTAGTAAATAAGAAATAACTAGGTGACTATATTGTATTAGTAATATCTTACATTAACTATACTGTATGTCTTGACTGTATTTTTGTTTTGTATTTTTGTTTTGCTGTTGTTTTCTTTCTTTATTTATTTTTTCTTGTCTTCTTTATTTTTATTAATCATAGCTATTTAAAATGTATTGTGTCATATTAGTATAAGAATTGATTAGGAGGGTAATTGTAATTGTTATTGCCATTGTTATTACTATTGCTGTTGTGTTATCAGCATTATTTTAACAGCCCAGGATAAATACCTAACAATTTATATATTATTCTTAGAATCAAATTTAATCGATCCAGACAGCGGTATTGCTATTGATGCTGATGGTATATAAAGGAATTAAATTCTTACAAGTAAAACTTGCACATATCCACGTACTCTGCATTCAACATAACTCGTAGTACAGGGCAGACATGTGGGGGCCGGCTGCTCGAGGAAAGCCTCTTCTGGCAGCAGACTCCTAAATCTTGTCTCTTTTAATGCACAGCATAGGACACCTCACGAATGATGGTCCTGTTGCTCGGGGGCTGCTTCCCTCTGGCAGCAGGTCCAGACACAGGAAAGGAAAAAGAAAAGCCCCGAATCCTTTTTAACACACATCATTAAGACTACTCTTGTTATCATGAGCATCAATCAGTCTGCGATTATTGTACCTTTCATGAATAAATGTGGAGTATATTATGTATCATTCAAACACTTTGATCTTATATGGGCTGTAGTGATGATGGTGAATAACAGTAATACCAACGTGGCAATAAAATAGGTATAGGGAAAATTATACACTTGTTATAAAGTGTAACATACTATGAATGTGACTTAATATAATACATTGTTGCATCTGTAAATATGTAATTAACTTAATTGTTAATTGTTCTGTAGGATAATTAAGTACTAAGCAATGTTATTGTTGCAACTACATTATTATTTAAGTGTATGAACAGGGGTGGGAGTCAATAAGCCTGTCTTCTTCCCACTCCTTTTCGAGCTTGAATGTAATTATTTATTTATTTTTGTTTTTCTTTTGTTGTGTTTTTTTCTGGCTTTGTGCCTGTATTGTGTGGCTCGAAATAAAAAATCAAAAAAAAAAAATCAAATCAAGATGAGCGCTATAGTCACGGTGATGCCCGTGAGTATGATGCCCAGTGATGCCCGTGACTATAGCGTTTCACTCGTATGTCCCTGATCTACGAGTGAAACCCATTGTGGAGTAGATAAGATTTTAAATGCCCCGTCTGAGATATTGTATATTTTAATGGATGAAACCCATAATAGTTATTACTGATCGCTAAGGACTCCCAACTATAGAAATACAAGAAAACGTGCGTCCCCAGTAATTGGTTTCATTACAAGGTTTCCAAGAAATCTGTTTTCCGTTCAAAGTTACATAATCACCATACAACACACAGTCACAAGCACATTAGTGAAAAGCATTTATATCATAAGATAGATAGATCAAATGTATTTGATACAAATCTAATGAAGGTGGACTAGTTTACTTAATAGTTGTTTCCAAAGTAGTAAAAAAATTATCGCAATCGTCTAATTCTTCAATATTGGGATATATCGTATCGTATCGCAACCCTTGTATCGGGATACGTATCGCCTGAGACTAGGCAATACACACCTCTACCTAGCAGATTTTTTTTTTCCGACTATTTTTCCAAGAATATGACAGGGATGGGCAAAGTGAAGCTTCATGAAACTCCAAAGCAGTTGAAGCAATTGTGCCGGAGCCTCGAATCACAGTTCAAAACAATCACTCCACAGTGACATCTAGTGGCAAAGTGTCATTATAACCGCATTTACAGTGTTTCAGGATTCAACCATATGTTATTGATTTGTCTGTGAGTGAAATAAAACCACATTCTGTTTGATTTAATTTGCCATTAAAACATGAACTCTTCCTGAATGTGTCATTGTTCACAGTGGTACTAGAAAAATAAATCAATGAAGCAATTGTCATAAATGTTCCACATTTTTCCTCCAACTCAATGCTTCTTCTTGCTAATTGATTTTTATTAAAGACATGGTAGCATTAACAATTATTTTAACATAAAAGCCCAGAGGTCTGTAATTCAGATTGACTGACATTGACATCTAGCAATCTGTCAGAGCTGGGATTCGTACTCACGCTACTCAAATGAGCAGTACTTACAAGCGCAGCAACTTTACCAACTATGCCATCTGAGCACACTAAAGCGTGGCACTAAAACACTACACAAACATGGAGAAAGGTTTGTTAAGCTCTGAGGTTTGACTAAGGTTCGACACAGACGCCCTCTACTGAAGTGTTTTGAAACTCGCGTTTCATGAAACACTTCAGTCTGAGTCACGTGACATGCACGTTTATTTTTTACAGTCTATGGTTTTGAACCGTGTTTTGAAGCAGTGTTTTGAAACGCATGCGCCATGAGACTTCGACACGAATCCCGTGCTTCAAGACGGCCATCCCTACAGATAACACACAAAGCCAACAAGGCCAGGTAGGACTCCTTCTTCACCTTACTTCCGGGCGCCACCACCGGGGTCGGGAATTGCCGCCACGACAGGCACCAGAGACCTTACAGCCACAACTGCGAGAAGCCGCATCGACAATGGAGGTGAAGAACATGGACCACTCGGACTCCATGTTCCCAACCTCCCTTGGAATCTGGGTGAAGCTCTTCCGGAGGTGGGAGTTGAAGACCCTACTGACAGAGGGTTCCACCAGACGTTCCCAACAGACCCTCACAACACGTTTGGGCCTGCCAGGTCTGACCGGCTTCCTCCCCTGCCAGCGGATCCAGATCACCACCAGGTGGTGATCGGTTGACAGCTCAGCCCCTCTCTTTACCCGAGTGTCCGAGACACGCGGCCGGAGATCAGATGACACAACCACAAAGTCGGTCATCGACCTCCGGCCTGGGTGTCCTGGTGCCATGTACACTTATGGACACCCTTGTGCTCGAATATGGTGTTCGTTATTTATAGACAAACTGTAACTAGCACAGAAGTCCAATAACAGAACACCACTTGGGTTCAGATCGGGGAGGCCGTTCTTCCCAATCACCCCTGTTCGGGTCTCACTGTCGTTACCCACATGGGCTTTGAAGTCCCCCAATAGAACAATGGAGTCCCCAGTCAGAGCACGTCTAGTACCCCTCTCAGGCACTCCAAGAAGGCCGGGTACTCTGCAGTAGAGACCTGTCCCCGACCCGAAGGCGTATGGACGCAACCCTTTTGTTCACCGGGGTGAACTCCTACACGTGGCGGCTAAGCTGGGGGCTATGAGCAAGCCCACCGCCGCTCCCCGTGGGCAACTCCAGAGAAATGGAGCGCCCAGCCTCTCTCCAGGAGTTGGGATCTGGAACCCAAGCTGTGCATGGAGATACCTCTCAACCTCCCACACAACCTCAGGTGCCTTCCCCCCCAGCAAGGTGACGTTCCATGTCCCGAACGCCAGAAGCTGCGCACGCGGACTAGGTCGTCGAGGCACCTGCCTTTGACTGCCACCCAGTCCTCTCTGCACCCGACCCCTTCGGATCCCTCTGCAGGTGGTGGGTCCACAGGAGGACGGACCCACGTCGTCCTTTCGGGCTGAGCCCGGCCACCAGACGCTCACATTCGAGCCCCAACCCCAGGCCTGGCTCCAGGGTGGGGCCCTGGCTGCGTCATACCGGGCGACGTCACGGTCCTTGATTGAATATCGTCCATAGGAGTCTTCTGAACTGCTCTTTGTCTGACCCATCACCTAAGACCTGTTTGCCATGGGAGACCCTACCAGGGGAATAATGCCCCAGACAACATAGCTCCTAGGATCATTCGGGCACTCAAACAACCCCACCACGTTAAGGTAGCAGTTCACGGGGTTGTAAATAAGGAAAAGTAAGTGACTATATTTGTATTACACAGGGTTGAACTGCTACCTTAGCAGTTTTATAGAATCAAAAATTGTATCCCATAGAGGTCGACCAACATGGGTTTTTCTAAGGCCGATGCCTATTTTGGGGGATTTTATTGCCAATGCCTATATGCATGGCCCATTTTACATGTGTATGAAGCTTCTAAACTGTTAAAATGTGTCAGTATTAGGGTTGATTTTTCAAGACTTTCATGTGTAGTTCTTCAGAAGGAGCTTGTTTTAAAGACAAAAATCAGCAGATTCCAAAACTATGTAACCGTAGGGAAGGCAGGGGTCTCCCTTTTTATATGTTAAAAACACCCACTAGGTAAGTCTGGCAATAATGTGAACTAAGGCAAGAGTAGTAGCAAAAACATGTGTTATTTTATTAATATTTAACAATGTTAAAAATACTTTTAATAGGATTTTAAAAGCTTGACACAAATATACTTTGAACACCAATAAAACGTTACCAAAGGATGGAGTTTACACAAATGAACACTGTTTGGAATAACGCCATTTAAAAGCGTTAACAGCGTTAGGTAACGATATTGTAAAATACCCGAAGTATCGGCCCAATATATCGGTCGACCTTTAGTATCCAACTTCAGGCCATGTTACTTTTTATTTTGGATTAAGGTGACACACATGCATCCCACGGTGTCTTTGCTAAAGCCTCTGAAAGCAGTTTTCCATTCAGCACTGTTGTATTCGTAGATATGCTGTTTTTAATATGTTTCGTTGCTGTGAAGCACTTTGTGACATTGTCTGTGAAAATACTAAACGTTCTCAACTTATAAAGCACTTTCTCCCTTGATTGGGCCCAAAGCGCTTTACAGCAAGGAACCAGTCCCCCATTCACACTCTCATTCATATACCAGTGTACACAGACACTGGAGGCGAGGAGGGGAAAGTGTCTTGCCCAAGAGCACAACGACAGTGTGCATTTTTAGTAGCTGGGATTGGAACCCCTGACCTTCTGATCATGAGACGACCCGCTCTACCATCTGCGCCACTATCGCCATATACAAATAAAGCACTACAAATTAAGTTCACTTACTTACATTGAGTTGCCTTGTGTATAAAATGTGCGGTATAAATAAATATACCTTGCCTTGCTACTTACTTACTTATAAATGGTTTATTCAAAAATTAATGTGGCATGACGAGAAATGCAGGTTAATAAATAGCTAAGGATTGTCAACAACGCCACCTAGGATAGGCCTAGGACCCTGCACAAGGCAGACACAGGTTCGTTTTACCTTTTAATCAATCACGGGGCAGAGACAGGACCTTTAATTATAAAAGTATAACATTTATTTAACACTTCTTTAAAATGCTTAGAATTTTAAAATAGTGTGGAATAAACAAAAAATAAATAAACTCAAACCCAAACAAAATACAAAACGTGCAAAATGCTAAATAAATCAAATACCCATTAGCAGATTAAAATGTACAAGATGTGCATTAGCATTTCCAAGTCATAGAACAGACTGTGGGAGCTACAGAGTGGACAAAATCAAAAACAAGTTTAGGAAGTTTACCGTATTTAGTTTTTGGGGCATCCAAAACAACAGGGTGGGAGGAGTTGCGCCACTTGTAGCCACGCATGTGCAGGGCCAAGACGGTATCCCCAGCGGAAGCGAAAGGTGCAGATGGTCCCGCTGCGGTGTAAACGCACCAAGTTAGGAGATTAAGATTATAATTTGAAAAAGGAGTCAGGCAGAAACCAGCAACTTACCAGTTAGGAGAAGCACCGGTCTCTAGACCCCAACGGAGGCGAGCCCCTGGCCTCCGTTGGGGTCTGCTTCGGTAGGTGCATTTTTGCACCACACGAAGGCATTAGGACGGACGAGGCACGGCCAGATGGGTCACAAAGGTGAGGCATGCTGCTTACCCGAACATCCCACGCTGATGGCTCAAACAAACTGTCGGCGGCCTCTGCAAGCCACGGTGCCACTGGGGAAGGAGGAACAACACTCGCGAGTGCCCGCCACGCACAGTACAGTGGTGTGAGGAGCAACTATACGCCAAACTCAAACCTGCAGCTGTGGTGTATGACAGCCGACCAGGCGTCAACATGCGCCAGAGCACTGGAAAGAAAGCACTGTTGAGCGCCAAATGTTTCTAAATGGTGCGTAAAAGGCAGCAAATAAACTCACCAATGCTGAGTAAAAGCGTTAATTAACGCACAGTGACCACAGTGTGTAAATCCACCGCAAATGCTTCCATAGGCACAACTCCGCGGACCCACAGAAGAGGAGAGAGGATCTGAGCCACAACAGACCTGAGCCTGAAGGTGCGTACAGACCAAACGTGCGTCCACGCCCCATCCGCCTCTAGTTGGACGCCAAACATTGCCGCTTCACACTCGCGAGAAACGCCCGTTTGCTGGCACGTTAAGTTTTGCAAGCGTCATAATTAGGAGGCGTATCATACAACTCAGGCCGAGCGCAAACCGCCATGATCAACTTGTCCTCCATGCTGCAGATAACAGTTGACACTTGTGCTCACTATTTGAGCCCAGTCCCTGATTGGTTAACAAGGCGTAAATGAACGCATGTGTAGATGTAGTGTGGATTACTCGAGTGCATGAAGCAGTGAGCGCGGCATCCCTGCTCTTGTACCGCGCTGTTTTCCCTGGCTTTGACGCGAAAATATAACAGGTCATTGTGTTAATTTTAAACAGCTAAACTGTGAGTGACAAGAGTGTAAGACCAGGGAGACATAATCCATTTATTGGAACAAAATTAAACGTTACAGTTCCATGCTGTTAACAGGTCCGTGTACCATTCGTTCAATCAATTTTCAATTTGAAAACAACAAAGAAATTACCCAGAAACGTGTGCTATAAGCAATTTTTCATTTCATAAAATGAAACAAAATCACTCAAAATGGCACGTATTTTCATATTTCAATATGATACAAAAACGGAAAAATGAAAATTGAAATCACAGCCTCAGCGTCATTATTTTTGTTTTATCGATTTGCGTATAGCCGGAAGTTCGGCTGTACAGTTCACATTAAGGTCCCACCTGAAACACTGGGCTCGTCTTTCGGGGTGCAATTTCTAATAGGGAAAACTAACACAGAGATTGTATACACTTTTTGCAGTTGTTCAATTTCCAGTTCTTTGTCCTGGGGTAGCACTCTTTAGATTCTATGATTTTCTCTGAGATGGGCTTGGTTATGCACAGAGCTAACTACAGCGCTATGCTAGATGGCCAACACGCCCGTAGCAGGCTGGCACTACCTGGGGTGCGTAACTCGTGCGCTTCCCCAAGCTCCTTTCTCCTCCACTAAACAACGCGCGAGAATTGTGTCCACCTAGATGTACTCTCTACATTTGCGAAGAATGTACAAAACACAAACTGAATGTTAAATGTTTTTGGTACACAAATATTCAGAATCATAAATGAAACCGCTGTTTTATTACTTCAGCTCTCCTTGGGGCTATGGAACTGGTCATCTGGGGAGGTGTTCCAGGTGAGTACGCAAATGTTGAGCATCCTGTGAGCAAAAACTCGAACATCAAAGTGGAGGAGAGAAAAGCTCAAGGGACAGCTCGACCTAGGTTGTGCCACCTTCCCAGCCTACGAATGGCGCACTGGCCACTTGGCACAGTATGTTTAGCTCCGTGCGTAATTGTAGCTAAAGTGATCGGTCCAATACATCTCGCAGAATGTCAGATTCTACACAGATGTAGAGAGTACGTCTATGTGGACACAAGACTCGTGCGTTGTTTAGTGGAGGAGAAAGGAGCTCAGGGAAGCGCACGAGTTATGCACCCCAGGTAGTGCCATCTACAGCCTACTACGGGCGCGTTGGCCACCTAGCATAGCGCTGTAGTTAGCTCCGTGCATAACCAATCCCATCTCGGAGGAAGTCATAGAATCTAAAGAGTGCTAATACCCCAGGACAAAGAACTGAAAATTGAACAACTGCAAAAGGTGTATACAATCTCCGTGTTAGTTTTTCCCTATTAGAAATTGCACCCCGAAAGACGAATCCAGGGTTTCAGGTGGGACCTTAATGTGAACTGTACATCCGAACTTCCGGCTATACGCAAATCGATAAAACAAAAATAATGACGCTCTGAAGCTGTGATTTCAATTTTCATTTTTCTGTTTTTGTAACATATTGAAATATGAAAATACGTGCCATTTTGAGTGATTTTGTATCATTTTATGAAATGAAAAATGCTTATAGTACACGTTTCTGGGTAATTTCATTGTTGTTTTCAAATTGAAAATTGATTGAACGAACGGTAAACGGACCTTAACAGCCCGCACACCTGAACCCAACTTAAAGAGTGTTTGACGACTTCATGTCCATATAGAGGAAGTGTCTGATCACTATCAAATTTTGACATTAAAAATGTGTTTTTTAAATTCTACCATTTCTCATTATTAGTATTTCCCTTTTTAACTTACCGATTCTTCGGTAATGCTTTAGAATACAGCCCGCGAGTTCCAGGTGTAAGTAGGGGTAACAAGAAAGGAATTACACATGTAAGTACAGGTACTCTTACAACGTGTGACAAGGGGGAACACTGTGTAACGAGGAAGTACAAAGCGTTACAAGGAGGAACAATGTGTAACAAGGCAGTACAAAGTGTTACAAGGGGGAACAATGTGTAACAAGGCAGTACAAAGTGTAACAAGGGGAACAATGTGTAACAAGGCAGTACAAAGTGTAACAAGGGGGAACAATGTGTAACAAGGCAGTACAATGTGTAACAAGGTAGTACAACGTGCAGCTATGTGTGAAGGTGTAGTAAAGGTATTCTAAGAGCAATTAATGGTGCTGAGCTGTCACATAGTTGTGGCAAAAGGGAATGTGGTTTTATAAATTGTGCATTAATTTTAATGTTGCAGGACAACAGTATTACTGTTGTGAAAGTGAAGATATGACTCCGAGCTGGCCCACGCCAGCAGCTCACTGCTCCTACAGCTTGCCCCTGCGACATTGAGGATGGGTCAAATGCAGAGAATAAATTTCTCTAAAGAGATTTCTCTACAGAGATTAATAAAGGATAATTTATTGTTCCCCATTGTTCAAGGGGGAACAATGTTACACATTGTTCCCCCTTGTAATAATTTGTACTGCCTTGTTACACATTGTTCCCGTTGTTACACATTGTACTGCCTTGTTACACATTGTTCCCCTTGTATAATTTGTACTGCCTTGTTACACATTGTTTCCCTTGTAACACTTTGTACTGCTTGTTACACATTGTTCCCCTTGTAATAATTTGTACTGCCTTGTTACACATTGTTCCCCCTTGTTACACGTTGTAAGAGTACCTGTACTTATATGTGTAATTACTTTCTTGTTACCCGTACTTAGACCTGAAACTCACGGGCTGTATTCTAAAGCGTTACCGATTCTTCTTTTAGCTTTTAATACATATGAACGTTTTAACCAGAAATTATATTCAACATTTTAACCTTTTAACTTTTGAGCACTGCATTGGCTCTCACAGAACTGTACACTGTAACGGTTTACTGTCATTTAACAGTAAGTTACTGCGCAACATTACAGTAGGTGTGATTCATATTAAAGTATCTCTAAAGACTTTACTGTGTTACTGTAATATTAATATACAGTATAACTAGTGTAATTGGCAGCACAGTAACTTGCTGGAACCTCGTTGCCAGTAGGTTACGGTAAAATCTACGATAAACCTTTTACAGTGTCGTTAAATGTGCTGGAAACATATGTTTTCCATTAAAACAGAGTTCCGTCAGTATGAGCTGTATCATAGTGGTCTTGCAGACTCGATACAGACTGTGGACCTCCATGGTCCACAGTGGTGTCCCTCTCATTACACGCAGATGTTTAGATCCAACACCGGCTTCAATGGTGCACAGTCCAGAGTAGGACAAATAACTCACTTAAATGATAACCAATAGACCAGAGACACAGCGAGCTTCTGTAAAATGCAAAAACACAACATTTGTTTTAAGTAGTGTGGAAATATTTCTATATATGTTTTTATCATACTAGGCTTTAATGATTATATATGAAACTGTGTTGATGTAAGCTGTGCTTTAAGGTTCATTTTATTCATTTCATTTTATTGTTGTTGTCTTTATTCTTGGGATCCACTGGGGGGCAGTGTGTCAAAAAGGAGGAGTCAGGTTGCGCAGAGGAAGTGCAGAAGAAGAACATTCCAAGAGCACTGATTGGTTCGACAAGGAGACGCCTACTTCCTGTTCCTATAGAGTACTCGCGCACAATAGGTGCGGCCTCTTCTTCTCCCTCCTCGCTGGCTCATAAGTAGCGCTCTGCATAAACTTTTGTTTTAGTCTGTAATGTTAGGGAATAAATAATGATTTTGATTTTAATAGAACGGGCCTCCGTATTCTTTTCATCCATTAAAGAACACAACAGTAGGGATGGCCGTCTTGAAGGCGGGTTTCGACACCATGTCGAAGTCTCATGGCGCATGCGTTTCAAAACACTGCTTCAAAACACGGTTCAAAACCATAGACTGTAAAAAATAAACGCGCATGTCACGTGACTCAGACTGAAGTGTTTCATGAAACGCGACAGTTTCAAAACACTTCACTAGAGGGCGTCTGTGTCGAATCTTAGTCAAACCACAGAGCTCCATGTTTGTGTATGTTTTAGTGCCACGCGTGCGTGTGCTCAGATGGCATAGTTGGTAAAGTTGCTGCGCTTGTAAGTACTGCTCATTTGAGTAGCGTGAGTACGAATCCCAGCTCTGACAGATTGCTAGATGTCAATGTCAGTCAATCTGAATTACAGACCTCTACGCTTTTATGTTAAAATAATTGTTAATGCTACCATGTCTTTTATAAAAATCGATTAGCAAAAAGAAGCATTGAGTTGGAGGAAAAATATGGAACATTTATGACAATTGCTTCATTGATTTATTTTTCTAGTACCACTGTGAACAATAACACATTCAGGAAGAGTCCATGTTTTAATGGCAAATAAAATCAAACAGAATGTGGTTTTATTTAACTCACAGACGAATCAATAACATGGTTGAATCCTGACACACTGTAAATGCGGTTGTAATGACACTTTGCCACTAGATGTCACTGTGGAGTAATTGTTTCAAACTGTGATTCGAGGCTCCGGCACAATACGCCCTTTTCACGCAACGTCACGAATCCGCCTTCCGCGTTCCGTGCAGTGTAAACTGACTTCCTGTCCGCGCTACTGTAATGGAATGAGATCGTGCTCTTCAATCTGAAGTGTCATATCTTAAAGAAATTCACCGTGGACATCAAGTGGAAGGTATGTTATCATTGACAACATGTTGTACATTGTGTAGGGAGTAGAAATATCTCCCAAGGATAACCGTGTGATTATAGAGAAGTGACTTTTTCCAGAAGCTTGTAGCAAGTTGTAATGCTAACACATGCTAACACATGCTGATTTGGGAAGGTTTCTTCTGGTGTAGTTGCTCACATTATTAATTAATCTGTGTAACTATTGTTTGGGTTCTGAGTTATAGATCTGTAGATAGTGCTGCAATCTGTTAACTTCAAAATATTGGCTGTCGTAGCTACAAATGTTAATGCAACATTAGCAATATGCTAACAGTGAGAAACTTGACTATAGGTGTCACGTCTGAGGCTTTAGTGGGCAACACAAACGTATTTTATAGATAATAATAGTTCTACGGTGGGTCAAAACAATTTTCACAAACAGAGCATTGCTTCCCTTGCGCTGTAAAAGATCTGTGATTTAAATAAACAGCTCTTCATGACTGGAAAAATCAGCTGTTTGCCCACCATTCACCAAAACATTGCAAAATCAAGGAAATAAACAACGATCCTGCCTAACAGTTATACATTTGCTTGTTATTAATTATACATTGTATGTGTAACTGTTCTGTACATATGTTATATAGGCTACGCTTAAAATTGACATCTTAAAGAGTAAAGACTACTGTTTTGCACTGTTTTATTTAAAATTATTGTGATATTGCTCCTTATATCCCTCCTAAAGGTTTCGGAAATTTCAAGTAAAAATTTTCACTTTGGGCTTTCTTTTTTGTAGGATGGCCCAGTCATCACAAGACTTCTAACATTTATCCCATTAGTTTGGCACATCATCTTCAGGTAATATTTCAGCAATTTTGTAACATTACACTGGGTAACAAAAAATATATTTTTTAAATAGTCCAGGGTTTTCCAGCTGAATTAGACTAATTTTGATGCTCTGAGTCCGAAAATGACTTTGGTTTTGCTCAATCAGGTCAGGATTTTTTGCTACAGAAATTTTTTTTAAATCGATTTTGCGTAAAAACAAATTTCTCCGTATCATCAGCTGAGAAACCCTTGACGTTTTTTCCGTTTTCCTCAAGAAATAAAAGTCAACGTATCCAAAGTCATTCAGTTTTTATTTACTCCATCAAATTTGATAAGCAGAATTCATAATATTAGTAAAACAATGAGCGTTACGTGACACAAAATTTTAGAGTTCACGGCATAAATCTGCGTTTCTTCGATTCCCGTGTGTGAGCAGCTGCTGGGTTGTCTCTCTTCAGCGACCAGCAGTAGTCCGCCATCATGACTGCGTCCCACCTTCCCTGGTACCTCTCCTCCATTTGGCGCATGTCCTGATGGAACCTTTCTCCCTGCTCGTCGCTCATCGCCCCAAGGTTTTCAGGAAACTTCTCCATGGGTGAGAACAGGAAGTGAACCTTTATACTCATCAAACACCCGAGTTTTTGGAAGGCCTTTATCATCTTGCTGACGAGTATGGCGTGGTTTGCTGCCTTCGTGTTCCCCAGGAAGTTGTTCACCACCTGCACAAATGATGTCCACGCGGCACACTCTAGCCTGTTCATGGAGTTTTGGAACTCTGTGTCCTTTATGAGCTGCCGTATCTGTGGGCCATCGAAAATGCCGGCTTTCAGCTTCTCAATGGTCAGTCGAGGAAAGGCTCGGCACAGGTAGTTGAAGCACCTCCCATCCTTGTCCAGAGCGCGCGTGAACTGTTTCATTAATCCAAGCTTCATGTGTAGCGGTGGGATCAATATCTTCTCCCGGTCAACAAGAGGTTCGTTTATGATGTTTCTCGCCCCAGGTACTAACTGCTCTCGCGCCGGCCACTCTTTTTTTACATAGTGCTGGGCTCTGTCTCGACTGTCCCACATACATATAAAGCATGGGTACTTCGTGAACCCGGACTGCTGACCAAGTAGAAAGTTCACCATCTTTAAGTCGACGCAGATGATCCATTGGTGCTGCTCATATTGGATTTTGTCGAGCACGTACTTCACTGCTTCATATTTCTCTTTGAGACTTGTGGAGTGCGCAAGAGGGATTGAGGCGAACTGGTTCCCGTTGTGGAGGAGCACAGACTTCAAAGAGCGCTTGTTGCTGTCAATGAAGAGTCGCCAATCTCTCGGATCGTATTGAGGAGCGCCGAGTTTACCAAGAAGACCGGCGACATCTCGGCAGTACACGAGGTCTTCCTCCTGGCAGAAGTAGCCCATGTAGTCCTCATGCCTTCTACGAAAGAAAGTGATACGCACGTCCTCGCCAAGTAGATTTTTCTCTTTGAGTCTGGAGGCCAACAGCTCGGAGGAAGTCTTTGACAAGCTGAGATCCCGAACCAGATCATTAAGCTCACATTGTGAAAAGGGCTGCGGACCATCTTGTTCCTTATACTCCTCTTCTGCATATCCTCCCTCGTCTGCACTGGTGGCCTCGTCGTCGCTGTCGGGAAGCTCTGTGAATGCTGGTACAGGAATTTCTTCGCAGTGAGCAACTGAACGGCGGGCAGATGGAAGGTTGGGGTACTGGAGGCTGTGCCGATTCTTCCGGTAACACTATGGCTGTATCTCAAAAAGTTGAACTGATAGAGCAAAATGCATGTGATATTCGGACTCAGAACACCAAAATTAGTCTAAATCAGTTGAGAAACCCCTGACCATTTTTTGGCTGTCAACTTGTGTTATGGATAGAGATCTAAGTCTCATTCATCTTTGTTGAAGTCGCTCTGTAGCAGACACGGATTGCATTGAATGGCTCTGTGTATAATAAACGCTTGTTTGACGCTACCTAAAATAAAGTTGATGTTCTGTACAAATATACTTAACTTTTATTTTTTTCAACAGATAAACTTCAACTTAAATGATGTCCCGGTTACTGTGCAGGAAAAGTCCTGCGGGGAAGGCCCTTAGTACTTTACCAATCAGCACACTACAGGTAATGATTGCAATATGAAGCCTCATGAACGAATGGGGCTTCACAGCCATTGTGTCAACAAATTATTAAAAACTAAAGCCTCATTTGAATGATTAAGATTTGAATGTATTACAATTAACAAAGTAACTTATTTTTGTTATATTCGAATGCCTCAGTTGAAATATTGTATGTGAAAGCATTTCCATTCACCGAGGCATCGGTCACATAATCTCATGGTTCATGAAACATGAAGGTTCATTTTGGAAACACTGAAGCCTTTTTCATTGTCAATAGGACCATGAGCTTTAAAAGTGTGCCTGTTCCTTTATCCTGTACCAGTACATGGCCAAGCACGCAGGTAAAGTTTTGCCTATAGTTCTTATTAGTGGCTCTACTGTCAAGTAATAAGTATCTGTCATTTTAGGGAACTGCACAAGAGGCTACTGCAGAAATGGTGGTAAAAAAAAATCCACAAATACGACAAAAACAACAGCTGGAGTAGGTGTGCATGGATCGGGAAGTCTGGACATCTCTGCTGAGACTGCTGCCTCTGCGACCCGGCCCCGGATAAAGCGGAAGAAATGGATGGATGGACGACAAAAATAAACTTTCATTTCATATCATTTAGTGGAGCTTCAAACATACATATATGCAGAGAGTCATTCACAATAAAGGCCTGCAACTAACAATTTCTGTCTGTCTGCTACACAGCAACTCCAGGAATGATTGAGACTTGGATCTATCCATGTTACGATTGCTGAAATAGAACCTGAAGATGTGCTTTAATTTTTTTCATGGGTCTATGGCATCTTCCCGACAGTTGCCTTACTCTGAGTCTGCACTATATTTGAAACTGATGGGAAAAATGTTAGACAATACACTACTCATGATCAACTGGAATGAACAGTGTAATGCTAATCCCACTTGCTCTTGCATAAGTAAGTCTTTTTGAAATGAATTTACAAAACATGAATTTGTTATAGTTAAAGCAATGAATGATGAATGAAAGTCAAATACTATGTATGTCCTCAAATCACTCAACACTGTCATTTAAAAAACGAAATTTCGTTTGGGCATTAGAACATTACATGGTATGTGGTAAAGTGCATAATACTGCAAGTGTGCAGATCCCATTAATAATACCCACTGTGTAAACGGCCACATCAAAAGTTTATTGTCGTTCCAGGCATAAATACAGTAACAGACAAACAGATCAAAAAGTCCATCAAACACAGGATATGGTCAGAGTTGGATATAGATGTAATTAATACAGCCATGCAAAGTCCAGCTCACTTTAGTTATAGCAGAGTTGGGTATGGTTTACTGTCCAGGAAGGAGGGGAGTGAGGTGAAGGGACATCATTATGCAGCCTTCTTCTCGAGAGTAGTGGGTGGAACAGGTGATGAGCCGGGTGATGCTGGTCCCGCAGGATGTTGTGCACTACCTTCAGACAGTGGATGTTGTAGATGGTACAGCTCTATGGAAAAGTAGTCCCAATAATTTTCCCCGCAGTTTTTGCCACCTGCTGGGTGCCTGCTGATGGGCCTTTGAGGTAAGTTAAGCAGGGACTGTAAAATCGTTGTGTGATGACTGGCCATCCTACAAGAAAAGAGTGAACATTTTAAATTAGCACATTAGACTTTAATTTAATCAACCTTTTTAGAGGGATATGAGGAGCAATAATTTGAAATAAAACAGTGCGTAGTCTTTATTCTTTAAGATGTAATTTTAAGCGTATATAAAACATGTACTGAACAGTTTAAAATCACAGCTCTTTTACAATGCAAGGGAAGCAATGCTCTGTGAAAATTGTTATTGACCCACCGTAAACTATTATCTATAAAATACATCTGTGTTGCCCACTAAAGCCTCAGACGTGACGCATGTCGATAACACCTATAGTCAAGGTTCTCACTGTTAGCATATTGCTAATGTTGCATTAATATTTGGCGCTACGATAGCTAAATTTGAAGTTAACCGATTGCAGGACTATCTACAGAGCTATAACTCGGAACCCAAACAATAGTTTATACAGATTAATTAATAATGTGAGCAACTACACCAGAAGAAACCTTCCCAAATCAGCATGTGTTAGCATGTGTTAGCATTACAACTGGCTACAAGCTTCTGGAAAAAGTCACTTCTCTATAATAACACAGTTATCCTTGGGTGATATTTCTACTCCCTACACAATGTACAACATGTTGTCAATGATTAATAATGTGAGCAAATCCACCAGAAGAAACTTTCCCAAATCAGCATTTGTTAGGATGTGTTAGCATTACAACTTGCCACAAGCTTCTGGAAAATCACTTCTCATTAATCACATGGTTATCTTGGGTGATATTTCTAACTGCGGTAAAGTGGCCCTCCACTTCCAGACCCACGGTAATGTGGCCCACACTTGAAAAGATATTGCGCTTTTTGCCGATTACTTACGTAATGGCAGATTTCCTCGTCCTTTTCCATGCAAGAAAGTTGTAATCATCACTCTGTCGTAATGAGGTTGTGTTTTTTAATTGGGGTTTTAGGAATTGGTGCACGCGGTGTAGTGCGGGCGGGTGTTTTAAACCTTCCTATTCCTACCACCGTCGGTAACCCGCGCTCTTCAGCTCTTGTAGTGGTTCATTGTCCCAACTGGAAGCAGCACAAGTAATCTAACATAGGAGACCGGTTCTGATTGAGTAATTTCATTAGGAACGTGGGACTCCTTCATTAATGAGTCTCTTGTTCGAGGCGCTGTTGCACCGAGTACGTCTATAGGCCTTACTATACCTGCAGGCGCGAGCCGCGTGCAGATACACACCTGCAGATAAAATGTGCTGTGTTGGATCCGCCGCTACACGTTGCATGTTGTAAACGTTGTAATTTAATATTATAAGGAAAGTTATGGAAAATGGTCAAAATGGAGCAAACTGATTGTTTTAAACAATTATTTTTTAAAAATCCTTCAAAGGTTTGCGACAATTTCACTGACCATAGGGCTCATGCTCCTCTATCACCCTCAAAACAACATCCAGGGTTTACTGTAGAAATTTTGGGAAGAGAATGTATGTGAATGGTTAAATGCAGTTTCTTAAAAATTATTTAAAATCTTCAAAGTTTGGACTAATTTCACTGCAGCCATGGGCTCAGTTGCTGCCCCTCTATCACCCTGAAACAACATCCATTTTTTACTGAGAAATTTGGAGAAATGTATGTTGAAAAAATGGAGCCACATTTTTAAAAAATGCAGTTTTTAAATATTTTAAAAAAATTCCTATCAAAGGGTTTGCGACAATTTCACTGCAAGCCATGGCCTCAGTGGCTGCCCTATCACCCTTGCCCAAACAACATCCATTTTACTGTAGAAATTTGGAGAAATGTTATGTTGAAAAATGGGTCAGATTTTAAACAGAATTCGCCGGTTATTTTTTTTTTTTTTTTAATCCTTCAAAGGCTTTGCGACCTAATTTCACTGCAGCCATGGCCTCAGTGTGCTGCCCTCTATCACCCTGCAAAAACAACATCCGCTTTTTACTGTAGAAATTTGGAGAAAATGTTGTTGAACAGATGGTCACGATTTAACAAAATGCAGTTTACATTTTTTTTTTTTTTTTCTTAATTCTTCAAAGTTTTGCGCACTAATTTCACTGCAGCCATGGCCTCAGTGCTGCCCTTATCACCCTGCCAAACAACATTGCCATTTTTCTGTATAGAAATTGGAGAAAATGTTATGTTGAAAAAAATGGTCAAAGTTTTTAACAAATGCAGTTTTTAAAAATTCATTTAAAAAAAAAAAATCACTTTCAAAGGTTTGCGACGAATTCTCACTGCAGCCATGCCTCGTGCTGTCCTCTATCGCCCTGCCAAACAAATCCAGGCTTTACTGTAGAATTTGGAGAATGTTATGTTGAAAATGGGTTAAAAGGGAGCAAAATTGCAGTTTAAAAATTATTTTAAAAAAAATCTTCAAGGTTTCGCGGACTAATTTACTGCAGCCATGGCCTCAGTGTGGCCCTCTACACCTGCAAAACACATCATTTTTACTGTAGACATTTTGGAGGAAAATGTATGTCTGAAATGGGTCAAATTTTAACAAAATGCAGTTTTTAAACATTATTTGTTCTTAAAAAGCCTTCAAGGTTTGTACGACAATTTCACTGCAAGCCATGGCTCAGTGCTGCCCTCTATCACGCCTGCAAAACAACACTCAATTTTTACTGTAGAATTTGGAGGAAATTGTGTATGTTGAAAATGGTACATTTGTAACAATTATGCAGTTTTAAAAATTATTTTTAAAAAAATCCTTCAAAGGTTTGCGACTAATTCATCAGCCATTGGCCTCAGTTCGCTGCCGTCTATCACCTGCAAAAAACATGCCAGTTTACTGTAAGACATGTAGAAAATTGTTGTGAAAATGGGTCACATTTTACCAAAATGCTAGTTTTTAAAAATTAGTTAAAAAAAAAAATCCTTCAAAAGGTTTGCGACTATTTCACTCGCAGCCATGGCCTCAGTGTTGCTGCCCTCTACACCCTGCAACAACAACCCAGGTTTCGTGTAGAAATTTGGAGAAAATGTAGTGTTGAAAAATGCGTTAAAATGGAGCAAAATTGGCAGTCTTTTTAAAAATTATTTTAAAAAAATCCTTCCAACGGTTTTGCGACTTCATTTCCACTGCAGCCATTGGCCTCAGTGCTGCCCTTCTGATCACCCTGCCAACAACAATCCATTTTTACTGTAGAATTGGAGAAATTGTCATGTTGAAATGGTCAAATTTTACAAAATGCAGTTTTTTTAAAATTATTTAAAAAAAAATCCTTGCAAAGGTTTGGACTAATTCACTGCATCCATGGCCTCAGTGCTGCCGTCTATCACCCTGCAAACCAAATCCAGTTTACTGTAAGAAATCTGGAGGAAAATGTTATGTTAAAATGGTCAATTTTACAAACGCAGGTTTAAACATATTTTTTTAAAAGCCTGTCCAAAGGTTTCGACTAATTCTCAACTGCGGCCATGCTCAGTGCTCCCTCTATACCCTTCCAAACAACAATCCATTTTTACTGTTAGAAATTTGGAGAAAATGTATGTTGAAAAGGTCAAATTTTAACAAATGCGTTTTAAAAATATTAAAAAAAAAAAAATCCTTCAAGGTTTGCAACTTTAATTTTCACTGCGCCATGGCCTCAGTGCTGTCCTTCTTCACCCTGCAAAACAAACATGCCAGGTTTACGTAGAAATTTGGAGAAATGTTATGTTGGAAAATGGTTAAAATGGAGCAAAAGCAGTTTTTAAAAATTTATTTTAAAAGAAATCTTCCAAGGTTTGCGAGCGAAGTTTCACTGCACCATGGCCTCAGTCTGCCCTCTATCACCTGCCAAAACACATTCTTTTTTACTGTAGAAATATTGAAGAAATGTATGTTGCAAGGGTCAAATTTTAACAAACCGCAGTTTTAAACATTATTTTTTTTTAAAAGCCTTCAAGGTTCTGCGACTAATTTCACTGCAGCCTGGCCTCAGTGTGCCCTCTATCACCCTGCCAAACAGACATAATTTTTACTGTAGAAATTTGGAGAAAATGTTATTGTGAAAATGGTCAAATTTTAACAAATGCAGTTTTTAAAAATTATTTAAAAAAAAATCCTTCAAAGGTTTGCAACTAATTTTCACTGCAGCATGGCCCTCATGCATGTCCTTCTATCACCCTGAAAACAGCATCCAGGTTTTACTGATAGAAATTTGGAGAAAATGATATGTTGAAATGGTTAAAGGAGCAAAATGCAGTTTTTAAAAATTATTTTTAAAAAATTCTTTCAGGGTTGCGACTCATTTTACTGCGCATTGCCTCAGTGCTGCCACTTCGTATCCCTGCAAAACAACATAATTTTTACTGTAGAAATTGGAGAAAATTGTTATGTTGAAATCTGGTCATTTTCACAAAATGCAGTTTTTTAAAGCATTCATTTTAAAAAAATCGCTTCAAAGGTTTGCGGACTAATTTCACTGCAGCCATGGCCTCAGTGTGCCCTCTATCACCCTGCAAAACAACATCCATTTTTAACTGTAGAATTTGGAGAAATGTTATGTTGAATGGTTCACTTTTACAAAATGCAGTTTTTTAAACATTTTTTAAAAAATCCTTCAAAGATTTGCGAACGTAATTTCACTGCAGCCATGGCCTCAGTGCTGTCCTCTATGCACACCTGCAAAACAACATCCAGGGTTATACTGTTAAATTTGGAAAATGTTGTGTTGAAAATGTTCTAAAGGGAGCTTAAATGCAGTTTTAAAAAATTGATTTTAAAAAAAAATACTTCAAGGATTTTGCGACTAATTTACTGCAAGCCAGCCTCAGTGCTGCCTCTTCACCCTGCAAAACAACATCCATTTTTCTGTTTAGAAATTGGAGAAATGTTATGTGAAAATGGTCACATTTTAACAAATGCAGTTTTAAATTTTTTTTTATTTCTTTTAATCCGTTCAAAGGTCTGTTGCGACTATTTCACTTGCAGCCTGGGCTCAGTTTGCTCGCCCTCTATCACGCTGCAAAACAACATCCATTGTTATGTAGGAACATTTGGAAGAAAGCTGTATGTCTGAAAATTGTCAAATTTTTAACAAATGCAGTTTTTAAAATTATATTTAAAAATTCCTTCAAAGGTTTGCGACTACTTTCAATTGCAGCCATGGCCTCGATGCTGCCCTCTATCACCCTGCAAAAATATAATCCATTTTACTGTAGAAATTGGCAGAATGTATGTTGGAAATGTCAAATTTTAACAAAATGCCGTTTTTAAAATTATTTAAAAAAAAATCCTTCAAGTGTTTTGCGACTTAAATTTCACTGGCAGGCCTGGCCTAGTTGCTGTCCTCTATCACCCTGCAAAACACCATACCAGGTTACTGTTCGAATTTGAAAGGAAAATGTATGTGTTGAAATGGTTTAAAAGGGATTCAAAATGCAGTTTTAAAAAATTATTTTTAAAAAAATCTCAAAGGTTTGCCGACTAATTTTACCTGCAGCCCATGGCCTTCGTGCTGCCCTCTATCACCTGCAAACAAACATCCAGGTTACTGTAGAATTTGGAGAAAATGTATGTTGCAATGGTTAAAAGGAGGCTAATGGCAGTTTTAAATTATTTAAAAAAAACTTACAAGGGTTTGCTGAACTAATTTTAACTGCAGCCATGGCTTTCAGTTGCGCCCTCTATCACCCTTGCAAAACACATCCATTTTACTGTTAGAATTGGAGAAAACTGTATGTTGAAAGATGGTCACATTTTAACAAAATTGCATTTACAATTTTTTTTTTTTTAATCCGTTCAAGGTTTTGCGACTAATTTCACTTGCAGCCATGCCTCAGTGCTGCCTCTATCACCCTGCCAAACAATCATCATTTTTCTGTAGAAATTGGAGAAATGTATTTGTTGAAATGGAGAAAAATGAAGTTTAAAAAAATATTTTTACAAATCCGTCAAAGGTTTGCGACTATATTTCACTGCAGCCATGGCCTCCAGTGCTTGCCCTCTATCACCCTGCAAAACAACATCCAGGTTCACTGTAGAATATTTTGAGAAATGTGTTGAAAATGGTAAATTGGAGCAAAATGCAGTTTTTAAAAAAAATTATTTTAAGAAAAAATCCTCAAGGTTTGCGACGTAATTCACTGCCAGCCATGGCCTCAGTGCTGCCTCTATCACCGCTGCAAAACAACATCAATTTTTACTGTGAAGATTTGGAGAAAATTATGTTGAAATGTCAAATTGTAAACAAAATAGCAGTTTTTAAACATTATTTTTTTAAACCTTCAAAAGTTTGCGATATTTTCACTGCAGCATGGGCTCAGTGCTGACCCCTCTATACCTGTCAAAACGCACATCAATTGTTTTACTGTAGACATTTGGAGAAAAGTATGTTGAAAATGGTCAAAAATCTGAACAAAATGCAGTTTTTAAACATTTTTTTTTTTTTAAGAGCCTTCAAAGGTTTGCGACTAATTTCACTCAGCCATGGCCTAGTGCTGCCCTCTATCACCCCTGCCAAACAACATCCAGTTTTTACTGTAGAATTTTGGAAGAAAATGTATTTGAAATGGTGCATATCTTTAACAAAATGCAGCTTATTAAAAATTATTATTGTTTTAAATCTTTTCAAAGGTTTGCGACTAATTTCACTTGCAACCATAGGCCTCAGTGTGCCTCAGCACTGCAACAAACATCAATTTTTTAACTGTAAATTTGGAGGAAAAATGTAGTTGAAAATGGTCACATGTTTAACAAAATGCGTTTTTTAAAAATATTCTAAAAAAAAATAATCCTTCAAAGGTTGCGACTAATTTCACTGCAGCCAAGTGGCCTCAGTGCTGCCCTTACTATTCACCCTGCAAAACAACAATCCAGGGTTTACCTGTAGAAAATTTGTCTGGGAAAATGTATCGTTGAAATGTCACGATTTTAAACAAAATGCAGTTTTTTAAAAATTATCTTAAAAAAAAACTTCAAAAGGTTTCGACTAAATTTCACTGCAGCCATGGCCTCAGTGTGCCTCTTATCCACCCTGCAAACAAACGATCCAGGTTTACTGTAGAAATTTTGAGAAAATGTATGTTGGAATGGTTAAATGGAGCAAAAATGCAGTTTGTGTAAAAATTATTTTAAAAAATCCTCAAAAGGTTTGCGACTAATTTCACTGAGCCATGGCATCGTGCTCCGCCTCTTCACCTACAAACAACATCCATTTTGTACTGTAGAATTTGGGAAAATTAAGTTGAAATGTGTCAACATGGAGCAAAAATGCATATTTTTTTAAAATGATTTTTAAAAAATTTCCTTCGAAGGTTGCGACTAAATTTCACTGCAGCCTATGGCCTCAGGTGCTGGCCCTCTTTTCCCCTGCCAACAAAATCCTGTACTGTGAAATTGGATGAAATGTATGTTGAAAATGGTCAAATGGAGCAAAATGCAGTTTTTTAAAATTATTTAAAAAATCTTCAAAGGTTGCGACTAATTTCACTGCAGACCATCGGCTCAGTGCTGTCCTCTATCACCCTGAAAACAACATCAGGTTTACTGTAGAATTTGGAGAAAATGTATGTTGAAATGCTTATTAAAAGGTGAGCAAAATGGCAGCTTTTAAAAATTATGTATTAAAAAATTCGTTCAAAGGGTTGCGACTAATGTTTACTGCAGCCATGGCCTTCAGTGCTGTCCTTCTATCACCCTGCAAACAACATCCAGGTCTTACTGTAGAAATTGCTAGAAATGTATGTTGAAAATGGTGCACATTTTAAGCAAATGACAGTGTTTTTAAAAATTATTTTGAAAAAAAAATCCTTCAAAAGCGTTTGCGACTATTTCACTGCAGCCATGGCCTCGTGCTGCCCTCTATCACCCTGCAA
Organism: Neogobius melanostomus; assembly: GCA_007210695.1. NCBI lineage: Eukaryota > Metazoa > Chordata > Actinopteri > Gobiiformes > Gobiidae > Neogobius > Neogobius melanostomus. The sequence goes on along the minus strand of VHKM01000562.1, from coordinate 520 downwards.
AAAACATGCCAGGATTTACTGTAGAATTATAGAAAATGTATGTTGAAAATGGTTAAAATGGAGCAAATGCAGTTTTTAAAATTATTTTAAAAAAATCCTTCAAAGTTTGCGACTACTAATTTCACTGCAGCCATGGCATCAGTGCTGCCCTCTATCACCCTACAAAACAACATCAATTTTACTGTAGATTTGGAGAAATGTAAGTTGAAAATTGCGTCAACATGGAGCAAAATGCATTTTTTTTAAATGATTTAAAATATTCCTTCAAAGGTTTGCCGACCTTAATTATTCACTGCCAGCCATGGCCTCAGTTGCTGCGTCTATCACCCTGCCAAAAACATCATTGTTAACTGTTAGCATTTGGAGAAGTATGTTGAAATGGTCAATTGTAACAAATGCAGCTTTTTTTTAAAATTATTTTTAAAAAAAATTCCTTCAGAAGGTTTGCGACTAATTATCACTGCGCATGGCTCATTTGTGCCCTCTATTCACCTTGCAAAACAACATCCAAATCTCTCTC